>OX418216.1:14250149-14848955 GCA_948455865.1 Conomelus anceps
CACGGAGAGAAATATTACCTAAGAAAAATTGGTTGGCCGCGAAAATCGCATGCCACAACCTATACTAAAGAAACATTGGGAATTTTGCTTACTGAAATAATATTGGGAAAAAGAAACGAGAGCAAGTTGATGACGTCGTCGATGATATCATAATTTTCAAGTAAGAACTAAGGAAATATTGGTCTACATCGATTGAAGAACTGGTTTGAAATGAAAATAATCCAGTCAGATAATTCTTTTTTTCTTAGAGCTAGTCTGCGGACTGAAGTAGACTCGGTCCAGTATCAATGATTCTGCATTATGGAATAAAGAAATGACAGACCCAAACTGTTTTTTTTCTCAGACGAATCTGATTTACTAAAGAAGATTAAGTCCAATACTAATGTTGGCTGAGTAATAAGCTGAAATTTCTTAGGTTTTTTACCAATGTTTCTTCGTTCGTGTACCGGTGCTCTATGGTTTCTGTACTGAAATTTCCAATTTACTTTACCAATTATTCCTCTATCTCTTACTAATGTTTCATGAATTTAATTTGGACCAATATTTCCCTCTTTTGCACCTATATCAATGTTTTCATAGAGCTGGACTGAGTTTGTAAGTACAGATTCAGGTGGAAGTTTTCTTAAAAGAAAACATCCACCCTAGAGCAAGCCCAGCGTCATGAAAACATTGATATAGCTGCAAGAGAGGGAAATATTAAACCAGGTTAAATACAGAGAGTGTAAAAAGTCTGGAACTGGCTGATTAGACAAACGGCTGAAGTTATCAAAAAATGGAAAAATGTGTCACAGCAGCCCATTCTTCAGACTTTTACACTGCACTCTGTACAAGAAACAAAAAAAAAATTAAAGTATGCTGCAATTTCCTACTGGAAGGTTTTTCGCCAAGGATGAACCAAAGTCTTCTGAAATACGAAACTCTAACAATGGGCTACGTTAAACACTCGGCGGGAAAAAACTGACAATAGGAAAATGCGCCTTACGTCTAGGTGAAATTGATTATGGAAAAAATATGAGAGACGTATAGTAGTAAAGATAATGTATATATTTGCAAATATTATGAAATAAGTATACAAAGCAATATAAAACAATGATAAGTATACAAAACATTATAAAATTGATAAACAATCAAATATATACAAGTATTCACAGAGGACTAATAAATTTAATAAGAACAACTCAAAGGTGACAACTTAAATTTAAACAACTTGAATTCAACTTAAATCTAAGAATAGTTCTTGCAGGAATACTCTTTTGAGTTGCGTCCAGACTGCAGTTTGTGACAAAAAAATTTGCAAACTATTTATTTTATAACTAATTAGGTACATTTGTTTGCAAATATTTTGTTTTAGACTTCTTAATTTCAAACAAAAAGATGCAAACAGGTCATGATGCGCTTTTTGTACATTTTCAAGTTGCAAACTGTGTAAAGAAAATTTCAAGCAGCTGACAACAACCCCAGTTAGCTATAGTCAGTTCCTTCTATTACAACAGGCCTCACATCATAATGCTGCTAATAGACAGACTTAACATGCTCTTAAATGGGAGTTGGTTTTGAGCAAAATTTTGGTTTCAAACAAAGATCAAATAAGTTTCTATAATTTACCTACAACCGACTAGTGGAAACATGAAATTTGGTCAAACTTTCTTCAAAAGTTACAAACTGCAGTGTGAACAAAACACAGAAAACTATGATACTCTTAAATTGTAGTTAATATTCTATTTATTTTGAATTGTAATAATTTTACAAATTTTCAACAAATTTCTTATACTTAAAAAAAATAGGGCAAAGTATACAAAACATTACAATACATATTTGCTCTAGGGAAAACTTTTCGGGATATTTTGCTTATCAATTCTTCTATAAAAAGGAAAACCACTCACTGACTTAGTACCACTGTTTCTTAAGATCGATATATTAGATGCCTTTCTTAGAAGTGGCGAAAGTAATATTGTGGTAGATATCCATGATTGAAAAAATACAGAGATTGTCAGAGCCACATGATAATTTATTAAATAATTAGAGACTGTGGTCTCTGTTGTTACTGTTTGTTTGAGATTAATAACGGTGTAACAACCGGAACTATAGTCTCTCATTATTTGATAAATTATTATGTGGTCTGACAATTTTGTATCTTTTCAATCTATTGGATGCCTTAAAGTGATCAAGAGCTTCGAGAAACAACAACTTAAATGATGAGGTTCAGTGGATATGATATCCTTGAAATTAATCACTTTGTTTTCATTCAAAACTACAACTTCATAAGCCTGATAGTGGGGTAAAAATGCTAGTGTCTCATACTTAGAGCAATAGAAACTAACTGTTCCATCATTCATCAAAAAGATCTTTTCAACTTTGGCAAAGACTGGGAGAAAATGTTCCTCAGAAACGTCTAAAGCAACTATGTAACTTTTTTTCCAAAGCAATCCCTCTATCTTAACCCATGACACTGAGCATTGAAAAGAATCATCAAGCTCATACTCAGCTCGTAAGCACTGAAATAGCGTAACTTTCTTTCCCAATGATAAGCCAAGGTTCATGTTTTTCTTCAATAAGTAATTGTTCAAAGACCATTGGTTTTTCACAGCAATAGTTTTGCAAATGTTAATTCTGCTGGAACTACTTCTAGCTATTATTTTTGAAACCCTTAGTTTGCTTTCAAACCTCATGCCCCACGTATGTCGCAAAGGACCAAACTTCATCAAACTAGTTGGGTAATGTGTCAACATATGTAATTTATACTTGATTTCCTGACCTGAAAGAGTGGAGTAGAGTTCAACAAGGTGAGCAATATCAGAAGTTAGAAGCATATCTGGGCAATGGCTTGTCCGGTGACTTAGCAGTCGGTCTGAAATTGCCCTGAGCGTTGTGTACAGTTCCCATATTTCATTCCCATCAGGAATATTATCACCCACAATTACTCCAAAGTATCGAATCAAAACCAACATTTCTGCTGCTGAAGCTCGAAGTTTTACACTTGACCCATTTTTTGTAAGACAATTACTGGGCTTAGCATTGGTGTCAACACCAAAGTCAAAAGCAGCTATTTTGTTTTCAAGTGACTGAAAAGATAAAAAGTGTCTACTAATGAATTCATTGATCACAAATATCATTACATACTGGCCACACCCTTCAAAAACATCATGCATCAAATCAGGAGAAACATTGTCATAGAGTGAAAAATTCTGCAATCTCAACCAAGCACAAGGTTCGCGAATACCTGTTTCTGATGGTTTATTTGATGCTAGTTGTTCATAATATAAAGGCATTGATCTCAGCAAAGAGGGTTGCTCAAAACGTAAGAGCTGGATTTGCTCATGAGTAGCAGTGCAAACACGACAAGACCCTTGCTTCCCTCTCCAACTCATGGAAACTCCCAAAGAGGCATTCACACCTGCATTGTCTCCTGTCATGGTAACAGTAAGAAATTTTACTTCACCGCTGAAACTGTCATTGGTGATCTTAATGCCTGCAGTCTGCAAGTAGTTCAATTCATCTATTACTTTCTCATATGAAATCCTATTGCCAAACCTATTTTTATCACTAGTATGACACAAGCCAAGTAGGAATATGTTTTTTAACTTTGAAGACATCTCAGGACCTAGTGCAGGCAAAGATATGTAAACCCCATGAAGAGAGTGAATTGTATTATGACTCCCCAGAGGATTATTCACTTCAAAATCATCTACAAACATAATAAGTGGCAAATATTTCAGCACACTACTCTCTGCAGGAAGCTTACTTATTAAGGACTTCCAAGCTGACCCCTGCATGACACTTACAACATCCCGGTCACTTAATGGGATATCTGAATTTTCTAAGGCCTTTAATTTGAAAATGTAACTTTCAACCTCTGACCAAACATCTGCAATAGAAAAGAAAGCTTGCAAGACCTTATGCATTTGTATAACTTGTATAGTACATTTTCTTTTAACTAAATGAGATGAGGGAGTCCCCTGTACAAAGTCATTAAAAACCCCAATTATATGTTCAAGTGGAGGTATGTATGTACCCAATGCTTGGAAATGCTTCAAGTGAAAGAAGTGAGAACGAAATGGTGCCATTATTGAAAAAATATCTGTTAGAGCAGATTGGATTAGTGAATTATCACAGTATCTCTCTTTCATTATGACAGCAAGTTAATTAAACATTCCATCCATTACAGAGATGACATTTTGCACAACAGTTTGTGGTATTTGAGGATTACTGTAGAGTTCTGAAATAAACGCTGCTGATGTGTTATTTATAAGGTCAGTGGAGCCTGTACAGTCAGTTGAGTCATTGATAAGCCTTTGCATACTAGAACTATTTCTTAACTCCACAACTTCACAAGTGCTTGTTGATGCAATATCAAAACTAGTATTGTCTGCATGAGTTATATTTAAATGTTTTCTAAAGGATTCAATGTTTGTGTATGAGCGATAACACCCAGCCTGCCCACACCTTAAGTTCTGCTTCCACTATGGCTGGATCCTACATTCTTTTTTTAAATGAAAAATTAAAGACTTTACAGATAGAGAATGCCACTTGCAGTTAAAACAATAAAATTGTCTAGTCATTATGATTAACAATTCCAATAGACCGCTCAAATGAAATCAAGCCCCCTGATGGTCTGTCCCATACTGTTTTTACATTGAAACAATTCATTTGGAAAAAAAGCCAAATGTCAGCTGACTCTTGGGGGTACTCCCCACCTGTAGCAAAAAATATCTGAAATGCCATTGTGAATGCAGAAATCAAGGATGGAAAGTTATAAGTGTCATTCTCCACACCAACATAGGCACAATCATAGCTACCAATGTCCCCACACAGAACAATGTATGGTTGACCATCCACCTTCAAATTGGCAAGCTTTTCTCTGCGTACACGCATGGACTCCAGCAGCTCCCCTGAAGATTTGATGTGTGTGATAAAGCCTTCTGCAGTTTCTGACCGTGAAGGATGCCATACAGTAGCAAGGCCCTTCCTTTTCTTGACTGGTGTCAGTTTAATCAGGTAGGGAACTAGCAGCAAAGCACATTCGGCCATGTTTATCTCATCACCTGCAACCAAGAAACATTCCACTTACATTAGAATTTCAGTGAACTGTAATAGAGTGAAGAGTTTACTATTGAAAAATATTAAGAAGCTCTCACAGGAAGCTATTAGCTCTATTAAGAAGCTATTAAACAAAATGGAGCATTCATCGATGTCTTCATTTCAGTCTTACTTGAATAGGATAGTTTCACACATAACCGCCAGTCGGATAACCAGTGTGGTTTACCAGGCTGATGATTGTATCATATGGAGCACTTCACACCTAACCGATTTTGAAAACATATGATGCAATGTAATTATACCAGGTAAATGACATCAGTTACCCAAAGCCGGTTATGTGTGAAACAAGCCTGTCATGTCCCATTTTGAACAATCAGCTAAAATTGAGAATAAGAAGAATATAATATTTCTGTTCATATGAACATTGAACATATGAATATGTATTATAAACTTAAAAAACACTTTTAAATGAAAATTGACTCACGTTATGGCGTGACGGCCGTTTCGCTCTGTTGTCTAGAGCATCATCAGACGACCCACAGTACACTAGTGTACTATCACTGTACTGTGGGTCGTCTGATGATGCTCTAGACAACAGAGCGAAACGGCCGTCACGCCATAACGTGAGTCAATTTACATTTAAAAGTGTTTTTTAAGTTTATACATATTAGTTGAAACAAGATGGATCTTCAACATCATATGAATATGTGTTCAAGAGCTGCTCAAAACTTTACATTGCCTTCAACAATGCATTCATGCTAACGGCTGCCATCTTCAGGACATTATTTTCTGAACCTAATTAATGTAAAATGGTATATTCGACCAATTTAGAAAATAAAAACATTTTTTCTTTATATATCCTGAGTCACTTTTCGGCATTGTTGAGGTTATGTGAATTTCACAGATTCTGTGATCCACCAATGAGAAGGGATCTAAATCAAAACAGAAGCGTAAAGAAAACAGCTGGCGAGCGTAAAGTACTTTACCGCTTGCGGAGCAGTAAAGAGGTATTTTACAATTAGTTTTCACTACGTAAAGAACTACTTTACGATCAGTTGTAGGAAAAAATATGAACAATAATTTTAGCTATCCCAGCACAGGTTGAAAGCTTAATCAACCAAAACTGCTGCATGGAGTTGCCGTACAAGATAAATACACTTACACAACATAAGTAAAAACTATTTAACAAATATAAATAGTTTTAAAAACTTTAATTTAAATATCAATGATTAATAAAATAGTTGTAGTAAATAAAGCAAAAAATAGAGATCTTTTTTATTTGATTTAAAATGGAATAGTTTTTTAATTAATGTTGAATTCAAATATAAAAAGAGTTGTCATTTATTAATGTAAATATATATTTAAAAATAAATTATACTTATAGTTATTAAAATGAGTTTTATTATTATTAATAAATGAGGGACACAAATTAATTATTTTCGAAATGTTGTTGGATTTTAATACAAGTGAAATAAGGAAGAAATAATTTAATACAATTAAAACTATTAACTTTTCATGTAAAATTCAATGACTTGCAGTCAAATATTTGTTAAGATTAAGTGAGTTATTATACTTATTCTTAACAAATATTTGACTGCAAGTCGTTGAATTTCACATGAAAAGTTAATATTAACAACGCAGTTCGTCATGGAACAAGAAATCCAGGAACAATTAAAACTGTTTGATGAATTAATTAAATGAAGTAAAAAATATAAATATCCAAGTATAATGATTGTAAATTTATTTTAGTAGAGGATTGAGAAATAATAATATTTTTCTTAGATAAAATCATAATAATAAATTGTTATTACAAATAAAAGATTTTATAAAAGTTCTTTAATAAAACATTTCTTTGACAAATCAATAAGATGGTGTAACAGCTCATCTTTACAGTGAATACCGCCCTACGATAAAAATAGAGATCTGTTGTTATATTGTACTATATTGTTGTTATCTGATCTGTACTATATTGTTGTTATAAATATTTAAAAAAAAAATCAAAAAATAAATAACTGTATTCCCATTAATGTTACTGTATGTTTTAAAGCTCACTTACCCTGAAGTTAACTAAGGGAGACGAATGACGGCTATTCTCCATTTTTTTGCAATCTTCATGCCAGGATTGGAAGTTTCTCCAAAATGCAGACCTCCGAGCAATGTCAGGTATCAAATCTCCGAGTTCATTCGGCGTTACTACTTCCAAAACGTCAAGTGTTAAATTTTTACCTGTAATGAAGAGAGAACAAACGACAGTATTGTATAAAAATATTATTTAATATACAAACGTTTATGATATCCCACGTTTACTTGAAGTTCCTATGAACGAAACAGAAATAGACGTGCTTTCTTATCTCCGTAAATTAATAAATTTGCTAAAGGATTATCGTGATTGCTTGTGGCAAGGTTTTGCAGTGTTGATCAAGTTGATCTGTTTGTTCGATTTATCAAATAAGAGGGTCTGACTAGCTTTGCCTCAATATCTGTGGATGATAAAATTGAGTCGATATTTAATGAAAGACAATGAAGATAGAACAGGAGAGCAGTGGTGTAGCAAGGGGGGGGGACCCACAGTACACTGATTTAAGGCATGGGGCCCAGGCCCCCCCCACCCGAAATTTCAGAAATAAAAAATTCTCAAATAACTAATAGATAAGGACTTATTAAAGCCGAAGAATTCTATCTGTTTTGTAGTATTATAACGAACAGAATACTGTTTGTGTAATAGAATATAGCTACAGTTATAGTCAGATTAATGCATTTTTCAAATTTTTCCTCAATATCTACTCATATAGAAACTTGTTAGGTGCTCAAATGGATAATTTTGTGATGTTGAAGATCTATCTTGTTTCCACTAATATGTAATATAAACTTAAAAAACACTTTTAAATGGAAATTAACTCACGTTATGGCGTGACGACCGTTTCGCTCTGTTGTCTGATTTAAGGCATGAGTTTGAGGGTTATCTCTCTCGATAACCCTCAAACTCATGCCTTAAATCAGTGTACTGTGGGTCGTCTGACGATACTCTAGACAACAGAGCGAAACGGCCGTCACGCCATAACGTGAGTTAATTTCCATTTAAAAGTGTTTTTAAGTTTATATTGGATAATTTTGATGTAAAATGAGCTACGAAATCAAATAAAACATGTTAGAAAACTGTGACTACCATAATTATTTTTTTATCACATTAAATAAAACGCAATTTTTCAAGTTTGAAGTGGATTAACTTTGTTAATTAGTGATAAATCACCTTTTTGAATAAACTCATCGTGGAAAATGTAGTTTTGAAGTTAAAATTCAGTATAACCCACTAGCCTGAACGCACCCAAAGTTCATAAAATCGAGATTTTATAAATGAAAACACACATCAAATAAATGCAAGTTCTATGCAAGCGTGTAAAATCAGTGTGCTATGATAAAAAAATTCCGATTTCGTGAACTTTGGGTTGGGTGCGTTTAGGCTAATGACATAAATATATGAAACTTATAATAATAAGTATTAATTTTGAGATTCAGTACATAAGTTAAGTATGGTTAGTTCCAATTCAAGGGTTTTGACTCAAAATAGTCACAGATATCGGTATATCAAACTTTATCATTTCAAACCTGGCCACCTAGGTTCTTGGGTAGTAATTTTTCAAAAATTTCTTTTGAACTTTGGAGCCTAACAAATTGTCTAGATTAGCTTTTTACACCACTAAATTTAAAAAACATCCGGACCCTCCTATACCCCAGACCCCCCCCCCCCCCCGAAATCTGATCTTGGCTAAGCCACTCCAGGAGAGAATCATAAAATCTATTGAGGATATCCAATGTCCAATTGAGGATTTTCGTAAAGATCTAAATAATCATGATTTAAAATTATTAACACCGAACATCTAGACAACTAAGTGCCGTTAATATGAAACTAAAGTGCGAAGTTACAAATATGAACGTGTTGAAGGGAAACTAGTTTAGATATTGTTTGGCCACAGTGGCGTAGCAAGGCATAAGACAGTAATGTCAATTAAAAATCACAATAGTAATTAAAAAGTTGACACCAACAATTTATTATTATCTACGTTTATTACCTAATAAAGGTTGTCATATTATGACTTATAAGAAAACATAATCTAACAAAACGATGCTGCATATTTTAATGTTAAAATAGATTCAATCTATTCAATTGTTGGTGCTGACTTTAGAAATCACATTTTTTAATTATGACTAATTATTAGATTTATAGAAAAGGTAGGTATCTATACAATAATCTTTGCTTACCTCGGAATGCTGAGATGAGGTCTTCAAAACCCCATGTTTTGAGATGGTCTTCAGTGTACTTCCACATTTTGAAAGCTACATACAATCATATACAAAATGTATAATACCGTTGTGTATTATAATACGCCTACAATGAAGAAAATAATACGAAACGATCCTTTCTTCACCGTATCCATAGACCAGCAGCAACAGAACAAGAACTGAAGGAAGTTGCATACTGCCTCCCATTTATGCTCCAGAAAAGGTCGGTTGGTCTGTTACCAAAAAAAACCTGGTTTACGGACCAATTCATCCTTTGTCGCATTACCTATTTTAAAGTAGAAGGACTATATTTCACTAAATTTCAGGAAGAACTAAAGTTAGTTTGGTTCAAAACTAAATATTACGCAGATTCAGTCCTGAACTTGAAAATTATTTGTCAAGACGGAATATTTTTTCACTTAAAACCCTATTATTTTCCGTAAAGAACTCAAACGCACTTCAGGGTAGTGTGACGTCATGAAATGCCTTGATGTGGACCAATTTTCTCCAATCTTCGGTACAGCTTACTAAACATATTTCAATTTCATGGATTATTTCTACTTTGAGAAGCAAAATTCTCAATACAAATTCAGTCTATCATTAAAAATGAGAAAACTCGATCCATGACTGAGTTTTATTCATTGAAGTGTCAACCATAAATGTATTGAGAAGAAAAATACCCAATAAAATAAAGGTTGTAACTGAAATAGATTGAATCTTGATTAAGTTAACTTCAGCTCCGTTCTCGATCCTGGAAATTCGTGACGTCATGCCCATCAATTTTCAGTTTTACCAAGATATTATTAGTAAGACAAATCAATGCTTCCATTTTATCTACCACCAACTGAAGCTAAGTTGGTTAAAACTGTTGTATTTTCAGTAAACTAATAAAAACCTGGTAAAAAAAAAATTACCAATAATTTTTCAACCAGGTTCAGATTTGGATTTCTCTCCGTGTGGCCGATCTAATCGGTCACCGTTACAAACAGGACCTACGAGAACGCAGCTTATCTCTCTGATTGAACAGATACCTGCTACGGCTCGCGGCAGAAAAGATTGTGGAAAAGATTCTGAGTATTGTTCATTAAAATAAAAGAATTAAATAATAAATAATTAATAGAGTTCTTGCATTGTGGAGCAAGCAATACTCGAGGATGATCGCCATCATGCTATGATGGTATTCATCCCTCTCCAATGTGCCATACACCATTCCACAGCATGTATTTGATTTTGCGATGGTGATTATCAGCGAGTATAACCGTTCTACAATGAAAGCACCCCAAGGTAATTAATTATTAAAAAATGTAAACTCTTTTCAACAAGTCTGACTTCAAAAAATAGCGCCCGAAACTGGACTACTCTGAGTACGTTTTTGTGGGTTTCATAGATGCCTCTATGATTAGAGTTTGAATAATTATAAGCTGAATTAAATTATAAATTATAATATAAATAAAGCAAGCCATAACCTTTTATCTTAAAATTCGACAATCACTTAACAATTCCTGATAATCACATTTGTTGTAGTTTTTTGACAAATACGGCTGTTATGAAGTTAAAAAACTCTTTTTTTTCATATTGGAGGATGAAGCCCACATAGGTCTGAGACCTGTGCGTGGGTAATGAGTTGGATGATGGTGATTGATGAGTTGGATCTACAGTTTTAGGAGGGTTCCGAACCACCGGGAAGTGATTTTACAGTAGAGAACGTGTATTTTTTGCTGGACAAACTAATCGGTCACCGTCACAAACAGGACCAACGAGAACGCAGCCTATCTCTATCTGATTGAACAGATACCTGCTAAGGCTCGCGGCTATCACTTCCCAAATATTAATAACTTCTTAATTAAAATATTGGGGGGAAAATTTTTAACTTTAAAATTCAGCAATCACCGCCTATTAATTCTCCACATCAATCAAGTAGGACGAATTTTCTTATTTTACAAAGAAAATTGTGATTTGTATGTTGATGGGACGTTTATAAGATTTTTCTGTAGAATTTGGTAGGATTTTCATGTTTATTGGGTGACAAATATAATGGCGTCCTGTGATGTGGAATAAAACACTTATTTCCGCTTCTTCATTGCCCTTAAAAATGTTAAAATTTGACTCTAACATATCAAAAGGTATTAAAGTGACTCAAAATAATGTCATAACGAGCTATGGTCGAAAATGTTGATGGTATTGATCAGATGGTTAATCAATATTGAGATCCATACTGACTATCTGCCTTTGGAATCAATAAAACTGCATTGAAAAGAAGTGGAAATGAATTCAGGTGCATTGAAAATGTTTTCAGCAATGGAAAATTCCAATAGGAAATACCAAATTGAACAAAGAGAAAAGTAAAAGGCAATCTACGAAAAGGTAGATCAGGTAAAACCACATGTTACTCAAAGAACAGGTCAGAAACTATTTTTGGATCTTTCATATTCCTAAAACTTCTTTCCCATACCCAACGCAGATATCGTTTGCTACCAAACTCAAAAGGATTGCCAGGGTTTTCTCACAGAAACTAAAATAGATTTAACTAGAATAGTTGTAGATATTTTCCTAACAAAATGAGCTTCGGTTACAAAAATTCTCATGAAACTGCAGGCAAGAATTTTCATGTTCATTTGTTAACTACGAAATCACGCGTGATCGTCGTAATTTTTAGGAAATACTCAGAAATTAGATTCTATAAGCTTATTTTTGTTCTTGAAGAGATGACAGTGGAAAGCCGTAAGCAGAAAAGAATTTTATCGATTCATAGAAGTTAAAAAATTTGAATATACCAATGAGAAGCCACCGGTAGCATTTACCGGTTGCTGGTAAGACTCCAATGAACTCAACCATTGAAAGAGGCCGATATTTGTAGCGGGCTGAAAAGTTTTGTATGTTTACCTTATTTTGATTAAAATTAAAAAATATATGTTTACAATTTCAGGTTGATTAGCAAATGTTAGGCGAGTAAATTGCATACTAGATTGCAACATTAAATTGAAATTTCTAATTTCAAGTTGGTAAAATAATAATAATTTCAGGTTGGTTAGTAAGTGTAAAATTATTTAATCCAATTCCTGGATTTCTTGTTCCATGACGAACTGCGTTGTTAATATTAACTTTTTAAGTGAATTCAACGATTTGTAGTCAAATTTTTATTAAGAATAAGTAGAGTTTACTTACTTTGTAGGCCGAACGTTTTCGAATCTTGGAGATACATTTCAGAGGCGTCCTTTTAGATCATCGATGTCAGTTTTCTAACCAAAAAACTGACATCGATGATCAAGAAGGACGCCTCTGAAAATGGATCTCCAAGATTCGAAAACGTTCGGCCTTCAGAATAAGTAAATTCTACTTATTCTTGATAAAAATTTGACTGCAAGTCGTTGAATTCATTAAAAAAGTTAATATTTAATCCAAGTTTAAAATTATATTCAGATTGTTTATTTTTCAGAACTATGCATGGCATGGCAAATAATCTATTCGCACTCTGACCGTATGAATAATAACCACAATTATCAGAAAAATAGAAATACAGTAGAAGAAAGATGATATCACTGGATACAATCAGTACACTACCACCTTGCGTTAGAAAGAGAAATAATAGTGAGAAAGAAGACTAGGGGATGATAAAATAGAATGGTGGGAGTAGACTATTGGTAGCAGAGTGGTGGGGGTAGGGTTAGGTTAGGCAGGAGCTCTCGAAGGGTGAAACAGAATAGTTCATAGTCTTCAGTGTTCAGTCTGCTTCTAGCACTGGTGAGTAATAGTGGTATTAGTTTAGAAGGTGCGAATCGAGGTTTTATCACGAATCAGGTTTCGGACTTATCAGTAGCCAAAGTGATAATAATTAATTCTAGCTGATCGTTTTGGATACCGTACACGACTTCGAATGATAAGCAGGCTGGTAAGTTTGTTTTAAGATTTATTTCTTAACTTTTTCTTCATAATCTCTTTATTTTGTTTGTTTTTTATTAGTTATTATTAATAATAATAATAGACTTATATCAGGAATTACGTGAGAAGAGAGTTCAGAATGAGGATGTCAAGAAATTTGAGGGAAATTGCCTCTGAGGTAGAAGTTTCTGCAAACGGTATAAAAACACTACAAATCATGTTCGACTGTGCATTAATGTTGAAAAGGATTACGCAAAAAAGTAGGAAAAGTTTTCTAAAAAAACGGAGTTTTCCCGGTCAATTTATTTCCTTAATTCTTGTATGGCTTAATACCATCATTTTAATCTAATATCAAAACTGACGGTGTATTTCTATTTACACTAAATTATGATTTTTAGTCACTTATACTCACTCACTTAACCTCCAGTAAAAGTGAGTAATAATCACAATTTAAATATAAACACAGTGGCAGTTTTGATATCAGATTGTTCATCAAGTAAAACATTACAGAATCTTAATATTGAAAAAAATTAAAGAGTGTAGGTAGCTTTAAAAGTCAGTAGGCCTACCTATTTTATTTTCAAGTGCGAAATTTATTTGTTTGTCTAGTACGGTATTTAATGTATAATTTGTAACATTTTATTGTAATAATAACAATATCATAGACCTGGCTCAGGTCTGGTGTAAGAGTTTTCAGATCGCACCTGAACAATGTTCATAGCCGCTGATGTTACTTAGTGTTTTAGTTATTGGAAGGCCCTCTTTTAAATAAGGGAAGATTTGATAAAATTTATAATTGTGGGTTTTAAGTGAAAGATGGGCTCATATTTGCCCCAACTTCGCCAAAAGCACTTCTGTTAGTAAAGGACGATTGGTTTTTTTAAAAAGTGCTTAAATAAAGTTATCTATCAATCTATTGAACAGGCGTTAGAGGGTTGAAATAATTTAAGACTAAAGCATTGTTCATGGGATGTGAATTGGGGTTTCACTAGAGTATTGTTTTAACAGTTTTAATTTGTTTTCCCCCAGTTATTGAGACTGAAATACGGAAAGGGGTTTGATGGATTGATTTTATTGTCTCTATTAAAAGGGCCCAGTTAGGACACACTACTGAACCCTAAATAGTTGGTCAAGTGATTGTTGATTGTTAAATTATGTAAAAGAGGGAAGCAATATCATGCTACAGGGGTTTTCCACTAGCCTTGTTTTGACAATTTTAATTTGCTTTTTCCTTGAGACTTGTAAAATAGTAAAACATAACAATAGTACAGGCTTTTGTAGGGTAGAATAATTTATTGGATTAAATTTATAATAATGAAATCTCGATTGATTTTTTCACTAGAGCCTAGTTTAAACAATTTCAATTTGTTTTTCTAAGCTACTGAGTATTTCATGTACGGGAAGGGGTTAAATTGATGTGAAACAATACAATAGTCTAGGCTTTTGTAGAGTGAAATAACTTATTCAGCTGAAGAATAATAATTGTTCTTGTAAAAGCCATTTGGAGTTTCTCCAAATTATTGGGGCTGAAATAAGGAAAATGTCGTCTATTTTAAGGGGAATAGTTAAATTGATGTAGAACAATACAGCAGTACAGGCGTTTGTAAGGTGAAATTAACTCATTGGGTTAGGGTATTATTTTTTGAACAATTTAAATTTGTTTTATTCAAAGTTATTCTTTATTGAGACTATGTAATACGGAAAGAGGTAATTTTTACAATGGTTGAGTTAATGGGAGCTTCACAGTTTACCGGTTAAAAAATTTTGCCAAAAACTAAAACTTCTGAATCTTCTAGTCAAATTTTTGAACGCCTATGAATTTGAATCAACCAATCAGACGCCTCGGTTTCCGATAAAATTTCATTTACAGGTAAACGGTAAGGCTCTCATGAGCTCAACCATCATGTAGAACAAATACAATAGTACAGATTACTCTTTAGGAGACATGATTTGTATGAAATTTCATTTGGTGTTCTTTTCTGCCGCAATCGTGCAATAATGATAATATTATTTCTATGAACAGAAATACTATACTTTTTGTTATCAGACTACATAGATTAACTTTTTTTATTTATCTTTTTATATGATTTTCTATTTTGTAATTCGATTGTAACTCGCTAAAGAACAGATATCAATGATGAATATAACCTGAAATTATTGTCGAAAAAAATATCATGCTTGGATGCTTCAACAATACGCTTGGATTGGACTGTAGCTTTCCTATCCAAAAAGCAATATAACTATTTTTTCATACTCTTCAGAAATAAGATAACCAGTTCCAAAGTCTATTAAGAATGTTGAAGTTAATTGCTTCTATTTTCATTTTTAGATTTCTATTATAAGATCAATAAAGTGCAGAGGCGTCCAATAACTACAACTAATAGCAAACTTGAACTACAGTATACTTAAAGACTATATACAATTTAACCCTTACAATATTTTACAATAACAATATTTAACAATATTTTTAATATTTTTTAATACAACAATATTTTACAATAACAAATTTGAACTTGGACAGTGTACTTTAAAACTAGTTACAGCTACAATATTTTTAGATGAACATTTTGAAATTTTCCAAAAAAGCTTCTTCTCATTGATTTAAGTTGTCTTTAACTCCTGGTATTTTAATTTTGGGTGTTGATTATTCCTCTATTTCAATCCATTTTCAACACTAAACCTACTTATTCAAATTAGTTTAAACAACTTGTTTTAACAATTGATTTACATTGTCTTGGGGCCTATAATTGTTCAGAAAATTAAAAAAGCAAATGAATACAAATATCTGATTGAATTTTGAAAAATAATTTTTTTTTCAAAAATAGGATGTCCATGATATATAGCGCAACTGCGTTCTAAGAATGGGATAACGAATAATTAAATAAAGAATTCGAAATAATGGAAAATAGAAGAAAGGATAATATTGAGGAATAAGGAATAATGGAATTCTTTAATAATAAAAAAATAAATTGGAGGTCAGGAAAACTGTAATTCCAACTCATATCATCAATCACCATTATCCAACTACCCACGCACATGTCTCTGGCCGATGTAGTGTTCATCCTCAGAAATTATATAACGGTAACTAGTAAAGATAGAGGAAAGATTGATAAGAATACATTATGTGTGGGTGTGTGTATGTCAATCTTACGGATTTCACAAAACGACACCGATTTGGAACACTAAATTTGGTCCAAAGCTTCCTCTAAACTCAACTCACTGCTCCTCGGATCCCGATTACTTTTTTTCTTCCAATATTTTTCAAAATTAATGTTCCAAATTCTCGTGATGGACACTATTACTGTATTAAAATGTGTTTAGATGCAGGAAGCTAATAGAACAGCTGTTATCATGGTATGATGCTGTCACTATGATGCAAATAAGTCACAAGCCAAAGCAACACATTTGTTCCGTATCAATATTCATCCATGGAATTCTATATTGGCATTGGTGGTTGAAATCCATGAATCACAAAACATGTTTAATTAGAAAAATGTACCTTAAATCCCGTTGAAAAGCAAGGCTAAAAAACTAATTTTATGCTCACATAGAAATATCCTTGGCGCCACTTGGAAAATACCGGAAATATTAGCATGTTTTTATCAGCATATAAATACTGTTATATTAGATAAGATTCCACATTGTTTGTATAATTTTTCATTATATTATTAGATAATCTTTGTCTTTATATTAAAGACACATTACTTTATTGCAATAACAAAACAAAGTTACGACTGTTTCAAAATATTCCTGCATGTCAAAAATAATAACGCTATGACTCATTATACCACCCTAGGAATTGACAGGATTTGAATAACTACACTGTGGGAATAGTAAACAAGAAAACACATTGTTTTTCCTTCACAGGAAGTTGATTATGACAGTCGAAGTCTAAAAATAGTTATTTTATTAACTAAATAATAGACAAAACTGTGTAACGGGTTTTTGTTGTCGCAGTATTTATCAATGAACATTAGTGACGTAACACTCATTTTTAATTACTTATTTAAAACTAATTTTGAAAGATTTTTTGTTTGCAAGTAAATATTAATCTTTGTTGAATTTTTTATTAATTATAATTATTTATCAATTGATTAATTATTAACTCTTCCATTAAAATTTCTTTCCATTGTAAAGTGGTTGTAGGCATATGTTCGATTCTCGATCTAGGACTGGATTTTTGTATGTTATCATTATTAATAATTTTTCATCGTTCCACCTCATTACCAACTCACTCATGCGTGCAGGCTATCATTAGTTAAAAATTACGTCTAAATGACAAATAAAAATGTCAATTCAGAAAAATGAAACAAGAACATTAAAATGTTTTTAGAGAAAGAAATGATTTAGTTTCAATCAGGGGGGTAGAATTAATAGTATTATTCTGTGAGTTAATTTGTGGAAATATTACACATATTATTACTGATGATTTAAGAGTAATGTTCAATTATAATTATTGAAATCTTCTTGAAACAAGGATTACAGTTACTACATCCAGGTATAATGCATTGGTAAAGATAATTTTGTTTTTGGTAAATCCTGACCCACTTCAACTACAATGAAGATATTCGATTTTGAAAGATAAAAATAGCCTGTCCACATTGTGGATCAGGAATATTTCCTTTAAAATTATATCAATTTTTTATTGTAAATTCAACAATTTCCAGACAAAATTGACTGAAAATCGTTGAATTTACCATAAAAAGTGAATATTAACTACGCGGATCGTTATGCAACAAGAAACCCTGGAATAAAATTATAATTATAATATACAATTTCCTTTTCAAGAAGTAAAAGAAGAAAAACTAAAAACATTTTGGTTTTTCCCCCAAGTATAAAAATACCCTGATGACGATGGGACTAGATATGAGATGACTGACTCATACCAACCAAGGTGGTTTCTGTACCGATATGAAATTATTTAAAAACAAACAAATCTATGCCAAAATAACCTAAAACTTTTCAACATTTTGGATTTTCCTTTGGAATACGTTGATGACTATGGGCTAGATATATGAGGTGGATCATATAAAGGTGGTTTCTTCGCCAAAAGAAAAATTATTTATTTGTTATATCTATGTACAGGTTTTGGTAATAATTTTTTACCAAGATAAACCAACACTAACATTTTTTATTTTTCTATTAATTAGTTTAAAAATACCCTGATGACTGTGGGTCTAGATAACAGTTGATTCATACCATGTTGGTTTCTGTACCAATAATAAATTATTTGATAATTAAATTCATGCATTTATTATTTAATAAATAATTCTATACCAAGATGAACCAAAACTTGATGATAAATTTTGGATTTTTCCATCAGTTTAAAAATACCTTGATGACTTTCAGACTAGGTATGACTAATACCGGACTGGTTTCTGTAATAATAAATTATTTTAATAACAGATATTTCTGTACCAATATAAACAACTTGATGTTGTCATAATGGAGTTTTTGACAACAATTGAATGATAGAGTTGTTGATTTCAAGAAACTAGAAAAATTACTGACCAACTTAATATAAACTTTTAAGAAATAACAGTAGCTTCAACAAATAATTTTATTTGATTGATTTACAGATATTTTTGTTTGTAAAGCGATAAAACTACCAGTATTTTTATTTTATTGATACATAAAATAAAATAAATAATCTGTTATTATTATTATTGAAAGTCTTGGTACATGACTTTGATGTTGGTTACGCTACTTCGATAAGAAAATTATGAACTAAATATTGCTTCTATATCCTTTTCTTAGATACAGGATGAAATGAGTAATAATTTCGCATTTACAGATTAATTTTACAAGTTAGTTTGAAGTGACTGACAATTGAATAAACTGAAAAATATACATAAACAGAATTTATTAATTTCGGATTCCTTTAATTGCTATTACTTAGGAATATGCTATTACTTAAAGGAATTCGAAATTAATAAATTCTGTTTATGTATATTCGTCAGTTTATTCAATTGTCAGTCACTTCAAACTAACTTGTGAGATACGAGCCGATATGGCCAAGTTGAAAATGAATGCTGCTGTGCAGAAAGGTCTCCATGGTCTAGTGGTTAAGGCGCTCAACCGGCAATTGAGAGGTCCGTGGTTCGATTCCCGGTGGTGACTGATATTTTTGTACAGTAGCATTCATCGATTCCCATCAGATTTTCAATGCTGTTGTCAATATCCGCCATTGCGAAAGTCTTCAGTATAAAGTAATAGCAATTAAAGGAATTCGAAATTGATAAATTCTATTAATTTTACATTTACCAGCCGTAATACCGGGTGTCTTTGGGTCTATTTTCTTATCGTGATGGTTGATAGTTGTTGTATGATAGTATATTTCATTCTATGAAAACTTTATAACAGTGTTAGCAATGAATAATGTGAAAGCTAAGTAATAAAGATTATTATAAATAATAAATTACGAGGTCGAAAATAAATAGAAAAATTTCTCCTGATTACAAACTAAAACGGAACAGGGAAAGTTTGATGATTGATTGGGAGAAAGTCTATTCCAAGAAAACGTTTCAATAAACTTTGAGATTTTTTCGGTTATCGGCTAACGGTAGGCCTACATAGTATCAGTGTAAATATTCATTTAGGTTACTATATAGTGGATAATGTTCATATTATAGGCCTACTGAATGTCCAGATGTCCACAGGCTGTACATGTGAAAGTTACACGTTGTTTATATACGTGCATAAACAATCAGATTCCGCAAATTTGGTGACAAAACTTTACAGTGTGTTTTGCATGGAATTATCAATATTTAGTTACTAGTTACAAATACAGAGTCTGTTTTAAATTTGCATTCATTGAATTTTATCTCAATAAATAAATACCCAAATACTTCGTGGGCTTGTTGTACTCACTAAAATAATAAATCCCACATAGGTCTGAGACCTGAATTGCATGTTGGTGATTAATGAGTTGGACCTACAGTTTTAGGTGGGTTCCGAACCAATTAATTATACAGCAGTAATTTTACAGCAGAGGACCGTCTTTTTAACTGGCCAGTCCAATCGGTCACCCTCACAAAGGAGTCCTAGGAGAGCGTTGCTTATCTAATCTGATTGAACAGAAACCTGCTCCGGCTCACGGCTATCAATTTCCTCTAACTCTTTATGAAGCATTTCCTGACCTATGTTTATTAATGTACGTTTTTCTATTACTGAGCAATTGTTTTAACAATTATTTTAAAATTTTTGTTTCATTAATAAATCCAATTATTGCTTTAACACTTATGAACGTTTTTCATTATTTTATTCATTCATTCATTTATTACAATTACACGAAACACTATCAAGTAAAGATACAACAGGCATAGCCCACCACTGCTTTCTTTACAAATTTTGAACAAGAAAATACAAATTTTAGGTTATGTTGAAGTTCAGCTAGAAATTTTACTTGAAAGTACAATTACTAATTCTTTTTAAAACAAGAAAATTAATTTAAAAGTTCACTTTGGAGACGAAACACTGAAACAGTTCAATAGTCCAAAGAAAGAAGCGGTTATAATTTTGAATTTTGTTCCAGATTTCAGACCCGAATTTAATAAAGTACAGCAAGCCCACATAGTATTGGTAACTTTGTGCGAAACACTATAGGAAACAACTGAACTAGAAGTAGTACGTGGTGAAAAAAATATATAAAATAGTATAAATATAAGTATAAAATCTTGAATTTATATCCTTTTTTATGCACTGTCTTATTTCCCAACTTTTCTTAAACCATTTTAAATTCAGAGACTTTATTGTGTACGTTTTTAATATCATGATGACATTTCTATTATCCGTATATTCAGTTATCCGTCACGGTTCAGGTTCCACTGAACAGTCAAACTCCTTTAAAACGAACTTGTAAATAAAGAAATCCTCTACGTAAATAATGTTTATGTTGTCCCTTGACATTACAGTCTTAACAAGACTACCTCGAACACCTCTCTAAAATAAACATATATGGCGTCCCTTAACCTTGAAGTCTTGGCAAGATGACCTTTCATTAACGAATACCTCTCTACAACGAACTTTGTGCCTGTACAATCAATTTCGTTACATAGAGGTTCAACTGTATGTTTTTCAAGTGAATTGCCTACCTATTTAAAGTTTATTGAACTCAGTTGCCCTCTAAAAACGAAATTTATGCGTCACTTCTACTTAGAAACTAGCATAAGTTGAGAATTTTTCCGAAAACTTTTCATCGTTCTAGAACAAAAACTTTCTCTGCCTTCGGTCATTGTCTCAAAAGACATGAGTGGCATACGGTATTCATAGTAGATCATTGTTGTTATGTCCATAATACAGTATTTCAAAAATGTTTTATCTTCAGCTTTTTTCTAACTGTCAAAGAGTTGTTTGTTTTTCCCATTGAGTTTGCACGGTTTTAGCAAGCCTCTCTATACCTGGAACTATACAGAATGGGGCCGTTGCTTCTACAATATGTTACGGCATTCTGAGGGCTTAATGTAAGCAAAGAAGAAGAAGAAGGAGAAAAAGAATCGGAAGAAGAAGAAGATGAAGGAGCAGAAGAAAAAAGAAGAAGATGAAGCAAAAGAAGAGGGAGCAAAAGAAGTAAAAGATTAAGAGGAGAAGGAAGAAAAAAGAATCAACATAAGAAGAAGAAAAAGAGCGAGAAGACGAATCAGCAGAGGATGAGGAGCAGGAGGAAGAAGATGAAGCAGAGGAAGAAGGAAAAGAAAAGAAGAAAAGGAAGCAGAAGAATCAAAAGAAGTGAAAAAAGAACAGGAGGTAGAAAAAATAATCAGAAGAAGAGGGAGCAGCAGATGGAGAAGAGGAGAGGGGGAAAAGAAGTTGAAGATGAAGAAGAGAAGGAAAAAGAAAAAGAATCAACAGAAGAGAATAGGGAGCAGAAGAAAAATAAGAAGGATCAGCAGAAGAAGAGGAGGAAGAAGGATCAGCAGAAGGAGAAGAGGAGGTAGAAGGAAAAGAAAAGAAGAAGAGGAGGAAGAGCAATCAAAAGAAGTGAAAGAAGAACAGGAGGAAGAAAAATAATTAGAAGAAGAAGAGGTGGTGAAGTAAGAAGAGGGAGCAGAAGAAGAACCAAGAAGAAGATGTAACAGAAAGTAAAGAACAAGAGTGAGCAGCAGAAGAAGAGGGAAAAAATTAGAAGGAAAAGAAAAAAGAAGAGTGAGTGAGAATACTGAGACCTTATGAATAGTCAAAAGAGCCTGAGAATATTAAAACCAACTGTAACAAACTTCTAAGAAAATGAAAAGTTCAGTTCTTCCTAGACAAAAGGGTTGTTTAAATAGTTTTAACGGGGTGACCTCGCCACGACGGTGCATGGAAACAACAAGAATAGGGGTGTGCCTTATATACAAGTGTTCTTTGAATTTCAGAAAAAATGGCTCCTTTTATTTAGAGCAAAAGATGTTGCAGAAAGTGGACGTGCTGTAAATCTTTTCGATTGTTTTGCATGTTAGCGATTTGCAAGCCTATCTATCAATGCTGTAGATCAGTACAGTGGAAGTTAACAAAACATGTTTCAAGTCTACGCCGTGTAGTAAAATAACTTAAAACTATCTACTGAAATATTTAAAAATATATATATAAAACTATTATTTATTTATTTAGTCTACTATATTATTATTTTCGAATCTATTAAACTTCTCTCAATTTAAACTATACATTAATTTTCTTAGTAATGGCGAAGGTGATATTGTGGAAGGTATCCATAATGAATAATAAGACGAAATTGTCACAACCACATTTATTAAAACTTCGAGAAACTAGTTTCGGTTGTTACACCATTATCAATCTCAATCAAATGCGTTTGATTGAGATTGATAATGGTGTAACAACCGAAACTAGTTTCTCGAAGTTTTAATAAATGTGGTTGTGACAATTTCGTCTTATTATTCATTATACATTAATTTTCGTCCTGTAAGATTCAAGTTAGTTTTGAAGTAACTGACAATTTAACAAACTGACAAAACAGAAACAGATTCTATCAATTTCAAATTCAAAGTGCTATTAATTATACTGAAGACTTCCGCAATGGCGGATATTGACACTAGATTCTTGGAATATTATTATTTTTTCCTGCAACTGCTCGTAAAGTAGTTCTTTACGTACTGAAAACTAATTGTAAAATACCTCTTTACTGCTCCGCAAGCGGTAAAGTACTTTACGCTCGCCAGCTGTTTTCTTTACGCTTCTGTTTTGATTTTGATGTCTTCTCATTGGTGGTTCATGGAATCCGTGAAATTCACAAAACTTCAACAATGGCGAATGCTAACCAAATCCGCGCACGGTCTGTGATGTTACAAACTACAAGCTTTTATTGTGTTGGAATCCAGAACTGCAGTTGTAGGAAATAGTTATTTATGTATTAAGAGCGTGAAGCGCGACTTTATCGCTCGAGCCAAAACATTTACTGCGCGACGCGTAGCGGAGCGCAGTAATTTTGCGAGAGCGATAAAGAAGCTTCACGCGCGAATTGCATACAATATTTTTCCTAAAACTGCAGTTCTGGATTCCAACACAATAAAAGCTTGTAGTTTGTAACATCACAGACCATGCGCGGATTTGGTTAGCATTCGCCTTTTTTGAGGTTATGTGAATTTCACGGATTCCGTGATCCACCAATGAGAAGACATCAAAATCAAAACGGAAGCGTAAAGAAAACAGCTGACGAGCGTAAAGTACTTAACCGCTTGCTGAGCAGTAAAGAGGTATTTTACAATTAGTTTTCAGTACGTAAAGAACTACTTTACGAGCAGTTGCAGGAGAAATATTGTATGTAATTCGCGCGTGAAGCTTCTTTATCGCTCTCGCAAAATTATGTTTTGGCTCGAGCGATAAAGTCGCGCTTCTCGCTCTTAATAAATAAATAACTACAAAGGGCTCAAGAAAATAAATAATTGACAGCAAAATTGTGTGTGTTTTGATAAAATGTGTCATTTCGTGGAGGGGGTGGAGGGAGCCGTGCCCCCTGAGCCCCTCCCTTATAAACATAGGCCTACTACGCCTCTGGATGAATCAATTCACATACAAGGGATAAAACAAAATTTATAACTACAAAACTGTTAACAAATAACTATCACAGCATTAAAGTTATAAGAAAAAAACGTTTTTAAAAAGAGTTCGAGCCCAAAGAGTTGATTCCTACACTATTTTACTTTGTCGCACTCCAGTTGACTATGCCGCACACATTTTACTTTGCCGCACTCTAGGTGTGCCAGCTGTAGGAAAAATTTGATGTGTATCTTGTGCTGAAAGTATCTTTGCTGCACTCGAGAAACTATTCCGCACTCGCCTTCAACTTGTGCGTAATGCATTTCTCTCGTGCAGCAAAGAGCTGATTTGCGCACTAGTTAGGCCGGGTTCACACGAGCTACAATCATGCGATTGTAGCCAGAGCATTTATTCTGATGGGTAACAGCCTCGCCAAAGCAATTATGAATCGCAGAGTGGTCGCCGACTTTTTTACAAATACAAAAAACATAAAAATTTCAGATATTCAGATGTTTTACTACTGTGCTCAGCCTCCTTAATCCAAACCAACTTAAATTTTTTCCACCCTTAATAAAGAGAATTTATCTATTTATCCAGAAAAATATACAAGAACTTGTTCAAGAAATTAAGATAAATAATTTAGGAAGATATGAATGTATGAAAGAAGAAATATTTTTTAAGGGTAGTCACATGCTAGGAGGGAATTTCTCTTGAAGAACCACCTACAATAGGGGAGTCTTAGTTTCTTTTAATTGCTCTATAAAGAAAGCGGAGACAAATACAATGATTAGCATAGTTCAAAAAGAAGCCTGAGAAGCTTGGGGCTGGGAGAGAGTTTTTGAAAAAACTCCCCAAACTGAACAAAACTTGTCCAACTTTCTAGTGTTATTGTTGCGCAATACAAAGAAAGCTTTTTTAATAGCTGACAGGGCTCCAGGAAGTTCCACCAGCTGAAAAGCGGGGATGAATGGATGAAAAATGCGCAATCTGGGGCGAAACTTTCAAAATCCACCAAAAAAAGAATATTGGCAGAGTGACCGATTTTTGGAACAATTTAAAAGCACCGGGAGGTCGAAGAAGAAATAAAAAAACTGCTGTCCCTGACCTACCGACGGTGTTATGTAAGCGTAAAATCTTC
This sequence comes from Conomelus anceps, assembly GCA_948455865.1. Lineage (NCBI taxonomy): Eukaryota > Metazoa > Arthropoda > Insecta > Hemiptera > Delphacidae > Conomelus > Conomelus anceps. The sequence goes on from OX418216.1 coordinate 14,275,459, forward strand.
GAAGAATAAAAAAAAAAACGAAAAGAAAGTCGTGGAAATGCGGAGCTAATGTCAGTGCCCCTGAAAGAAGTTTTTTTTAGTATGAATTCCAAGTAGTGTGACTGTCTATTATATATATATTGTTTATAATGCTGTCTACATAATATATTGTTTCCTAGGGTGACTATTGTTTCTAGTGACCCAGTACCAGTTTTTTGTTTTTTTAACATTTTTTTTTTTTTAGAATTGTAGGTTTGATTTTTAGGGTAGTGAGCCTACCTACCAAATAAAATTATTTTCTCACAGATTGTTATTTCAAATGAGCCACATTTTCAAAATAAAATCATTGTTTTAAAAAATTATATATTCCATAAAGGATTTCTCTCAAGTTTTTATTTATTGAAATGAAAAAAAGTTTTAGAAGTGTGCGATATTTCTACCAAACTACAACTACTTATTCTAGATCATGGCTTGCCATAGTTGAGTATTGAGTAGTAGGCTAATTTCGCTTGAAAATTAGGGTTGCAGTTCCGTATGTAGTCCAGTGAATTAATAGATTGAGAGAATCGATAGTCGATAGACAGTCGATCTTTACCAAACCCAAAGCTAAACCTAAACTATCGATTATCGATTGCCTCAGTCGATTATTTCACAGGACTACATACGGAACTACAGCCCAAATATATCTTAAGAAATAGCAATTCATTGAAGTTTTTCATATCCTGTCTACTGAATTTGTATATTTAAGGCAATTTATTAAAGATTTTTTATTTAAAAAAAAATGTATTATATAATATATAAATGTTAAAAAATAATGCTATAATATTAGGACCGTCATCTGGCTTCCCTGTATATAGTGTATATAAAAATATAAATCTTCACCTTCTCTTCCTTTTAATTTTTTTGTCTTCCGTTTCTCTCGCGTTATTATCTTATTTTCTTCTGTTTCTTCTTTTTCACCTTCTACTCCTTTTTATTTCTCTCTTCTTACTCTTCTCTCTCTTCTCCATCTCCTTCTTTTTCTTCTCCTTTCGTTTCTTCTTTTCTGTTTCTTCTGCTTCTTCTCCATCTTCTTCATTCTTCTACAAGAACCGCTTTCCTATTTTTTATTATTTTATTTTATTATTATTTATTCCGTTATCAGTTTATACAACTATTAAATTTTATAAATAGATTGGTTTCACACAATCATACCCATAATAGTTTAATACACCAGTGGAATAAATCTTACCAATTAATGAAAATAATTTCCAGAATTTTACGATTATTTTCATCATGTCGCCTTCTTTATTCGCAATTTTTTAGTTTTCTTTCTTAATTATTTTCTTTATATTTTCCAGATGAGATGGTAATAGTGTCACCATCCGACATAATTCTGCAAGAGGGGAAGGACACCATGAATAGTACTTGTGCCATGGGGCCCAGGCATAACCTGTTCGGAGGTGGAATTGTATCCACCATTGATAGTTGGCATCAGATTGTAAGTTCAACAAATTATAATAATAATGTAACAAATTATATTAATAATGAAACAAATTATATTGATGATTTAGCAAATTATATTAATGAATTTGAAATAATATTATTCATCATTTCTTTAATTTCCAATTTATTTCTAGTACAGTTCTATAATTTACACATTAATTCGCCAAAATAACATTGTACTATGATTTAAGTACTGACTTAGAGATTGATACATTTTCTTAACGACACCTGAACTCTACGAAAACAAAAAGTAATAAATGTTAAGGGAGTACTATAATAATAATAATAATAATAATAAAAAATAATAATTTAAAATGCTTACATAAATAGAGCCGATGATAATAATAATAATACTAACATCGAGTGACCTGGCTGGCTCAGGTCTGGCGTAGAGTTATCAGGTCGCACCTGAATATTATGTTCAGGGCCTCTGGCGTGACTTGACGACTGTTTTAAGCAGCCTGGACCGTACCTACGGAACTAAGAGAACCTTAAATAAATAAAATATCCAATAAATAGTGCCTCGAAACATAAACTAACAAATAAAAGTACATACACTACATACAGTCATTGTAGTCACGCCTACAATGAACTAAAACGAAGAATAATGAATGAAAAATAATGATTTGTAATTCCTTAACAATTTAATAGCAAACCTTTTCATGGCCTACAGAATCATTCACCAAAATGTACAACGGTGTATTTTTATCAAAAAGCTGAACATTATCTAAAGTAACCTCTGATTTTTAGGCAATTATCTTTGTAAAACTAATCTACCAGTGCTGAAAAAGAGATAAAGCTTTAGGAAACCTCGCAGTTTTTTCATTTCTCTGACGAAGTATTGGATAAAACTTGTTCAATTACTTGTTCGATTATTTTCTATTTTATTTATTTGATTATCACCTACTGTATTTGAAATTATTATATTACCATTATAGCTGTCTATGTGTGAGTGAATACTAGCCATGCGTTTGGATATTATTGTGAGTTAAACTGATTTAAAAATATTTTATATCTGATATAATTAAAGCATGAATTGTTGAAAGAATTGCTGATGAAGAATCTCATCGATATCTATATCATTTTATTATCTATATTACATTTATTTAGTAGAATTTATCCATTTTATCATTTATTTTCGATTATCATTTATTTCAAATATTATACAAGCTTTTATTAATTATAAACTTAATAAAACAACTTTTGAATGGAAATTAACTCACGTTATGGGGTGACGGCCGTTTCGCTCTGTTGTCTAGAGCATCGTCAGACGACCCACAGTACACTCAAGAATCTGTGTACTGTGGGTCGTCTGACGATGCTCTAGACAACAGAGCGAAACGGCCGTCACGCCATAACGTGAGTTAATTTCCATTCAAAAGTTGTTTTATTAAGTTTATATTACATATTAGTGGAAACAAGATGGATCTTCAACATCACATTTTATTAATTCTTTAACAAAGGCTCCTCGGAACTTGTAAAAACTTCTTGTACAGTATTTAAGATGGATTGTTGGGTTGAAAAGCCTGTTCATCCTCTTCCTTTAACGCAAATATTTTAGCATAAATAAATGGTTAAAAAAATCATTAATAGTCGAAAAAATAGACAATACTTTTACAATACTAATTTCCAGTATTACGCGAACTGATAATATTAATGCATACAAAATAATACATACAAAGAACTAATAAATATATATAAAATATAATGTATTATACAAACGTGGCAATTTTTCTTGTAATAAAGATGGAGTGTCAGGTTCAAAAGCCTGTCATTTCTTGATGAATAGATTGGTATTATTTAAAAAAAAAAATGAATAAATAAAAGCAATTATAATTTTGTCAAGTCTTGTTTTATTATGGGTTACATTCGATTTGGATTTTGAATGAATTTCAAAAGGTTATTTCTAAATAAATAAAAATTGACTTTGTTTTATTTTTGGATAATTTAAAATTGAATAAATAGAATTGTAAATAAAAATCAAATAACTAAAATTACATTTGATTGTATTGTGCCTAGATAAATGTATTTAAAAACGTTATCTCCAGATAAATGAAAATTGACATTATTTGATTTCCTATTTTCGAAAATTTAGGTATCCAATTTTTAATTATTTAATATTTATTGAAAAATGTCATTGTATTTAAAAAAAAGTTATCTCCAGATAAATAGAAATTGACATTGTTGAATACATGAAATATTAATGAATAATTAATAATTGGATAACTAAATATTAAAAATGACAAAATCTTTAAAATGTAATTGTAAATAAAAAATAAAATTAATAAAATTGTTAATAAAATTGCAAATGAATGAAAACAATAATATCATTTTTTTAACAGAATCGCGAGCCCGTCTCAATAAAACAAGAGTCAAGCCCTCGTAGCCAGGACTCTGAGGGCAGTCCCTATAGTACCTACAGTAATGGCAACGAGCACCACACAGGCTACTATGCTTCCTATGAAGACAACAACGCATTATCCACCAGCAAAGATGAGTCCAACAACAACAACAATAACAGCACCAGCTCAAATCAGAGTCTGATACCCCCATCGGAAACGACCGACGAGCACCCGGATGGCCAGAGCAAGGCCCAGGATGGCGATCATCCCCCTGCCGAAGAGGATGGAGATGCTTTGATGAGACTGCAACTGGCTTTGCAGAGAGCAGCTGGTGACAGGCAGATACAGTGTCCGTACTGTGTATTCGTCACCACTTCAAGGTTAGTTTAATATTATTATAAAACATACAAATAAAACAACATAATAGAAAATAAAGTATAAAAACAAGCATAGAATCCCAGGGAAGTGATAGCCGTGAACCGTAGCAGGTATCTGTTCAGTCAGCTACAAACTGAATTGGAATTTTATGATAGCCGTGAGCCATACCAGGAATCTGTTGTTCAGTCAGCTACAAACTGACTTGCAATTTTATGTATTTTATTTACAATTTTATTAATTTTGTAAGCTACAAATCTTGGGCCCAATGGTAAGGGTGACCGATTGGATTGACTAACAAAAAGGACTCTGTTCTCTGATATAAAATCAATTCCCGGTGGTTCGGAGCCCACCTAAAACTGTATGTCCAATTCATCAATCACCAACATCCAACATCATCCACCCGCGAACATGTGGGATTCATTCTCAAAAAAAAAAAAAATACAAACAGATAAAAACATAAATTATCTGATTTTTTTTTCTCAATTGAATTGGTATAGCCTACTTCACATTGTCCATATTATTGACCCCGTAGGCCTACTATTTGTTAGCTCAATATTTTTATTGGTTTAAAAAAAAAAATATTAACTAAATAGAGTAGGTTATAGAAACAAGTATTAAAACTCCGAGAACGATGCAATTTATCATTTGATATTTTTCAGTAAAAATTTTTGTATTTGGAGCAGTAGTGGCGTAATGTTAAAATCACTATGCTACCACAGTTTAAAACCTTGAGCCACTGGCTTCAAGTGAACATTTAGTAGTCTATGAAGGAATTTTTCAAGGGGGTCCACCTAGCAAGACCATCTCTCAACCTTTGACTCAAATACCACTCCTCCTCCCCCCTTCCTAAACATAATATTTCAATCAGAAAAATTAATTAAAATACTTCAGTTTATTAAGCAATAATGCATCTTTCAATGAAATTTTGGTTAGTTTTGTTTTGGATAAAACGTTATATACTTAGCCAGGGGTGCCCACCCCCCCTAAGCCTCATGACGCACCCCCCCCCTAAATTTAGCACCCCCCATAAATTAGGCCCCCCAAAAAATGCGAAAAAAGCCCCCCGTATTCTTTCAAAAACTAAAAGAAGATTTTTATAACTATTGAAAAAATTCAAACCCAGTCGATAATATACAAAATGTATGTATATTTCTTGAGATTCTTCACATAGGTAACATTTATTTGTAAAGGTAAAAAAGAAATATCAATGAAATGAATATATGAACTTCTGCTCAATAAACTTAATTGCAAAATAGCAAAAAAAGAATTTGAACCTAAATGATTTTTAAACAATAAAATATTATTACAAATACACAATGTTCAATAAAAATTAAATACCTATAAGTTTATGTTCGGTGTACCAATTACATTAAGGTTAAATAATTCTGCAAAGTTGTTCCTTTAAAGGAAGTGAAAACAATGAGTTAATAACTTCATTTGTAAAACACAAAAATTCATAATACTAAGTCATTTATTGGACAGTAGTTAAACAACAGGTTATTTACTTAGTGTAGTATCTTGGGAGAATTTATGTATGGATGAAGTACATAAAAGGCACACATTTCATGCATAGTTATTTACAACACACAATCGAAAGAAGTGTCTTTCAAAAACAAAATAAAGACATAGTTATGAAAAATTACTGAATTTTTAGTAATTAGTAAGTTTTGCTTTTGCAGTTCTTACTTATTAGTAAGTAGTTATCGTAAAATACATGAAAAACATCAACAGTTTGAAGTCAAACATTTTAAATTTGTAGGCTGTGACCATCTACAAGTTAGCTAGGCACCTTCTAAGCTTGTTAAATCTATCTCTCTAAACCCCACATAGAAGTTTTTGTCTTTGGGATGAGGAATAAGAAAACCTTTCAATTATTTCTTTGTTGGAAATAGACTCAAGTACATCTTTTTCTGCCGCTAGAACCATTAGGTTGGACAACAATGAGTCTCCCATAGCTGAACTGAGTCTGTTTTTGATAATTTTAAATCGACTTATTGCTCTTTCTGCTGATTAACTAGTAACTGTTAAGGAGAGTAAAGTTGTATAAACCACTTTCAGAGCACTCGCTTAGCGTCTTGCTAAGTTTGAATAATAACTTCCTGCACAAATCATGAACATAACTATTTTAGCTAATTCATATTCATATATTTTCATTAATTGACATTCTATCTGGTGACTTTGTAGTATATTTTTGAATTTTTGTCACGTTAAACACGGTTTCAATCAACTTTACGCCCCAAGAATTTCAATGACGCAGTCTGCGTCATAGCCCCCCCCCCTGTGGGCACCCCTGACTTAGCTATCAAAGAGAGATGTTCCACACGTCTGCCTCTTACAAATAGGCGTGTCTGGGGTTTCTCCTCCGGGAAATTTCATGTGGTCACCATTAAACAATAGTTCACGCAGTTTTATATCCGTACTATGAATTGAGAAATAAATGAGTGGAGATTAATGAGCTCTCCAAAATATTGCTCAACACTACTAGAAAGTTCTCCAGAATCACTCTGCACAGAGCAAAACAAATAAAATATATTATCTGACATCCCTACGTCCTTGAAGAATTGATTTAAATTCTTGAATTTCTTGTTCCACATACTGATACAATACCAGTACCATAATATTAAGCAAACACACCAATTATGAGCCGGGAAGGACAAATTTGACTATGTTCCAATATTTATATCTTAGATAAGTCTTAAACATTATCGAAGGTTATTAAAGCGAATGTCGCTGTCTTTGCTAACTATTATTGCCATGAATTTCTTGATCCATAACGATCTGCGTTGTTAAGATTAACTTTTTATGATAAATTTAACGACTGCAGTCAATTTTAATAGAGAATAAATAAAACTACTCACGTAGGCTGAAACGTTTTCGAATCGTGATGATTCATTTTCAAGAGCAACCTTGATCGTCAGTGTCGTCTCTTCACTATCGGTTTTTGTTAGAAGAATTATTGTGGTTTTGTAGAATGTGATCGATTAGTTTGTGTGATTTAAAATTTAATTGTTCATTGAGAATGTTTTGTTTATTGTGTGTGGTGTTTTTGTATATTTCAAATTGTTCCAAGGTATTGGGTTCGTGTCCTTTAGGTTTAATAAGTAGAATGTGTTGGTTGGTAGTGATGTCAGTAAAAGTGTGTCCAGTTACTGCGTAAGTGTCAAGAATGGACGAATCTTTGTCCAAACTTTGCAATTTCATGGAATTGCATCGCTTAGATTGTCATTACTGTGCTTAGTATCATTAAGTTCATACAAATGAGTTCATTGTACATAATTCTTTGCACTTCGAAAATAGTATTTTCTGAGTTTACTACTGTATATATCTATGTGATGTTGATAGTTTTGTTCTTAACCATTCATATGCAAATTTGTAAATTTACAAGAATATAGATATGCAATGTAATCTAATCCAGTTTGAATGATGTGGTTGGCCGATTCCGTTTTTGTATTTAATTGATTTGTGTGTGATTTAATTGAGTGTGTTTCGTATACGTGCAATTACTGCAAGTATCTAATTTTGTCAGTCGAATTGCGGTATTACCCAACTGAATACAAAAGTATTAGCTTTTTGTTGTAAATTTAACGACTTTCAGTCAGTTTCAGCAGGCAAAAACTAACTTCAAGTCGTTAAATTTACAACAAATAGTTAATATTAACAACGCTGAACGCAGATCGTTATGGAAAAAGAAATCCAAGAGAATTGTCTGAAATTTTCTCGCAACTGCCCAAAATGTTTCTACATCGCAATCGACGGTTTAGCACTGCTTAAATTCAATTTTTAAAAATGATTTTTGGTCTTGGTCATTTTTAGAGCGAGTCTGGAGCTCCATCTCCAGCAATCACACGAAGACCAGCGGTCATGTGGCTTCTGCGATTTTACTGCCGAAACAAGTGAAAAACTCCTCGAACACGTCAGAGAATCGCATTCCACTCCAACGCAGTTGAACACCACTGATCCTGACGTCAGAGACGATGAAGATGAGCCTGGACTCACTGTACCAAAGATCAACTCGCAGGGAAAAGTAAGTTGACAATATTATTACCAATTAAAAATTACAAAGTACAAAATTATTGTTTTTTAATAGGAAATGAAAAAATATTTCTATTTTTGTAGGATTTTAATTTGAAGTTAGGTCAATTGATGGCTTATTAAAAACAAAAACCGATTTTAACATGCGTAGTCTTGAATGATAGTTTATAATAATAATAATAATAATAATAATAATACCTGCTTAAATGCTTGAAGCGGCGATTATATTGAAGGAATTAATAAATTCATAATTAATTATTAATTGGCGAATTTACAATTACAGTTTAATGCAAATCAATTTCTCCTTCGCCACCTCGTTTCTCCTCCTCCTCCTCATCTCACCTCCTTTTCTCCATTTCTCAACTTTCCATGTATTCTCTCTCTTTTGTTTCTCCTAATCCTCCTCATCCTCTTTCTTCCCCTGCTTTCATGTCTATCTCTTTCTCTTGCTCCTTTTCCCTAATTTTTTCTTCACCTTCCTCTTGTCTTAACCTACTTCTCCAACCTTACTCATCCTTGTTCTTCCCCAATTCCATCTAACATCCTCGCTCCCTTAATCGACTAAAAAAATATTCCACAAATTAATAGTTATTTTCTTGGAGAACAAACATTGATCAATTATCAAAATTCTTTGAAAAATTTGAATGTAATTTTTCAAAATTAACTTTGGAAGAATTATAAAATGAATGAATGTTTACAGCTTCCATGTAACGAAATCATCTACCTGAAGAATTTTTATGGTATCCTTGACATTGCATTCTCGGAAGGCAAGAAGAACACATACTTCTTTAATAACAAATATCCGAACTCTTACTAACAAATACCTCTGAAACAATTTTGCCTAAATAATCGGTTCCATAACACAGAAGTTCAACTGTATTCATTTTATACAATTCGATGTAATGTATTTTGAGTAGAATTCTACCTATATTGTGCTTCTACGTTTCTGTTAATTTTTTCCTGATTCTTTTTCCTCAATTCGATTCTGATTAGAGTTCATCCTGGTAATTATGCTAATCAACTAATTATCCTTAGTAATAATTAACGGATCTTGTTGATTAATTATGACCCTCCCTTCTGTGTCATTTCTAACAATCTTTTCTACTTTCTAGGTGAAAACCTTCCGCTGCAAACAATGTGACTTCAGCGCAGTTACCAAACTAGAATTCTGGGAGCACACACGCAGTCATATCAAACAGGAACGCCTGCTGACCTGCCCCCGATGTCCTTTTGTAACCGAGTACAAACACCACCTCGAATACCATCTGAGGAACCATTTTGGCTCGAAACCCTTCAAATGTGACAAATGTTCCTACAGTTGTGTCAACAAGTCAATGCTTAACTCCCATCTGAAGAGTCACAGCAATGTTTACCAGTTCAGTTGTGCAGACTGCAACTATGCCACGAAATACTGTCATAGTTTGAAGTTGCACCTGAGGAAATACGACCATAAACCTGCAATGGTACTCAACCCTGATGGATCCCCCAACCCATTACCCATAATCGATGTCTACGGAACCCGCAGAGGTCCCAAAATGAAGCACTCACGAACATCCCACAACCTTGATGACCAACAATCCCAGTCCAGAACATCCCCCCAACATATTTCATCCCCCCTGTCCATCCCAGAACACCCCCAACAACTTCAACACCAACAGCCTAACCTCATTCATCCACTTTTTGCATCAGCCTATGGTCTCCCCTACTACAATCCTTTGCTGCATCCCTTGATGTACCATGCTGGTAAGGCTGCAGCATCTCAAGACGCCGGTTTGGGGAGTTCGGTTGCGATGGCTGAGCACCAGCAAGATAAGGCTAACTTCTACTTCAACAACAATAATATCATCAACAACAATTGCAGTCAGAATGGTGATGAAAAAGAGGAGGTGGATATGCGGTTCTCACCAAGCATGCAGGTTAGTTGATGGTTCCATTCATCCTTGACTTTTTAATTTATTACAGTACTTGAGTTCATTTATTTATCCATTATTCTCTTAATCTCCTTTTTCTTCTTTTTCCTCCTGTTCTTATTCTTCTACATCTTATTCTCCTTCATTTTTATCCTCCTTCAATCTCATACTTTCCAGCACTAGAGCATCGTCGACAGAGGCCAGCATGTGGACGTTTATTTATTAGATGCCAAAGTGGATAAGTTAATATGGAATGAGATGAGTTGAAATGATTTTTTTTATATTATTGTTTCATACATTATTTTACAAATGAATTATTCTGCTACAATATTATTTAAATTTAATTTTTAATTTTGAAATATACGCTACACATATCCTGTGCATCAATAACACAGTATGAGGTTGCAACATTCACAAATTATTGTGGTACATTTAAATTATTGTATGGAGAAAATAAGTCATTATAAAATATTGCTTAGAAAACTTAGTAATTAAAAAACAGTTGAAGTTTTAGCAATTCTGATAAGATCTAATCTTTATTTTTCAATTCTTAGAGGAATGATTAATCTGGGGTTAGTTTTTTCCACGTGAATAATTTTCCAAATGTAGTACATTTATAATAAATGAAATACTAATAAATTTTAAATTATCAAGTCTATTCTTCTTTATCGAATTGATAATCTCACATTAATTCTTTCTGCTACCATACTCAAGTAAATAAATTATTTATATTTTTAACTCTTTGAACAGATTAATACTCCAATTATTATTTATGCTTTTTGTTAAATGAATAATCTCAAATTACGTTTGCTTCTTGAGTAAATGAGTAATCTCAATTTCTTTCTTTCAATTTTTGAACGCTCTTACATTATAATCATCAGTACTCTTACATTATTTATGCTCCTTGAACAAGTGAGTAAACTTGAGTTATTTTTTTCTCCTTAAAGTGGATAATTTTCACTTTTTGAATAAATTTCAAACTGTACATGCTTTAAAATTATTTTTGATTTTCAAGTAAATTAATAATCTTAACTTTTGTTTATTCTTGAGCAATTCAATGCTCTTAATTATCTACAATTTTGTTTGAATGATTAATCTCAATTTTTCTCATTCCATGAACAAATAATTTTTAATATAATACAAATAATTATACTGTACATCTGGAAAAATAATTCTTCTTGAATACTTTACCAAGTTCTTCTTGGTTAATCAATGCTACTTGAGCAAATAATTAATCACAAATTGTTTTCTGTGTTACAGTTGATTGAAACCACCACTGAACAGCAACGGTCTTCAGAAGATTTGTCACGTGTTCCTCTTGATCTGAGTCGCTGGGATGCGACCACTTCCCAGGAGGAGCACAGTCGCAGCCCTCCTCCCAGGATTGTAACTCAGGAAAGGAGACGCAAAGGAAAAGCCTACAAACTGGAAACTTTGCGCCAGGAACGTACATCAGAAGATGATGACGAAATGCGCGACACCATTGAAACTTCATCATCATCATCCAAAAGACGTCATGATGATTCTGATGATGGAGAACTTCCACTGAAATGTGTCCTAGTCGAACAAGAATCATCTGCATCAGCATCTCCAGAAGCAGATCGGACATCTGCAAAAAAGGCGCAGTCAGCTGATTCTGATTCAGAATCCTACAACTGTAACTACTGTGACATCACCTTCAGGGATGTGGTGATGTACACCATGCACATGGGATACCATGGTTTTGGGAATCCATATACTTGCAACATGTGTGGTGAAACAACTGCAGATCGGGTAGCATTTTTTCTGCACATTGCTAGGACACCACATTCATAACCATGGAAACCAAAAGAACCAATCAGAACAGTCATGGGAAAGTGATGAACTAATCAAAACGATTGAAAAAAGTAATGGAAAGTGGTTGTTGATGTTGATGTTGGGGAATGGTAGGTGGTGGGAGAATGATGTTGTGATGTAGGAGGCTCTATGTACAGCTTTAGGCCTTTTTAGAGTCTTAGTGGTGTTGAATGTTGACAGGAGACAACGATGTTGTTTATTCAAGATATCGAAGTTGTAGTGCAACATTGATGATCTACAGCAAGATTTGATGATTTTCTTGAGGAACAAAATGTTGTCTATACAATATAATAATGTTATGCTGCAAAAATAAAATAGTATGAGGGAAATTAATGATGTTGACTGGGAACAGCCATGTTGTCAATTCAAAAGGTTTTGGTGCCAGAATAATAGAGCATAGGTGAAATTAATAATTTTGACTGGGAACAACAATGTTGTTGGTTTAATCAATGGTGTTTTGGTGCAACAATGATGGTCTATGTCAACAATTGATGATTTTATTGATCTTGGAATAGTGATCTTGTGACTTAAAGGTCTTCATGAGGAACAGAACTATGAGTGAGTATTTCTTGATGTGTATTTATGATACTCTGCATGTTCTCCACTTTGTTGTCATTTCCTACAGAATAGAAGAAATTTCTTATGTGTTGTACAATTCTAAAAGATCTTCGCAGTTTTTTATTACATAATTATTTATCTTCAATTGATCTGTCAACATTGATCTATCAGGTTAGAATTCTTAAAAAGTACTAAGGAGTGACTTCTCAACATTATAAATATTCTATTTGTATCAGCAATATTTTTAAATTTCGTATTTTCATCATAAATTATGCTCAAGTTTTACTACTTATTATTTTTGATTTGGGAAAAGGGGCATATTATTTCTGTATTTGTCACTATGAAAATAGACTCAGTTTTGAAGTTTCCATGCAAGCAAATTCTTCATTAGGTAAACTCTCCTTTGAAGCCTTGCCCTATAAATTTTATCTTCATAACCTTGCTTCTATTACAGTCTGAAAAAATAGTTTACTTTTAGTTGGTTTTTCCAATAGCTAAAAAATCTATTCATTAATTCAATTACATTAATTTTGAAGCAGAAAATAGTATTTCTTATGTTCCTGTTTTTAAAAAATAATTTCTTTTTGCTATTTTCCATTGCACTGCATCATCTTTCATGTTTTTTAAAGGATATCTTGAAACTATTTAGAATTTGAATGTGAAGAAGTGTGTAGATAAAAAAGATAGAGAGAATAATGAATGAATGAGAAAAAGAAAGAATAAATGATGAGCAATAAAAATGATTCTCCACTTGGGAGTTAAGTGTGCCAAAGATAATTTATTTATTGAAAAATGAATGATTAAAATTAGTAAATTGGATAGGTGTGTCCCTGGTTTATCTTTTACTTGAAGAGACTGATATAATGAATATCCTATTTATATATTTTTTATTTTTATAAAAATGAAACATTATGATTTAAAGAGTGATTTGTAGATAGTTAAGATTAAAATTTAAGGGGCTTTGACATGCTAGGATATAGCAGTTCGATCAATTTGTTGGTTTAAGGAAAAACGCATGATGCAGTATTAAAATATTGTTTTTAGAAAGTTCTAATAATTACTATTCCGTTATCTTGGTCAAGAGTTTAAACACTAGTGTTATTCTCAACTCATGAAGAAAGATTATTGGAATAACTGAGTCTTATATTTACTTATGATTGGAAGTAAATATGTTTTAATGTACATAGGATATGATCTCAATTGTTTAAATTTTTGACAGCATAGAAAACGTTTTGACTACTTGATAATATTAATTTGTGGTAATCTAAAATTATTCCACTTTGAGACTTGTAAAGTTTAATTTATTATTTTTTTAGAATTTTATAAGAAAATTGTTAGGGAATGACATAGGCGTAGGGGGATATCTCATGTCCAAAAAAATTTGAAATATTTAAATAAAAATCTGATAAGGGAGTTAATAAAATTGATTTCAATAACCAACATTCCTAACCTATTTTAACATTTGTTCAATCTGTTTCTTGGGTTAATTTCAATATTTTGAATCAAAAACCCCAACTCTTAGAGAGAGCATATAGAGAGTTTAGAGAGAGAGCAATAGTTTTGTGTGTAGTAACATCCTAAACATAATTATTTAAAAAAATTTTCAATCAATTACTTTGGTAGGGTTGAGCTAGGCGAACACATGTTTCTTTTTTTCAGAAATTATCACGTTTCTTAATATAAAAATTGTGTTATTATTTTCAAAATTAGAACTGAAAGGCATTTTAACAAAATAATTGGTAGTCTATAATAAGTATTAAAAGATTCTTATTTATTTTCAACTCAATTCAATAAACTCTTTTCATAACAAGAATTAATGAGCAAATTAAACAAATTAATTGGTGTAAAAAATTGTAAAAGGAATAACAAATATCCATTAAAATTTTCGTCCATATAATCTCAAAACTTGTCAGTTAAAAATTGTAAAAGAAATAACATATAACCATTGAAAATTTAGTTCATATAATCACAAAACTTGACAGTCTCCTTTTTAATTTTGACTCATTTTAGAAAGCTTTGATTCCATTTCAAATTTTGACTGAATGTTTGCCATTTAGAAGGAATTTCTGCGGTAATAGTATTTATTGAAAAAGAAAATTAATATTTTTGAAAGTAAGATGCATAGAACTTTGATTCAACTTTGAAAATTTGGTTATTATCAAAAGACATGAAATAATTCTAAATTTTTGAGATTTGTTAGTTGAAATTGAAAATAAGGATGTTATTCATAGAAAATGAATGTATTTTTTAAACTAGTATAATTGAACGTTAAAAATGTAGCTGCTATAAAAAAATGTGGAAAATTATTTTAATTTATTGAGAAATGTAATTTTAAAATTGAGAGAAGACCAATGGATGATTGCTATGCGTAAGTCCTAAAAGCTGTAAAAATTTAAAAAAGTACTTTGAGAAAGAAAATCCTCTTCATTATTACAAAAATGTATGTGAACTAGAAATAATTCTAAAGATTTATTTGATGATTTTGTAATTTGTATTTCTATCTAATCTACTAAAAGCTAGTCTGGAACGGTGTAATAACCGTTAATATTATTCTAATAAATAAGTGAACATTCTGTAAATAGAGATAGTAAACTATTTAGTACGATTCCATTATATGTAACAGATTTATATTGATATTTTAAATTTAATTTCCTATTGTTGAGAGTGGCCGTTGAGATGGTTTGATTGTTTATTGTATTATTTTTTTAGCATGTATGGGAGAAGAAAAATTGATTTTTTTTTAAAGGTAGGCTCTAGATGTATGCACGAATTTCACTACTATTATCTCTTTGTGAGATATTCTTTGTGATAAAATTGAAGATTTCATGATTGATTTTTTCGACTAAATGTGTAAGAAAATAATGTGACCAGTGGCAAAAACAATAAATGCAATGTGGTTTAATTTTATGTATATTTTTCTTACTGAATTGTACCTTTTACCTCATAATACACTCTAAGCTTCTTCTTGCTATCAATGCAAGAGGTTATAGAGCAATCTGAGACATAGAGTGGTCAGGTTTGAATCATCTTCAGCGTGGTTTTGTCAAATTATCAACTCCTAGCCTTATCACAACTCTCTTATCACATCCTCAATCAAAGTACCACACTTTTAGACTTTCATAATGTATAAATTTATAGTAAAATTCAAAGACTTCCGCAATCTTTATTTCTGTAACAGAGTTTCCGGATCCATGTTTATTATGAACTTGTTTTATTATTTTGAGCTCTACTCTTTGTACCTAAAGAATGATCCGTTGCTCCAAAAACTCAGCATCAAACCTATACACCTCTTATCAAACTAACATAAGTTTGATAAAATTCATAACTTACAAGTATAAATATACAGAAAGTTCAGGAGGAAGGGGTTACTTTTAAAGTAAACGTTAACAAATTGATGAATTTTATTTTATTTTCAAACGATTTTATTTATATGAAGCAATATTGAAAGCATCACTCATTACACGTAGTTAAATATTTCCTACAATACTAGTAGTTCTGTGAACAGTTGTCCTCACTCACGAGGGAATGATATTTTAAAAAATTAAAGAGCACTTTTGACTCAATTTTTATTGCTTAATCTGTCATTGATGATAGAAACTGCAAAAATCATTATAAGAAAAGTGCAAAATGTTTGAGGCCACCTTGAAATCACCCCTTATGAAGAGTTACCATGCATTTTTAACAGCAAACACTTATTATTAACCTCCAATATTATTGGTTTTTATAGGGTGAAGTGATAGTCGTGAGCCATAGAAGGTATCTTTTCAATCAGATTAGATAAGCAACGCTATTCTGTAAGGGTGACCGATTGGATTGGCCAGCAAAAAAGATTGTTCTCTGCTGTAAATCACTTCCCGGTGGTTCGGAACCCACCTTAAACCACATAGGGCAGGTAGTCCATCTCATCAATCACAATCATCCAACTCATTAGAGGTCTCAGTCCTATGTGGGCCTCATCCTACAAAAAAATGATTAATATGATATTAACTAATAATTTTGTACTTTGTCGATGAACCTAGCTTGATGAAAAGGGTGAGTTGAACGTTTGGATAGGACATACGTTCGATTTACAAGGATGTGGTAAAGTGCCGTATAATGTGGATCTGCTCATATGCAAGTAGATATTGGTGTTATCCAACTCAGGCTGTGACAGGCTACACAGCTGCCCTATCTCAAAACATCTCTCTCACACACACACACACACACACACTCTCTCTTTCTATCGTTCTCTCTCATGTTATTGGCCCAGTTGTTTCTATTTAAGACTTTATTGATCAATAGTTGGACTACATTATTATTTTATTTGCACTAAGGTTTGTCACAAAACGACCTAAAAGAATAAATGTATTTTGTTTATACAATTTTTTTTTTTTTTTTTTTTTTTTTTGAGGATGAAGCCCACATAGGTCTGAGGCCTGTGCGTGGGTAATGGTTGGATGATGGTGATTGATGAGTTGGACCTACAGTTTAAGGTGATTTAAATATCCTGAATGATTTTCTAGTGGAAATAAGCACTCACATTATGATATGACAGCCGTTTCGCTCTATTGTACTAGCATCTTCAAACAGCTTTCGTTATTTTTTTTGTAGATTACGTCTTGGAGACTCCAGTTAAGGAGTATAAGACAAGTCAGATTAACATTAGTCATATACACTAGATACCATAATTAATAAAAAAAAATATCTAATATCTAAAATATCTAAAAAAATTAATAATAATAAAAAATTAATCAATAAAAAAAATATATCAATTAGTTGAGGTGAGGCTTAACTAGCAGGTTGCCCTATTCAATTGAATCTGGATTTTGAGAACCTGACAATCGTTATTTATAAATTTATTTCATTAAATAATATTTTTCTTGTCCTCCTTTCTCTTCTCCTCCTTCTCCGCCTCACTCTCCTCGTCGCCCTTCTTCTTCTCCTTCTTCAACTTCTTCATCCTTCCTCCTTTTCTTCTTCTCCTTCTTCTTTAATCTTCTTCATATGTAAGTAGATATTGATGTTATTTAACCTTCTTCTTGCATATCAATAATGCCTCTAGTAGTTTATTTTATTGCCACATGGAGCGTTAGAGTTCCGCTGACAGAGGACAGCATAAAAACATTATAAATAAATGCTTTTTGCTATTTTTAAAATGTTCAATAACACTTAAGTGTGCAAAGATCAGTTGTGACAACGTCGCAACGACAGCAATTAAAGAAAATGTGTGTGACCTCTTTATTTGGCCACCTGTGTCAGTTAATAGATCCAAAGTAATTAGAAAACAATTAGATATGCTTTAAAATTACCTTGAGTAGAACTATTAACAAATTAAAGTTTATTATCTGTGGTCAGATGAAGCACTGCATCAGCACATCCTCATATCAGCAACTTAGAAAACTAGCAGCTGTAGCCCGCACCTGCAAAATTGCTCTCAATTGTTTAAGTGCGAGCTCTGGAAATAAATCCAGTCAGCAAAATTGGTACAGGATGCAGGCGTATCGAATAATCCAACTCAAGAGAAGATCTTCATCATAATGCAACAAAAAATTGAAAAAATGAGAAGTACGTAGTTGAAAATTATTGAAGAAAAATCTTGCTGCTGCTGAGAAGATTTAACATTACCAGTAATGACATGAATATTTTCTATGTATTGGATATTATTAGGTCTTTGAAATGTTATCCGTTGAATATTTTCTATGTATTGGATATTATTAGGTCTTTGAAATGTTATTCGTTGCTGTAAGGAATTTTTTTTCAATTTTGTAAATTATGAGAGTTCAAATTTGAAAAGTTTTAGTTTTTAGGGGCAATTGATCTCTTCTACGAGTTACATTAAGCTCTTGATAAATTTTCTTTTGTTAAAAGACACATAGAGGAATAAAATTACATATTTTTTATTTTAATCTGTGAATTTTTTTCAAAATAAATCAGTTTAAAAAACTGATGTTTCACAGATAAAAAAAAAACATTTTGAATAAACTATTTGTTGGGTTGAAATAGAAAATATGTCATTTTATTCCTCAATATGTATTTTAGTTATAGAAAATTTATCAAAAGTTTAAAATCACTAGTGAAATAGATCAATTGCCCCCAAAAACGCAAAAATTTCAACTTAAAGACCCCATATTTCACAAAGTAATTGAAAAATTTTTTCCCTCATATCAATAGATAAAATTTAAAACCCCTTATAATATCCAATGCAAGAAACTTAGAAAAAAATATGACCTAAAACCCTACGCTCAGACTTAAGTCGCGCACGTCAGAAGGAGTAGCCAAGTTAGCCAATAATATTTATTTCAATACACTAATAATAATAATAATAATAATGATAATGATAATAATAATAATAATAACAATAATAATGAAGTATAAAGTATTATAAGTAAAGTATACACAAAAAACTTGAATTTCACAACAAATGCCTAAAATAGCTGCCTCACTCAGTGCTGAATGCATGAATTTCATGCTTGATTTTCTGCTCTTGAGAAAAACGACTTGTCAACAAAACAGTACTCAACAATACTGCAGACTTGATGTAGCCATGATTTTTTATTGGGACATGCATTGGATGCTATCTTGCAGACGCTATCATATTTAATTCAACGTTCCTACTTTTTTTAGAAACGTTATTCACATGCGCGTTACTTAGGCCTAATGATCACTCTGTATTTTGTTAAGAATTATTTAAATGCAATCTTCCTGATGCAAAAAAGCTGTACGAGTTTTGGATGTTGTAGATGCATCTTCCGGCCTATATTCACCAGCATCTCACAGCTCCTACTCGGTACTTTCTGAAAGTTGTTAGCTTTGGCTTAGAATGGGGAAATTGTTAATATCAACCTTATTACTCACTCTTACAGAGCTTACACTTACTCAGAACTTACTCACACTTATGAAACTAGGGGAAAGAATCGAGTTTATTTCAGTATCCATTATACAGACTGACTCTTCTGGGAAAGGGACCAAGCTAATCATGAATCAGGATATTCAATTGCATTCCTGAAAATATTAAATCATGTGATAGTTATAAACCATTTAGATCTAAGATCCATTTAGATGACTTAAGTTCTAGAGGACGTGTGTCCTTACACTGTGGAGGTAATTTTGATTTTATTTCATTCATTCCACATAAATAAAACCAATAAATTAATAGAAACAGCAATTTATTTGCACAAAAATGAAGAAAAACCACCAAATTTTAAAATATTGACATTAAATGAATTCAATTAACCACCTGGATGACAATAATTATAATCTTATCAACACTTAGGCTATCTGTTGATAAGCGCGTATCTGTTCAATCAGATAGAGATAAGCTACGTTCTTCTGGGCCATCTTTGTAAGGGTTTCCGATTAGATTGGCCATAAAAAAATACACTGCTCTCTGCTGTAAAATCACTTTCCGGTGGTTCGGAACCCACCTAAAACTGTAGGTCCACCATCATCCAACTCATTACCCACGCACAGGTCTCAAACCTATGCGTGGCTTAGATTTGAGGCTTCATCCTAAAAAATTCAAATTCAATTCTCAAATTTTTCCAATTTTTTGTATTAATAATTTTCAAGTTAGATATGAAATTTTTTTCTCCATAAAAAATACAAAAATGAAAAATATAACAATATAATATGTAGGAGGCTCCTCCCACATAATACTCCATTTATTTTATTACATTCACATGCATATTGTTCGCTTCTGTCTATTCACTCACTCTCTCTCTCTCCATCACTCTCTCTCTCTCTCTCTCTCTCTCCATCTCTCTCATAGCACGCGTGCTAGCCCCGCACACGCGATACAAGGGTGGATAAAAATAGAAAAAAATATATATCATTCCCCTCCCGCGAGAGTTCGTCAAGTAACTCCTCTTAGGGGGTGATTTTCGATTTTTATTTGCCCATGCCACAAACGTCTAAGCCATTCCAATGGTTTCTCTCTCACTCTGTATTTTTTCGTTCGTTTCCAATCACTCACTCACTCTCTCTCTCTCTCTCCATTTCGTCTGTCTGTCATTTCCTTACACTCACTCTTTCTCACTACCGCTTCCGCTTTTCTCTTTCTCTCTCTGTCTGTCACGCTGTCTCTCTTTCTCTAAGTATTTTTTCTTTCTCACTCTCTCTTCGTACTCGTTATTATTTATAGTAGCGTATACCAAGAGAGGAAGTCACTAAGAAGGGTCTTTACTGGCGTTTTTTCCTAAAAACGAACCGCCCCTCAGTTGTGTGGGGTTGTGGCCCCTTTTTTCCTTCCTTTTTTTCTCTCGATTCTGAGAGGGTGTGCCGCGCGCGCCTGCGCAATATGGAGTTTCCAAAACGAGCCCGATTCTCGTGAACGCGTGCTCGACACGAGTCTACTACTTTACTTGATTTTGTTCTAAGTTTTTAGATTCGTTTTACGGGGAGAAAAGGAGATTGTATGGGGAAGTTGAAATCGTACTTCTTTAATAAGCCTCTTACCTGAAATCTACAAATTTCACATTTATTGTCGTACCGTCATACCAATAATTCACAATCTAACAATTTGTTGTCATACCAGTAATATAAAATCAAACAAAATTAAGTTAGTCTAATAGGTACAAGCCTGATTTTAAATGGAAGATCAAAATATAATAAATGAAGTGCCTGAAACAGTACACTCTATTAATAAAAAAGTATACAGTTTTTTTTTTATTAGAGATATCACCAGTTTAAGTTTTTTTTGAGGATGAAGTACACATAGGTCTGAGACCTGTGCGTGGGTAATAAGTTGAATGATGGTGATTTATGCGTTGGACCTACATTTTTAGGTGGGTTCCGAACCACCGGGAAGTGATTTTCAGCAGAGAACAGTTAAACTTGCTTGCAGCCGCGAGTTTTCACAGTATTATTCATGTTGAGGAACTCGAATTCAACAAAAAATGATGTACTGTAATTGAATAAAAATAAAAAAAATCTTCTATAGAAAAGACTACATAAAGAGCAATGGAATAAATCAATACACATTTTAGTAGAAGATAAAGAATCAATTCTATAAGAGCCAATGTATTATATAATAGTTATTATTAATTTGTTTACTTCTGGAATTATCTGATGGTGTTATTATTTTGTAAAATAAGTCTTCGTATTTGTAAATTACGTTTGCTGGAGGCATATAGACTCAATCAACTTGTTCAACAATCTATCAACACTTAAAATCTTAACCTCAATACTCAAAATTGCACACTAGTATACTAGTATACCCAAAACTCAATACTCATAGCATACCACAATTATTATTACAATTTCGAGTAGAAGAAGTATTCAAGATGACTCACGTATAGATAATGTTCGTATAATCGTCTTTGAGTATACTGTATTATACTTAACACTATTCTTCCCTCTTGACACTCAATTCTTAATCTCCAAGTATACTCCAGCTCTCAAGACGTAATCGTGAAAAAATCAGTTACATTAAAAGCTTAGAATACATTATAATCACAAAAACATTACCATATTGTGAACTAATTCTTATGACTTACGGAAAAATGAAAACAAACTTGTTTTAATAATCGATTCCACTGCGATTCAATGGAGTTGCATTCGATAATTGATAATTGTTGTGTCTTAAAGAATATTTTTCAGGAAAAAATCGGCAAAAGGTTACAAAAACGTACTAATCTGCAATGAAATAATACTGTAATGGGGAAACAATATTAACTTTTTATTGTAAATTTAACGATTTGCAGTCAATTTTAATTTTAAATTTTTAATGTGTAACTATTGACGCCTTGAAGATGAGTCTCCAAGTTTGGAAAACGCTTGGCCAAAAGTGAGTAGCCTACAAATAATATTTATTCACAATTAAAATTGACTGCAAGTTGTTAAATTTACAATAAAAAGTTAATATTAACGCAGATTGTTATGGAATAAGAAATCCAAGGAAAACAATAATTTGGTCTACTCCTAACCACACTAAGTTACTAAAACTTGAGAAATTTTTAGATTTTAAAATTAAAGTATATGCAGTGCTTAATTTATAAAATTTTAGGTGTGGGAACGCTAATTTATTCTTATGAACCACCCTCTCTATTTTCTAATGAGAGTTAAACATTCCTTCACCACCCGCTCCACCACGTTAACATCTCTTATCTCATCCCTTAAGCTCATGTGCTCTGCAGAATTAGCGAAAAACTGCTGCAGAAAGTAAGGATAGTGTGAACGCAGCCTTTAAGGCTGAATAAATAGCAAGATGAGACACATTTGGAATCAGATTGGCGCAAACTGTGCGTTCCCTTACGTTCCGGCACTCTTGGGAGGTAAGAGGTAAGGGAACGCCGTTCCCTTGCGTTCCCTCTGAAATTAACCCCTGAGTACATGTATAACTATTATTTAATATTTACTTAATGCCTTGAAGTCTCATGGAGAATATCATGTAATAATTATAATCATGAAAAAGAAAGAGAAGATTGTATAATGCCTTCAAGCCCTGGGTTGGCCAAAGTGTGCATTTCATCAATTAATTTCTATCTATTTTTATACACGATTTTCTATTTGTCTGTTATTTTTCCATTCATGCTCTCAACCCTCAAGTAATTAAACAGTGGTTATTATTTGTTTGTACATTCCTTTGTGTTTATCAAGATTATCATTCGGTTTGAAAGAACACACCGCTCTTACAATCATTGAATATATATTTATTCAGGATGTTTGCTTCCAGATGTGTATTTCTCAGTAAAAATGTTGTACTGCCGAAAAACATGTTAGTTTAACAGTACCCTGACCAAAGAGATAAACTCAATAGGAAATTTGTTGGCGTTTATCTGTTATCATTGATGTTCTTTCACGAGGACAAAGATGAGAATATTAAGATATTCGGATGCCGATTATATCAATTGTATTTTTAAAAATTAATCACAGTTTTTAAACATTAAAAAAGTCAAGTTTCATTATTCTTATTACTAATTTTCAATCAGCTTTTTAATCATCTCTACAATATAAAAAAATTATTTTTCCAATATCTCTGGAATATTCATTACAGAATATTTATTTTTGAGGATGAAGCCCACATAGGTCTGAAACCTTTGCGTTGGTGATGAATTGGATGATGATGATTGATGAGTTAGACCTACAGTTTTAGGTGGGTTCCGGACCACCGGGAAGTCATTTCACAGCAGAGAACAGAGTCTTTTTTGCTGGCCAATTTAATCGGTCACCATTACAAAGATGGCCCAGGAGTTTCGTAGCTTATCTCTGAACAGATACCTCCTACGGCACTCGACTATCACTTCCCAGTGAATATCTTGAAATCTTCAAAGAAATAGCTTGTATTTATGTAAAGTGCCACAGCCGATTTCGCCTGTACTTCACATCAAGTAGGTGACTCTTTATACCTCAACATTTTTTTAAGGCCCAAAGAGCCTATACTACGCAAACGAGGAGTGAGGAAGGTTGCGATTACTTTCCTCACTGAGCTAACAGAGTTTTATTTGCCAAGCCCATCGAAACAAATTCTGAAGCTCTGTCCACTCCCACCTTTACACAGGGTCTAGCTGCACAGGTGAGTATGTATACTAACTAGCACATCTCTGAGCTACTTCTTGTATACATCATTCGAAAGAGACGTTTGGAATGCAGCACAATTGATGTAGCCTTTTCTGTATCTGAGATGAAAAAACTTAATAATTCACCTCAAGCCACAATAAGGCAAAACGGTTAGCATAACTCGAATGAATTGAATGGAACTATTGTATAACTTCTGCATCAATTACTATTTAATGTTGTATATTTCAGATGTATTTTTTATGTTTCTGATGTTGATATGTTTCTTTGTTATGAAAGATGAATAAATTTGAATTTGAATTAGTTTCATTTTATGCTCTGTGTTTGTAATACAATTCAAAATGAAATACAATTGTCTGGTTATTTGCAATACTTTTTCTCTTAAATGATTTTGGAATGATAACACAAACCTGAATATTGGATGATTTTTTAAATTTACATACCGGTATGTAGTAAAATCTATTTAATGTTTAGTGAGATGACATAATAATTATTTTTTCCTGGATTTCTTGTTCCATGACGAACTGCGTTGTTAATATTAACTTTTCATGTAAAATTTAACGACTTGCAGTCAAATATTTATTAAGAATAAGTATAACTTACTTAATCTGTAGGCCGAGCGCTTTCAAATCTTTGAGATCCATCTTCAGAGGCGTGGGTTCCTAGATCATCATGTCAGTTTTTTTGTTAGAAGTGTTGTGGTTTTTGTAAAATGTGATCAAAAAGTTTGTGTAATTATTTTTTAATACTTTTCTTAACTTTGTATAGTGAATTTAACGACGAAGTCAATTTAAATTGAGAATAGGTAAAATATTTAATAACGTAGGCTGAAACGTTTTCGAATCGTGTTTCAATCATCACGATAATTTCTTTTTTTGGGTAAGTAGTCCCTTACTATTTTCTATAGTCTATTGCATTTTTTTTAAATATTATTTTACAGCGCAACATATTTTTTATATTTCATTGAATTATTTATTTATTCAACTAATAAACAAAACACAACGAAGCAAAGAAGTTCAGGAAGTGATAGCCTTGAGCCGTAGCTGGTATCTGTTCAATCAGATAAAGATAAGCTGTGTTCTCCTGTAAGGGTGACCGATTAGATTGACCAGCAAAAACGACACTGTTCTCTGCTGTAAAATCACTTCCCGGTGGCTCGGAACCCACCTAAAACTGTAGGTCCAACTCATCAATCGCCATCATCCAATTCATTACTCATTACCCACGCACAGGTTTCAGACCTATGTGGGCTTCATTCTCAAAAAAAAGATACAACAAGCATAGCCCACTACTACTTTATTTACACATTTTCAACTGAAAAATCCCAATTTTAGGCTATGTCGAAGTTGAAATAGAAATTTCACTGTGTAATAAATTATGTTTTATAATAAGGAATAAATAAAATAATACACATTATCTGACGTTCTTCTACCGAGAATTATTTAGAAGTGTGCCACAGAATTTTTTTAAAAAGGCACTAATGTTGTGATGAAGAGCACTCATTCTATACCTCACTACACATTATTTGTGTGGTGCCACATAGTATATGTACAACAGGCGGGCTACTCTTGTGGCCGAGGATTATTTCAACTATACCAAAGAAAAAAATACCCAAAAACGTTCAAAGCCCCCACCTACCATGGATCTCTCTTTTTTCGGGTGGTTCATCCAGGCATATATACTTACCTACTTCAAACTAGGGATTAGCAGTCAAAAGCAGTCCATCTCAAGGCACATTATTTTGTTACGCTGTCCATTATACCTTCTTAACTTCATTCATTCTATTCTACGTTTTTTCCCTTGAACTTTTTCTTCTTCTTCTTCTTCATCATCATCATCTTCTTCACCTTCTCCTTCTACTTCTACCCTCACACTCATCCTCATTCTCTTCCACCACCTTCTTCTTCTTCTTCTTCTTCTTCTTCTTCTTCTTCTTCTTCTTCTTCTTCTTCTTCTTCTTCTTCTTCTTCTTCTTCTTCTTCTTCTTCTTCTTCTTCTTCTTCTTCTTCTTCTTCTTCTTCTTCTTCTTCTTCTTCTTCTTCTTCTTCTTCTTCTTCTTCTTCTTCTTCTTCTTCTTCTTCTTCTTCTTCTTCTTCTTCTTCTTCTTCTTCTTCTTCTTCTTCTTCTTCTTCTTCTTCTTCTTCTTCTTCTTCTTCTTCTTCTTCTTCTTCTTCTTCTTCTTCTTCTTCTTCTTCTTCTTCTTCTTCTTCTTCTTCTTCTTCTTCTTCTTCTTCTTCTTCTTCTTCTTCTTCTTCTTCTTCTTCTTCTTCTTCTTCTTCTTCTTCTTCTTCTTCTTCTTCTTCTTCTTCTTCTTCTTCTTCTTCTTCTTCTTCTTCTTCTTCTTCTTCTTCTTCTTCTTCTTCTTCTTCTTCTTCTTCTTCTTCTTCTTCTTCTTCTTCTTCTTCTTCTTCTTCTTCTTCTTCTTCTTCTTCTTCTTCTTCTTCTTCTTCTTCTTCTTCTTCTTCTTCTTCTTCTTCTTCTTCTTCTTCTTCTTCTTCTTCTTCTTCTTCTTCTTCTTCTTCTTCTTCTTCTTCTTCTTCTTCTTCTTCTTCTTCTTCTTCTTCTTCTTCTTCTTCTTCTTCTTCTTCTTCTTCTTCTTCTTCTTCTTCTTCCTTCTACTTCTCGTTCTCATTCTCATCCTTTACCTTATTCCCATTCTTCTTTTCCTTCTTATTGTTTTCCTCTTCTTCTTCACCTCTATTTTCTTGTTCTTGTTATTCATCTTTCTTTTTCACCTCTATTTTCTTGTTCTTGTTCTTTATGTTCTTTTTGTTCTTTTTGTTCTTTTTGTTCTTTTTGTTCTTTTTGTTCTTTTTGTTCTTTTTGTTCTTTTTGTTCTTTTTGTTCTTTTTGTTCTTTTTGTTCTTGTTCTTCTTGTTCTTCTTGTTCTTGTTCTACATTTTCTTCTCTATTTCCTTGTTCCTGTTATTCATCTCCTTTTACTTTCTCTCTATTTTCTTGTTCTTATTCATCTTCTTTTTCTTCATCTCTATTTTCTTCTTCACCTTCTTTTTCTTCTTCTCTATTTCATTCTTCTTCTTCTCTTACTCCTTCTGTTCTTCTTTGTCTCTTACTCCTTCTTTTCTTCTTCTTCTCTTACTCCTTCTTTATCTTTTCGTAGCCCCTTTTTTTGCATCTTCTAGTATCGTCTTCTTTTTCTCATTTCCCTTCCTCTTTTTTTTCTCATTTCCCTTCCTCTTCTTATTGACAATTTTCTTCTTCATCTTTCTCGCCATGATCTTTTCTATGTTTTTGTTATTGTTCTTCTTCTTCTTGTTCTTCTACTTCTAGCTCTCGACTTTTCAACATTTTTCTTTCCATCTATATTGGTATAGTGCCATCATGCTATAAGGTGTGGTTTATGATGATTTACTTCTTCTTCATCATCTTCTTTTCTTTTTCCTCTTCCCCATTTCCTTTCTCTTCCTCATCTTCTCTTTCTTATACCAATTCTTTTTTCTCCTCCTTCATCTTCTTCTAGCACCTTTTTCAAGCATCTTCTTGTATCTTTTCTCATTTTCTTTCCTTTTCTTATTGGCAATCGTTTTCTCCATCTTTTCCGCCATTTTCTTCTCTATCTTTTTCCTGTAACTTACCTCTTTTTGTTCTGCTTCCTCTTCACATTTTTCTCTCCATCTCCATTACCAAGATTTTTTTATTTACCATATTAATATCATTTTCATTAATAATTTCATGTTTGTAGGCTATATAGATATAGATATGGATATAGATATGTAATAAGTAACTGATAATGTTTTATGTGAAAAAACTTGGTGATGCCTATGTATTGTATATTATACTAGTAACTGTCCAACTATTATTTGTATGAATAAAGCAATCAATCAATCTTTTATACCTACTGTTATAGTGCCATCTTGCTGTATGAGTGTTGTTCATTATGTTTTTGTATATCTTTTTCTTCGTCTCCTTCTTTTCATTTCTCTTCTTCTTTTAATTCTTCTTGTATCTTTTTCTTCCTCTCCTACTCTTTCTTATTCCTCCCCTTCGTATGTTTCTAATTTTTGCAATCTTCTTCTATGTCTTGTGCTTATTCTTTTTCTTCTCGCATCTTTTTTCCTGCATATTCTTCTCCTTCTTTCTTCTTCTTCCTTTTCGTCTTCGTCTCCTCCTCCAAATTTCCCTCTCAATCTTCTTCTTTTTCATGCATCTTCTTACTCTTGCACCTTCTTCATTTATTTGTCCTTCATTGAAAAACGGTCCTTACTCTACTCACCCCCCTCCCCAACATATTGAAAAACGGTCCTTACTCTACTCACCCCCCTCCCCAACATTCAGTAGCGGCGATTCGGCAATGAAGAACATTTTTTTGTCGTTTCTCTCTTTATTTCTTTCTTTCTTTCTTCTACATTGAGGTGATCTCCCGATGTTCTCTTCGCCCTTCTTCACTCAGCATAACAAGACTTCAACCGAATAGCCAGCCATTCATTCAATAATACGTGAACGACTACTAAAGATCGTGAAAGTGTCGAGAGAACGTTTGGCCGGCTGCTAGAGCGAGAGAGAGAGAAAAAGAGAGAGAGTTGGTAAGAGGATTCGAGGGCCTATTGCGGTCATTCGATACTGAACATTGTGTTGGATACGCTTGTCACAACTCAACCATTTACCAACGATCTTTGCTAATCCCAAATCATGAAACGTTTTTGAATTTCTCAGAAAAATTAGAAAATTTCTCAATTGAGAAGTTTTTTACCAATGCATATAGTAATAATAGATGCCTATTTGGAATTTAACTAATATTTTATTCATTTATTACAAAAAACAAACAAGTAAAGATACAACAGGCACATAAGAGCCCACTGCTGCTTTATTTACAATTTTTTAACTAAAAAATCCAAATTAATACAGCTTAAAACAGTAGCGCACATTGGAGCGAGACTAGGTAATATTAAAACTTTGAAAATGAAAATTTAAAACGATCGAAACGAACATTTATTTGATTGAATAATGAGTTTTCGTGCTTGGGGATAATTTGCAGGCTGTAGCTTAGAAACATCATTTAGAAGATCACATTTTCAGAAATGTCTCTTCTTCTACTTCTTCTGCTTTTTCTTCTCTCTCCAATAATTTGGAAATAAATCTGTATTCTTGTCTTCTCGACAACTCCAATTTATTTCCTTGTCTCACAAAAGTCATGGTTGTTAAATAGTTATGGGACTCTGAGCCTTAAATGTAATATTAAAACAGATTGTACAATTCACATGCTTTATCTTTACTGTACACATAAAACATGTAAATTTAAATTGTAAAATCACTTGATATTTTACATTCCAGAAACGGAAACGCAGGTTTGGTGACTTGAATTAAATTTTTTTTAATTTTTAATTTATTATTTCTTTGTCTTGTAAGCTTGTAACCCAAGGATTTTCATTGTATCCATTTTTATCTATTAACACGTCTGACTTTTGCAGTCATTTCCCGTACTTTTTTACAACGCTGACATCATAACTCAAACATGTCCTGAAAACTCATAAAAGATCATCCGAGATCATCAAGCCTCTAAGGTCCAGATGCAACCAGAACGACTACAGTTTTATTGCTGATCTTTCGGAAATGTCTCTTCTTTTTCTTCATCAAATCTCTCTTACTCTGTCTCTCTCTTCTTCCTACTCGCATTCACACAAAACATCATCATTCTTTTACCTACAACCGCCAGAGTGGTTGAAACCATCCCTAAAGAAACGGGTAGTAACGCTATCTTCTCTCTCTCTCACACACACACTCTCTCTCTACACTTTTTCTCTCTCTCTACACTTTTTCTCTCTCTCTTTCTCCCTCCACTCTAAAAAAATGACCACCGGATGCGGTTGGAAGCTTCAACAACTGCCGCTGCCGAATAACAGCAGCATAAAAAGGAGAAGAAACTCTTGAATGGAGATTAGCAACATCTTCGGAGTCCTTCAGAGCGCGTCAGGAATTCTGTCCTCTTAAAAAAAAGAAAATAATACGACCACGGTGAAATGGTTGAGGTAGTTGGCTTGTTTGCTGAAAATTCTGGAACCAACGTTGAACTAACTGATATGAATTTATTTTAAGATTTTATGTTTTCAATTCATAATAATTTTTTGCGTATTTAACAAATACAACTTCTTTTTAATAAGAGACACCCTCCCTTTTGTATCCTTTTTATTTATTCCTTTTATCTATCCCTTTCATTCATCTCTTTTTATACTCTAACCCGCGTATTATAACAGACTTTTATTATTTTCTTAAGTAAAGTAAAAGAGACGAAAGGTACCCCTTGATTTTTCATGACAACATACATACGACTTTGGGCGGTATTTTCATAAGAAAGGTATAACTCTAACTTTATGTATTCATTTATTTAGATAAAAAAGCTCTAAATAACAGAGTTATCCATTAAGAGCCTTGATGGTACAATAAAAAATAATTTCAAGATTGACAAAAAAGGATAAAATAGTACATTATTTTGAGAAATCAAAAATTGGAAAGAAGAGAAGGAAATAATCAAATGAATAGACAATAAATTTAAGATATTTTGGCTACTCAAAACGCACCACTTTATTTTAAAAACATTGTAATCCCAATGTTAGTTCAAAACCTTTATGGAGTGTAATGAGAATCAGCCATGACTTTATCATGTTTAAAATATTTCCTAAAAGCATATTTTATGATTGAAACAATTAATCATTAAAAAAGTAATCGAAATCCATGGATTATTTGAAATATATAGGCTACCGGAAAAAAACCTTCAAATTTATAAAGTGCGTTTCAAAATATCTTTGGATTTTCATGAAATACGTCATCTAAAATATCTTGAAGTCATACTCTTCCCAGATTAATACATAGGTTTTGTGGTGTATTTGAAGTGTCCAGCTTCAAGTGGCTAGCAGAAATTTTTATGGACACGTCACGCACCTTTATGTCGAAAAGAATGATCAATAAAAATACAATATATGATTAATACTGTAAGAAATCAAAATAATAAACCGCAGAGATAATAAGAAATAGTACAAAATAATAATTATCATCCTAACAATGATAATGATACAGAATAATAATGAAATAATAATTACAATACGCTATGCAGCTAGTTTTTCGTGGAGGTTTTCTAGATTATGTTGAAGATTACAATTACTTCGTATCTTTACTATTATTATACGTCTTGAAGAATCAAGAAAAAGTGTTTTAGACAGGTCATGCAAGTAGCCTACCTTTTGAATTACGCAATTTATCTCCTAGATACACTTACGATGACATTTAATTTGAAGTATCAATTTCCTCCAGCAGTCCAGCACAATAAATCCTCAAATCCTGATCAAATCCTTGCTTTGACTTCCAGGAATCGCCTCAAGCCCTCAATGCTCTTAACGAACTAATTAGTGTAGCTGAGTCTGAGATCGCTACAAGGATGTATTTTCTTTTTTCTAGCGAAGCCTTCTAAAAGTATCCAAAATGCTAAAAGCGAATAAATGTTACACAGCTTTCAGTCAGCAGACATCTTCACCCCAAGGGGTTTGGACATCCGACAAAGTTCAGGATGTTTTCTTTTCTTTCACTTCCATGACATCCGTATCACTTCACTCTTGAAAAATAATCTTAGATTTTCCTCTCACCTGAAATTTGAACTTAGATGTAGACTAATTGTCAATTAGTTGACATTGTCTTATCGCTTTCTTAGCCCTAATAAATAATAGCTTCATTCATTCTTAAT
This sequence comes from Conomelus anceps, assembly GCA_948455865.1. Classification (NCBI taxonomy): domain Eukaryota; kingdom Metazoa; phylum Arthropoda; class Insecta; order Hemiptera; family Delphacidae; genus Conomelus; species Conomelus anceps. The sequence continues at coordinate 14,307,165 of OX418216.1, forward strand.
GCTCAGTGAACTAATTTGATGACAGCAAACAAGGTTGATGATTGCACCCTCTTTTCCAGTTTATACGTATACCAAAATTCTAAACTTTTATGTGTACTGAATTCTAGAGTATGGTACTGTATTCAACCTGATTGTAATGGAGAGGTTCATAAGGCTCAGGCTACACTGAAGTTTACGTTGAGACCGTCAAACGTTTTGACGTTCAAGTCAAATAATAATAATACTGTAATAAGCCTTTTAATGGTGGGGAGACCCTTACGGGTGGTTCAACGTCGGCTTTTAAGCCATTAAGTCAAATGAAGAGGTACTTTAGCAATGAATAACAGTTTTAAATAACTGTCTAAATAACAGTTTTTGAAACAAGAAGCAAAAATAATTTAGTGTGAAGTGAGGGGTGAATTGATTTTTAATCCAATCTATCTAATTTTCTATCTAATCGCTTTTTTAAAAAACAAAAATATATCAACTTTAAAAAGTATATCGACTTTCATGGATAATGAGACTTGAAGTTGTTACAGCCACATTTGTTGAAAACCATGAGATACTAGTTTCGGTTGTCACACCATTATTATCAATCTGTCTGTAAAAGAAGCTATCTAAAACTAAAAGGTATAACCCTATTACTAATTCTTACACTTGTTCCTCCCTTTTTTCTTTTTGTTTAAAAAAAGGGGAGATCCCTTCTACACACTTATCAGGTGTAAAGAAGCTGTCATCATACGGATCTTCACTTAGCGTACAAAATCGTTTTACCGGGTATAGCCCTCGATATTGAGGGGCGTCAAAAAACAACCCTCTTCCGTTTTTGAAAAAAATGGTTTAGTGGTTATAATTCTCCCCTATGCGGCACGCGATGTTTTACAGAAAAAACCCTTATTCATTTATCTATTCATTGCTACCTAATCATCCCCTTTTCGTTTTTTCTACCCGACACCATTTTAAGGGTAGTAATCTGAATCACTGCGCGCCGTTCACCCCTTAAAAGACCTACAGGAATTTACAAAAAATAAGATGAAAAAATGACTAAACAGGTTGAACATGACGTTTCATCCCCTCATGCAAATGATCTAGTAGTTTGTAGGTACTTATTTGTAGAAAAAACTACCCCTAACAACCTGTTCATCTGACACACGCGTTGCTAGCTGAAAAAACACACCCCTCGGTTTTTTTTAGAGAAAAATGACTTCATAAGCTGTAGCACTGAACTCGAGTCTTGCTTCCCTCTAAAACGTTGAAATTAGAAAGGTTACAAAAAGATTGGTGTCATGACCTACTTCAGCCCTAATTATATGTTCAATTTATTCAAATCTTCAACCCTCAGCTTTGTTCGCCCTCTTTTTACGAGAAAAATAGTGTCAAGAACTGATAAACATACTTCACCTCAATTAAATGTTAGCTTTTAAAAATATTCAATCACCACCTTTTTTTAGCCTTCTATCCAAAATTATTTTTCTCTTTCTTTTAAGTGAATGTGAACCTTATTCATTCTTTTTCTGTTTCTCTCTCCTTCTTCAGCTTCTTCTTACTAAATTTTTTCTTCTTCCTCCTCTCCTTCCTCTCCGCCACTTCCTTCTCCTACTATTTGAAAAAGTTGCTCTTCAAACCAAAAATCTTTCCAATTTAAAAATCCTTTAAATTCTTTAGAAAATTGAAGAAAACATCATTTTTTAGAAGTTTAGAAAGAGCTGCAAATCTAACTGTCCAAGACCTAAACATTCTCCTAGGAATACTTCCACCGTTTTCCAATCTAGAAACATTTCCACAGCTAAATCTACTAATAATTATTTCACTCTATTGATTACATTCTCATACCAATCATAGCCTAACATAATAATATGCTATTTCTGAGAAAATAATTCCTAATAATTTTGCCTGTTTTTGTAAACAACTTTTAGCTTTATCAAAAGTTTCTATTTACGCTTCTAATGTTATTTTTCCCGTTGTGAGTTAAATAATTTATTATTGTGAAAGGTCACAAAAGCAATGCAATAGTTGTACTTTGTACTGTTTATAATGCAAGAACCGTTTTACAAACAAAAAACAGATCAAATAACAACTACTGACTCTGTTGCTTATCGCTCAACAAATATGATAAAATATCATAGAGAGTTTCTCCAGTAAATAGTTATAAGTTATAGGTTAGGTTATAAATTATATTTATTATAGTTATAGTTATTTATTCAAAAGCCTATTTGCATCCGTGCACTTTTATCATTTTGCTAATCCTTATTACATCCTGGTTCAACATCTCACATCCTTTCAATCTTACTTACTACATCCATACATTCTTACATCCTTACATAATTGCATCTTTACATCCTACTAGGCCTAAATTGGTTCGCTGGTGGTTTGACATGATAGAAAAGCGATTTCAAGTTACAAACAACTAAAATTCTCAAAGAAACTTTGGAATTTGCAATAAAAATTTACACTTTTTGATTGAAGGTTTTATTATTTCATAGACACATTATTAATAAAAATTCAAATTTTCTATTCCTGAATTCCTTTTTAATCCTTTTCTTTAGTTTTGCTGTGCATCCTTTCACTCACATTAACTTTCTCATTGTCATTCTTCTCTAAACATTACTCATCTCTTCACATAATTATCTTTCTGTCAAATCGTTTGCATTGTCGTTATATAATTGTTTTGTATATACAGATGAGTCATCGAAAAAGAATACCCATATTTTAAAAAAGAACAAGAACCCCGTTGATGCCAATCTACAAGGATTTTAAGACACTTTTTTTGGAGGATGAAGCCCACATCGGTCTGAGACCTGTGCTTGGGTAATGAGTTGGATGATGGTGATTGATGAGTTGGACCTACAGTTTTAGGTGGGTTCCGAACCACCGGGAAGTGATTTTACAGCAGAGAACAGTGTCTTTTTTGCTGGCCATCGTTACAAACATGACCAACGAGAACGCAGCATATTTCTATCTGATTGAACAGATACCTGCTACGGCTCGCGGCTATCACTTCCAATTTCCAATTAATTATTTCACTGATTTCCAATTAATTATTAATATTAACTTAAAAAACACTTTTAAATGGAAATTAACTCACGTTATGGCGTGACGGCCGTTTCGCTCTGTTATCTAGAGCATCGTCAGACGACCCACAGTACTGTGAGTGTACTGTGGGTCGTCTGACGATGCTCTAGACAACAGAGCGAAACGGCCGTCACACCATAACGTGAGTTAATTTCTATTTAAAAGTGTTTTTTAAGTTTATATTACATATTAGTGGAAACAAGATGGATCTACAACATCATAATTAATTATTATTAATTCAACGTTCCCCAAACCCAGTGCATTGGTGAATAGCTGATGACTTCTTAAAGTAATAACTAGGTATGAAAGTTCTTATTATTCATTTATCAGTGTGAACTACCCTACTAAGCTGTCAATCATTTTTGGCTTCCTTCACAACCAGAAAGCAATATAAAAATATTAGCGTTTTAATAGCTTCATTGTTGAATAATCTTCGCAGTTTATAAGCATGGTTATACTGAATAGTAACAGCCTATTCATAGACAGGCAATGCGTGATGCAGAAAAGTATACACACAAAAAACCAGGAAACACAATACTTTTACTTTTTTTGGCACTTTTTATTTACTCTTCAAAATTCTCCGTTTGTTCGGAATAAAAAGCGCCACGTGTATTGACGTGAGGTTCGGAGGGTATCACAAAACAAAATATAGTTGCTGCTTTTTCCGTTTTCTCTGCTATGTATTTCATCTTTTTCGTATATCACAGTAGGGGGGGGGGGGGGGGGATGGAAGCTACCCTCAAAAACGAATATTTCGACCCTCTTAGCGGGACACGAGACTACGGTCAAAAACATCCCTTTTACGCAATTTCGTTTTTATTTCAAAAATCGTTTTTGAGGGTTCGCGAATCGGGGCTTTCCTTCACCTGCCGTTGGTTCTGTCAATAAAGGAAGAGCATGATAACGGAGAAGATGTAGAGAGACTACGAGAGAGAGAGTAAGAGAGAGTGTGTGTGAGAGAGAGAAAGAAGACCGACAGAGAAAGCACGAGGAAAGAGAATTGTGTTCTAGAAAAACAGCTGTAAAACAATGCCGAAGTGTGTTCATCTATTTTTTTAAGGAAAACCGTAATCTTATATAACTGTTTACCAGTAGTTTCCTGTTTTTAAAAAATACCCTCGACAGAAACTCCATTAAAAATAGAGATAAGCTGCGTTCTCGTTGGTCCTGTTTGTAATGGTGACCGATTAGATTGGCCAGAAAAAAGACACGTTCTCTGCTGTAAAATCACTTCCCGGTGGTTCGAAACCCACCTAAAACTGTAGGTCCAACTCATCAATCACCATCATCCAACTCATTAACCACGCACAGGTCTCAGACCAAAGTGGGCTTCATCCTCAAAAAAAGAAAAAAAAAATGGTTAGAAAGCATAGGTTCTCCATTTTTTTCTTTTGTTCCAAAAGTTTTATTAATTTATTAATGCTGTTGTATTTGAATTGAATGTAAAAAATAATGGAGTGTCTTAGCAAATCATTCCTATATCTCTATCAAAAACGCTATTCAACAATTTCAATAGTCTGCCATGCGCAGAACTGATCAGATCAGCGTCTTGATAATAACTGTCACATATTCTAACTTAGTATGGGGTAATTAATCAAAACAAAAGCTTGTTAGGGTGTTTAAGATCCAAAAAAAAACTGATAGGTGTATGGAAAGAGTAAATTGATTTGATTCATGTAGGCCGTTGTTCAAGAGACTTGGTCTCCTAACTGTACCCTGCTTATATGTGTATGAAGCTACTTTATATGTAAAAAAGAGTGATATTGATCAAAATCTTGACGTATACGATTATAATACCTGAAGCCGAGATTATCACTTGGTGAGTCGCAATAGTACCTGAAGTTATTAAAAAAAAAAACCCTACTTATATTGGTAGGAAACTCTACAACAAGCTACCGCAGTTTTTAAAGAGTCTTGAAAATATAGCAATATTTAGAAAGAATTGAAAAAGTATTTACTTGATAAAGTTTTTTACTGTGTACAAAAAGTTCCTTTCACATCAAAATTCAGCCTCACTAAAACTAATTGATGTAGTAATTATGGTAACTATTCTTTAAGATTCGTTATATTGTTGATCTTATTTGTCTTAAACTCCTGGTGTGTTCAAGACGAGATCTACATAAAAAAAGAAGAAAGATATTGGAATGGTTTGCTCTAAATTCTCCAACTTGAGCTCTATCTTACATCCGGAATTAAATAAGTATTTGAAAGCGTAGTTTGAACCTAAGAAATCTCACTGAATCCGATATATACTGTATAATTATCGGTTTTTTAGGTACTCTGAAAAAGAATTCATCAGGGATTCTTTAAAATGAGTACTATTACATAAATAATGACAAGTTTTGGAAAGTGATAGTTCAAAATAGAGAAATTAACAGTGTTTGGTTAAAAACTTGTTCCAGTTTGTATGTGGTTTAATATAAATAAATTCATTTCTCACCAAATACATTTCAATAAAAATGCAAAATAATTATCTTTACAAAGAAATCAACTATAGTATACACAGCAACATTATATAAAAATGAGCAATACATAAATATTTAATGTATGATTTAATAAATCATTTTTTTAAAAATAGTTGGCATAAAAAGCTGAAAATTCAATTAACCTGTGTGAAAATACCCATGATTACAGTAGAAACGATTAGTCTGGGCGCGTGGCTCAGGTTTCACTACTAGCCGTCCTGTTAAAAGTTGACTAGTTGACCTTGAAGACATCTGCAGCGTCGCACGGGCCACATGTTTTTAGAAATGAGCGATAAACACTCCCCTCGCCATGGCTGACTACCAAACGGCCGTGCGCCCAGACTAATTATTTCTACTGTACGTATTATGAAAGCAACAGTTACATAAATAATAAAGTATTGAAGATTATTTTAATAAATTGGTGGAGATTTATTCTACTGATGTAACGAGCAACTTCTCAAAAGCTTCAGGATGTTTCTCACAAGAAATCGCCGCCTTGGAACTAAGTTTATCAGTGGAATTTAAATATATCTCAGGCTGATGCCACACTGAGCAAGATGACTAGATATGTTTCACACGGATAACTGGAAACAAATCTGAATTATTAAATTCAGATGAGTCATTTGAATAAATGATTGAAAATACTTTTGGCCAGAATTACAAAATTAATAAAATAGCAATATATTACGTAGCTGAAAATTTTACAATAAATAAGCTAGAAAACCTTGTGATAGGAAAAATTGACAAAAACGACTTTTCAATGTTTCTCAAACATTCAACCGTTCTTCTATTCACTATTTTCTACAGTGTAGCCTCGTTGATCAGTGTGGTACACCAGCCAGGCAGCCATAGAAAACGCAGGAAGAAGCTGAGTTTTGAAGTTTTAACAGTTGTTCTCGATTCAGAATTCTCTTAAATAAACAATATTCATTGAATTTCTTCACACTGAACTGTGATTTTCATTTGAAATCAACCTATTTCCTCCAAAATAACACTTCATCTGCATAGTTTAAATTATATTATTTATACTGAATTATTGAATTGTACTGTACCACGATTTCAATAATTATACGATCTAATCCAATACATTTCTATTTTTTCCCCATTCATTTTTTTCCAAATCCTCACTAATAATCTTAAAATGATTAAAACCAGTAGACCTATTGTGACTCAACATCTCATTATCTCAACATCTTCAAATTCAAAAACTCCATTACTCGCTAGTATGTATCATAAAAATAAATCCAAAATTCCTACCAAGTTTCCAATAATTAAGTTTTCAAATTATACACCAAGTTGTCAATAGAAACTGTTTGAATGGTAGCACACAATAGAAGTGAAGCTTGCACCAAATGACCAACGCTGCACAGCATATAAATCCTACAATTTCGACATTTCTTTTTCTCACTCTTTTGTGTGGTGCTCAATTTTCCAACACACCCCTTAAATACTTCTTTCTCTCACACACATACATATACACACACACACACATACGCGGGGGTGGTGTGTCACCCCTAAATGACCGATGGTCAAAAGATCGAACAAAACCCCTTAGGAACCGAAATTGAATGGTAGGGGGTTGAGGATCATTGGTCAATATTCTTGGAGCAACTGTCACCCACTACTGTAATAGCAAATGAAACGAAATAAACTTAAGGGGGTGGTTTTCTATTCGAAATGAACTTACGGGGGTGGTTTTCTATTTCAATGACAACGGTCATTTTCTAGCCTTATTGCAATTCTGAATAAATACGGGAACTTTAGGGGTTGTTTTCAGAGTGGACACTGTCCGGGAACCCTTGCCACGGGGATGAACGGTGGTGCGGGGGTGATTGAAGTCCAGGGTGAGTAACTATTTCACCCCTTGGCCATTTTGGTCATCCATCGGTCATTATTTCAACAAAACGGACGTCCGCACCGCGCAAACGCAAGTGTGGCGTGGGAATGGAAGAAATGTACGGTTGGCCAAACAATTGGCGAGAAATCGTTTTGAATTTTCATTGAAAATCGTGTGATAATCTTGGGAAAGGCATTATTCCAAATAGTATTGTATTGTGTACTAGAATACATTACTTTCTCCTCTCCTTTAATCCAGGCATGAACCTGGAGAAGATAAAGGTCATCTATCTCCCCGAAATTTTCAAACTACATTAAAAAAGCTATCTAATATAAAAAATGACACTGTATTTCTATTTAAATTATGATTTACGCACATGAATGACTGAAATGGAGACAGTGTGAGTTCTGATTGTTCAGTTATTGACAGTGTCAGTTATGATTGTTCAGTTATTGACAGTGTCAGTTATGATTGTTCATCAAACATTTCGTCATTGGAAATATCACAGAAAATAAGCTATATTTGAATCTTTCATGGGAGGTGAGAACCTGTTTTTCAGGCTGTATTACCTAATGAAATTTGGTCTGATTTGATTAGTTTATTCATTCAAGCTTTATTGTTTCCAAAGAAATAAAAAACTTCATTTGTATGAAACAACAATAAAGGATATTTAAAATAATAAAATGATCAAAGATCAAAGATTAGAGTACTATGTTTTTGTAATATTTATAAAGAGAAGATTCCACTCACTTGTATTAGGATTGGGTTGACACTTTTAAGAAATTTATTTCTAAGTTTCTACAGAAAATTGTCCATAATAATCCATTTGAAATATTTTTCTACATGTCATGTAAGAAAAATTCAACTTCTCATCAATTTAAAATGGCTTTTTGTCAGTCGAAAAGTGAGAAAATGAACTATTCTTCTCGCAGATCGTCATGGATCGTCATTAAATATTTCTTGGATTTCTCCATAGCGATTTGCGTTGTTAATATTAACTTTTTATTGTAAATTTAACGACTGCAGTCAATTTTAATTGTGAATAAATAATAATTTTACTCACTTTTGACCAAACGTTTTCGAAATATTTATTCTCAACTGACTATGTGTCTAAAGCCCAATTATAAGTTGGAAGTAAGTTGTGTGTAAATTGTATTGTCCTACCTAATGCAAGAAAATCTAATGAATGAAATGAATATAGTGGTACACTAGAGGTTTTAAGAATTTTTATTTTATAGAGGGTTTTATTGATGCCGTATAAACTACACATTTCTGGAAAACAACAGATAACACCAGATGTTTGAAAGCGATTTGTAGCTCGTAGCCGCAAAATACAGCCATTAAATTATCTCAGGTAATCAGCCATGTAGCCACACCAAAATAGAGCCATTTGTTGTACAGGTGCTATCGAGGACCACTTCAGATACCACGTTATATATCTGTATATATAAGGTACCGGTAAGTTATATAGGTTATCTTGACTTTTCTATCTGGTCGAGAGCCCTTCCAACTTCACCAAGGGCCACTGAAGGGCGTTACCACAACGGTTTCAAAAACTGACCGCACCAAAAGTCCTTATTTTGAAAAAATCGAAAAAAATCAGCGGTCTGTAATTTAGGTCAATTTACGTCCATTAAAAAGACCTATCCAGGTGATAGATGATATGTTGAGCCCCACAGCACGTGCTCTACTGGTTTTAATCATTTCTAGTTTATGAGTAGAAAAAAGAATGAATGAAAACAAAAATAATAAAAATTTATTGGATTGGACTATTTTTTTTACATTATATTTGTTGAGAGATGTTAGTTGTTGGAATGTTGGAATACTGTTGGGATCAACTTTTTAAACTAAAATTAAAATTAAAATTATTTCTTTTATACAACTATTATTAATTTACTCACTAGACTTTGGTTCCATTGAATCAATATTTCATTGAGTTTATTTATTTTAATGGATTTCTTGTTCCATGACGAACTGCGTTGTTGATATTAAACTTTTAGGTGAATTCAACGACTTGCAGTCAATTTTAATTAAGAATAAGTAATATTTCACTCACTCTCTAGTCCAAACGTTTTCGAATCGTAGAGATTCATTTTCAAAGGTGTCCATCGATGCCAGTTTTTGGTTAGAAGAATTGTGGCTTTTGTAGAATGTGATGTTTGTGTGGTCACATTCTACAAAAACCACAATTCTTCTAACCAAAAAACTGACATCGATGATCAACGAGGACGCCTTTGAAAATGAATTTCCGCGATTCGAAAACGTTTGGCCTAGAGAGTGAGTAAAATATTACTTATTCTTAATTAAAATTGACTACAAGTCGTTGAATTTATTTATTTATCACGAATCAACAGACAGCCAAGTAAGTATCCATCTTGTTTCCATAACACAATGAGTAAATATAATTTCGTAAAATTTTTGAGGCAAATTGCTCAAGTCTTAAATAAATCTAGAGTCTAATAAGTCATACAAAATAATTTGAAACAAATACGTCAATTTGTCACAAATACGTCGACTAATTTAAAAAAAATCATTAATCATCAATAGTTAACTACGTATTATTTCTATGGTATTATTAATTTACACAATATTATTCCTTTGATTCTATATTGAAAATATGAAAATTTGTATGTGAATGAGTTATAGGTTCCGTACTTAACGTTTTGTTTCACTAACTGAAACAAACGTTTTATGAGCTAGTTATTATCAATTATTATTACAAAACATTTGATAAAAAAACTGTAAATAAGAATTTTTTCAGAGCGTTCATCCACTTAGTGCAGACCTACTACACATAAACATTTTACTAATACAACAAAAATAAAATTCTTGCTGAGATTTAACATTTATGTTCTGCATATTCTACAGCTTTTCAAAATAAATAAAATCATTCTAGATTCTTTAAGAAAACGTTACACAATAATGTCTGCTGTACTTTATTCTATGAAAACTCTTTGAATTTTGTTATCTTTCAACTAAATGGTTATTGAAGTATTGTTATCATCTTAATACATCCATTTATAGAATTCATAGATCAGGGAAATACGCTTAAAAAATAATAAATTTTATTTAAAATAACTTTATGGACACTTGACTCTCATTTTCCATATAATAAAGCCTTAGTTTGGAGTAATTTACTCATTGTGCTTTTTACCTGGGTCTTTATTTTTTTAAAGCAAGGAAAATTATGTTCATTCATATAGTCTGTATGAAACAAAAATAAAAAATCCAAGTAGGCTAATTAATTTTCTAATAATATGTTGCAGTATCTTGGAAGAAATTAATAGGTACGTTTAAGATAAACTTTATCCTGATATATGATGATATACTAATAGTTTCTGATAAAATGAATCTAAAGGAAGGCCTACTAAGAAAAATATAGAAAGATATCTAAGAAAAATATAAATCTATGATATGATTCCTATGATATGAACAGACAACCTCCCACCTTCCTCTGAATTACATTTTGACTTGATATTAATATCTATAAACATCATGAAATGACGATTTATATGTTATTTAAAATAAACAGCTATTTGAGATTGTGCTTTGCAAGGGCTTGAGTGAAAACCCATGTTGAAGGGAGACCGCGTTTATTGAATTACCAAAACTTGAAACACAAGAAGGAATGCAAGCCCCGTCATGTACGCTCCGCAATTCTACATGCTTCACTAGCCGTCTTCAGTCAATAACATGCAACGGCCCTTGTCAATTTATCCATGTAAATATTGTTTCAGGTAACATAAAGCAAGTAACTTATATTTTCTGCATTCGGTTACATATTTATACGTTATAGAAACATGTAAATCTAAAATTTTACACTCCTTCAGGTGTTTTTTATTATTTCAAAATGCATCTGACATTCAAGGATTAAAGTACAAGCTACCTTCAAAATCTACAAGGTTTTGTGTCAAATATATGTCAGGTTGGGTTCAGTCTGTCAAGTTACACAGTTTATCATTTATGAAGGGCTCAGAAGATATGGTTGACACTTCATAACTAAATAACACATAACTAAATACACAGTAAGTTTATTTTGGGCATTTATGTTCTAATTCATTTATGTAGCTTTTTGATTAGAGCCTTCAAGACCTCTCAAAACTAAGAAGCGTATTATCTTGTGTGTATATTTTGGGCATTTATGCTCCAATTACCGTATGTAGCTTTCAGTTATTCATTAGAACCTTCAAGTTCCATAACTAAATAACACCTACATGTATGATTATTTGGCACGCTTACATTTCAATTAATTTAAATAGATTCCATTAGAACCTTCAAGTCTTATTACTAAATTAATACCTACTTGTACGTTTATTTTGAACGGTTACATTTCAATTTATTTATTTAGCTTGTAGTCATTAGAGCTGTCAAACTATTTTGGCATAAAATAATGTATCATTTTGAATAATTTAATAAATTTAGAGATTTGTTGTCTATTAAAGATGTCTATTTTACTGGGCACATAAAACATGTTTTAAAGCTCTACATTATTATAACTACTTGTTGATTCTTGTAAATTGCCCCACTATTTAGTAACTGCCGCTGCAAGAGATGGCTTGTACATTTTAGTTTATCGTGATTAATGAGTTTAATATAAGCTTATGGTTAAAGACCAGTCAGTCGTCCTAGATTTGGCGTTATGAGTGTGATGGATAAAGGATGTTTATTTCTGTTAAACTCAGATTGTGGTTGTACTAAAGCTATCCATCAGATGCAATAATTTATCTTTCCCAATTCCTTAGCATCTTCAACTAGGTACGGTAGCTGAGTTATTAGCCGTGCGTCAAAAATGGTTGAAAATGAAGAGCTGAACTACACTATTTTTCTCAATATTTTATTATTGCTTGTTGTAATTCACACTCAATAACAATATTATTTGATTTATGAACATATTATTTTTATTTAGTTCAGAAAACATGAACATTCTTGACCTCCAAGTTTTTAAACTAAATTTAATATTTTCGCTCTTTTTCGGTCATTCCCAACAGTGCTAAATCTATAATAAATTAATAGTTTTTAAATCAAATAATCTTTTTTAAAGTGAAATCGTTAGTGTAATGTACTTAAGTGTTGTAGTCTACTGTGTCATGTGGATTGAAGGTTATGTTATTTGGAAATTCTGACTTTTTAGTCTTTTCAAAAATAGTATTTACTTGTATTAAATCAATATATGGCACCTCCTGAAAAACTTACTAGTTTAGGAGAACCTTTGTTGTAATGATACTGTAAATAAATTGATTGATTGATTGATATTGAATGCACTAATGGCTACACTACTTATAAAAGTGGCTCATTTTCTCTTCCTAAGCATGTAAAATGATAATTACTGTATGCTTTTGCTGATAGAAATAAATTTAAATTTCAACTATAATGATGGTGAAGATCCATCTTGTTCCCACTAATATGTATTATAAACTTAAAAAACACTTTTAAATGGAAATTGACCACGTTATGGCGTGACGGCCGTTTCGCTCGGTTGTCTAGAGCATCATCAGACGACAGGAGTACACTGTGGTCAATTTCCATTTAAAAGTGTTTTTTAAGTTTATAATTCAACTATAAAATTTTTATTCTCAATACAATTGAATCTAGTCATAATAAAAATCATGAAAAGTAAAATAAATATTAGTGAAGCTCATTAAAGGATTGATATCAAATAATGCACTAATAAGATATAATAATACATTAATAATTCTCAGATGAAAGGGGTTACAAAATTATTCTTTCACTGAAATCTTGAAGTTTTTTACAACAGTGGGTGTCCTGTAAAGCTGTACCGTACATTAAAAACTGTATACTGATCAAATTTTAAGCAAATAATAATATCGAACAAGTAGAAGGAATACTAAAAACTGAAGTTTTATTCACCTACTGTCCAGTATTTACTTGAAAAACAGCTAGTCCCATTTATTTTTATTCACAACACCCATCAAGTATTGGGTAATGGATTTGAGTTATATTAGTCAATTTTGTTGCCTCAGGTCAGATTATATTAATTAACATTATGCCTTAGGATTTTATAGAGAAAAGGGTAACTAGAGCCCAAAATAAATAATAAATTTATCTACGGATTTGATCTAAATTCTCGTTTGAGTTTTTTTTTTCTGAGGATGAAGCCCACATAGACCTGTGCGTGGGTAATGAGTTGGATGATAGTGATTGATGAGTTGGACCTACAGTTTTAGGTGGGTTCCGAACCACCGGGAAGTGATTTTACAGCAGAGAACAGTGTATTTTTTGCTGGCCAATCTAATCGGTCACCGTTACAAACAGGACCTACGAGAACGCAGCTTATCTCTATCTGATTGAACAGATACCTGCTACGGCTCGCGGCTATCACTAACACTTCCCTAAGTTTGAATCATTCAATACATTGCATGTATTTTTTTATCAACAACATCAATTAAGTACCTTTATAGAGGAACATCAGGCATTTTAAGAACTAAGGATTTTTAAGAATAATATGTTTTGGAAAAAAGAGCATAATTAAATAAAGTAACTGCTGGATCACTACAATCCTGGACTAGTACACTTAAATTAATCTCCTCATATAGTTTAAGTTAAATTTTGCTAAAATATTGATCGGCACACAGAGAATTCACCCCTTATGTATCAATTTTCATATTAGGATTGTGTTTTTTCTTAAATATCTGTTATAGTTACACGGTAAAACTAGATAGTTTTAACTACATTAGTTTAGTTAATTATGTGTAGTTACTACCTTTTTTCATAACACCACATTATAGAACAGTACTCAGCACTGGGCTACCGTAATAATTAATTATATAGTAAACTATTAATGCTCTATTCCTAGGTCTATGCTTAGAAAATGCTTTCTTTCTATGTTCAAGCATCTATGTTGTGTTTGTGTGCTTTGTGTTTTTTTTTATTTATAAATGCCTTACGATGATAATAATAATAATAATAATAATAATATTAATGATAATAATAATAATAATCATAATAATAATAATAATAATAATAATAATAATAATAATAATAATAACAATATCAATAACAATAATAATAATAATAATAATAATAATAATAATAATAATAATAATAATAATATTTATAATTATAAAGGTAACAAAAGAAGTTTTCAAGCGCCATTAGTTAGGCATAAAAAATATGATACAATAAAATTATTCGGTTACTTTCAACAATTTCATACATTTCTATCACACACAATTCAATCTGTCAATCACTAGTAATTCTTTAAAAAAACTCAAAACCTTGACTGTATAAAATCCATTCTTTTGACGATCCCTCTTAAGACGATCCTTTAAAATGCATGATGTCCTTTTGTAGGATAAAAAGGACCTCAAGGAGGTGTTTTTTTCATATCAGGACACGCGTCTTCCTTCGAATCCTTATCAGATACGGTGTCAATCTTTTGGCAAATCGCTGCGATATCTTAATCTCGGTCAGCTGACGAATTCATTCATCCCCCTTAACAAACAATCGAGCAGCCTTTGTGGCAAATCGAATTTGTTAAGGTATTTTTTGCCAATTTTCGTACAAAACTGTTTTCAAAAACTATTGCCAGACCGCCAGGTGACTGAAGTTGTTGGTCTGACAAATTTGGGAAGGAAGTTTTAAGTCGCTGAGTTTTTGAAATTTAATTTATATGAGTTCATTCCGTGCTAAATAATAGAACAGACTTTATTGGAACTAATTCATGGGCTATTCAACTCGGAAGTCTATTATTCCAAACTACATTTTAATCATTCTTGACTAAAATGCATTTTTATAAACTTGTAATTTTTCTGGATTTCTTGTTCCATGACGAACTGCGTTGTTAATATTAACTTTTCATGTGGAAGAAACTCCTGGATCTTGTAAAGGGCACAGGTATTGGTTTGCCTAACTAACGTACTAGGGACACACAATAAGCTTCGGTTGACGTGTGAGGATCTTTGAATCTTCTGGATCTTTGAATCCGTCCCTTCATAACATAACATAACTTTTCATGTGAAATTTAACGACTTGCAGTCAAATATTTGTTAAGAATAAGTGTAATAACTCACTTAATCTGGCCGAGTACTTTCGAATCTATGAGATCCATCTTCAGAGGCGTGGGTTCCTAGATCATCATGTCAGTTTTTTGGTTAGAAGTGTTGTGGTTTTTGTAAAATGTGATCAAAAAGTTTGTGAGATTTAGGAACCCACGCCTCTGAAGATGGATCTCATAGATTCGAAAGTACTCGGCCAGATTAAGTGAGTTATTACACTTATTCTTAACAAATATTTGACTGCAAGTCGTTAAATTTCAGATGAAAAGTTAATTGTAATTTTTTTAACTCTTGTGATATTTATTGTTTTGTACTATTATTACTTCTCATCAGGTGAAGTAGAAATTGTAATTGTAAATAACTTTTTTTTATATTTTGCCTTTGTAAGTTGCTAATTTCTTATTCATCCAACCAAAAAAACATCAAATTTGATAAAAACACTGGAGCTTTCTGAAAAATTGTTTTTAAAAGTAATTGTTAGAGAAATATTATTAAATTTTTTTGTTTTATAAAAGGTATGAGAGAATTAACACTACTTATAATAACATATTGTACACTTGTAAATTAGATTTTACAATCAATAAATTTGACAACTTGTACCCACAATGATTAGAATATTAAAATAGTTATTATCGATTTTTTCTAGTGTGAAAGGTATGTCCATAAAAGGAAATTATCACAATAGATTAGTAAACAATTTGATTTTTAGAAACAATTTTTAGAAGTACTATACTAGGCTATAATAGTGATTTCTTATTCTATGTTCCACTACAGTAATGTTCCAACACATTGTCCAATGTCTATTAACAAGTCTACATCGATAACAAAGGAATCCCTCCCATACCAAGTGGTAGTGCTAAAAATTTATAAAATAACTTTCTTGATAAAGCTAATAATTCTAGCTTATATTCGGGTAGTAATTTATAATAACAGTAATCTATAGTAAGATTAGTAAGCTTAAGATGAAAAAATCATCAGATGAGTCTCCATGACTCGTAAACGTTTGACCAAATGTGAGTAGAAATATTATTTAGTCACAATTAAAATTGACTGAAGTAGTTGAATTTACAATAAAAAGTGAATATCAGCAACGCAGATCGTTATGGAAAAAGAAATCCAAGAAAAGAAACATCGTCAATGTCAATTACTAGTGATTTTTATTAAGAGCGTGCAAAACTGTACTTTTACATTACATCAAGCATTCAAAAAAAGTGAGAAGGTCGAGATTTCATTGTCCTTTTTCTATTTTTTGTTTGTAGTTTCAAAATTTAGGATACCTAATACGACAGCAGAAGGCTATTATCAATAACGTAATCATTGAATTACTGTTGTGTGAAAGGTATAAGGTATAAGTTTAAAGGTATCTTAGATTATTATTCTATTATTGTATGCTTATGAGAGAAAATTATCACTATGGTTTCAAGTCTACGGAAAGATTGGTAATTTATTGATTAAAAAATCTACATCAATCTCAAAGATTAGTATTTTTTTCTATAGTAAAGTTAGTAATTTACAGATAAAAAATCAACGTCCAAGACTATTAATATTTTCTATACGGTGGTAAGATTAGTAATGTATAGATGGATAAATTGACATCAATACCTCACATTAGTAATTTATAGTGAGATAAGTTAATTTATATACTAAAAAATCAACGTTTATGTCAAATATTAGCAATAAATAAATAATTTAGAGCAATTTACTTGTACATTACTCTAAGCATTCATTTATTTATTCATTTAACTAGCATACAACCAATGTGAATACAACAGGCTATTGCCCAAAACTGCTTTCACAAATTTTTAAATTAGAATTTAAATCTTAGTTTAGGTCTGTTTCACTAAACATTTCACCTTGAAGCACAATAATTTAGGACTCTCTTACAGAAAAAGAATATTAATTTTGATTTTACTTTAACAAACCACCATTACATTCCAAAACGGATTAATATAACTTTGAAATTTCTGAGCCAAAAATCTACACTAGTTACCATAGTTACACCGTGAGGAGATAAATAGTATTTCGTAGTATTTTTTTTTTTAATTTGTTTGATAGTTTAAAAATTCAGTGTACGTAATCCGACAGCAGAAAGCTTTTATCAATAAATAAGAATGTAATTGTCAAATGTAATGCCATCAATCGCCATCATCCAACTCATTACCCACGCACAGGTCTCAGACCTATGTGGGCATAATCCTCAAAAAAAAATTAAAGAAGAGATCAGTAATATTATTTATAGATGATGAAATCAATAAACAGTAATATTTTCTATAGTGATATTAGTAATTTATAGATGAAACTGTTGACGTCAATGCTTAAGATAATTTTTTAAAAGATGAATCAATTTGTACATAAAAAATCAACATCAATGTCAAATGTTTTGTTTTTGTTTTTGAGGATGAAGCCCACATAGGTCTGAGATCTGTGCTTGGGTAATGAGTTGGACCCACAGTTTTAGGTGGGTTCCGAACCACCGGGAAGTGATTTTATAGCAGAGAACAGTATCTGTTTTGCTGAATGTCAAATATTAGTAATTTATAGTAAGAGCATGCAATAGTGGGAAGATAAAGCTTCTCTTCAGAAGCGAAATGTTTACCTCCATTTTAAGTGAGTAAATTCATAATTTAAATAGAAATACAGTGCCAGTTTTCATAATAGATTGTTCAACAAGTATTTTGTAACGAAAAACATAACAGCTTTTTTTTGGGGATGAAGCCCACATAGGTTTGAGACCTGTGCGTGGGTAATGAGTTGGATGATGGTGATTTATGAGTTGGACCTACAGTTTTAGGTGGGTTCCGATCCATCGGATAAAAATTACTTATTTTTTTAAGATTGCGTCTTGGGGTCTCCGGTTATGGAGTATAAACCAAGTCAAGGTACATTACCAAGGATTTAAAAAATGTAAGTGAGGCAAGATATCAATTATTTTTTTTATATTTTTTATACTTGTTTTAAAATTCAGGGTACCTAATCCGATGCACAAGGCTTTTAACTGGTTCCTCTACCCCAAATATACGGTTCTCCAAATCTCTATAACAGTTTACCTTGGGGATGGACAAGACCGTTGTGTGGAGCTGGACACTGGCAGCTGTAACCAATCTATGTTCTCTCTCTCATCTCTCCCTCCTCCCGTACTCTCTCTCACATTCTCTATTTCTCTCTCATTCTGCACCACACATACCCATAGCAGCACACTCCAGCGGGGCAGCTGCTTCTCTATGTTATACTAGACACGTCGAAATTATCATTTCACCATAAAAGAAGAAAAAGTAAGAAAAAAAATGTGGAGAGACCCCGTGCCGGATATATATGTCCGTTCTGTTCCCCCCCCCTGCCACTGCTACTTTGCCTTTTTCTACCCTCAAAAATGACCCTAAAATAACCCCGAAAATCTCGGTGACAGCCAATTTTTTTTCCTTCTTTTTTGGGGGTTGAGAGGGGTTTATCTGCGTTCTTTCCTGATCTCTTCAGCGTATTCTTTGTCCCCTTATTCTAGACAGTGGACGATACTCTTTTCTCCTTCTTTATCCTCCTCTTTTCTCTATATTCTACTCCTTCTACGTTTTCCTTTACTTCTACTTTCTCTCATCTTTCTTCTTCATCATCAAACTATTTTTTTTTCACACTAAAAACTTTTTTTCATACATTTCCATGATACATTTCTAGTCATACTATTTCCATCGGTAACTTCCCTTTTTTCTTCTACTTTCTTCTTCTCCTTGTTCATCATACTTCTTTTCTTCCCCTACTCCTTCTCCTCTTCCTTCATCACGTCCTCCTCTTCTCCATCATCCTTTACTTCTTCTTCCTTCCGTTTCTTCTTCTTTCATTCTCTTCCGTTTCTTCCTCATCTTCTTTTCCTTCCACTGTCTTCTTCTTCCACCTTTTCTCCTCCTCCTTTACGATCACCTATTGTAGTCTTCCTTCTCTTCCTCCATACATTTTTTACCTGTTATTCTTCTAGTTCACTTTCTTCCACATATTATTATTTCCCTCTTCAACCATTTCTTCATGTTCTTCTTTTTTCTCTTCTTCTCCCTCTCCTTCCTCTTTTTCTTCTCCTTCTTATTCTTCCTCCTCCTTCTTATTTTTCCTCCTGCTCCTCCTCCTTCTCCTCCTCCTCCTCCTCCTCCTCCTCCACCTACTCCTTCATCTCCTCCTCCACCACCCTCCTTCTCCTCCACCACCACCACCACCTCCTCCTCCTCTTCCTCCTCATCCTCCTTCTACTCTTTTTTCCATTTCTCGCCCTATTTTTTATCCCTCTCTCATTCCTCTTGTTCTTCATTTTGTTACTCCTCCATTTCTTGATCTACATATTCAGTTCCTTCATTACCACTTTCTCTTTTTCTTCTTCTTCTCCTACATCGTTTTTCTAGTTTTTAATCGTCATCTGTCTTTACCTTCCCCTTCTCCAACTGTCCGTCCCTTCTTCTTCTTTTTCTTCCTCTTCTCCTCTTTCTAATTCTTATTTTTCTCATTCTTCTTCTTGCATTGCTTTTTTCTCTGATCTCCCTTTAGTGACCTATCACCTTTATTATATGCCATGTGTGACCAGCCAGCCAGCTTTGTCAGTATAAATGACCCACTGCCACTATCGATGCCTAGCCTACTGTTCAGTTTGGATAAATTATGGGTTATGGGTACAAAAAAAAATGGCGAAAAAAGTCCACCGCACGTGTGATATTGTGTAGGTAACGGGCTTTCTAGGTCTACTATAACGATGCGTCATACACCTACAAACTACAAAATTGTGGAATGCGTGAAGATAATTAATTTTTTTTTCATATTTGATATCTATTTTGTGTATACAAAGTAGAGTTAAAATTTTATCGAAATCGACCAACTTTCAAAATTGTAGACCTCTATTGAAGTTTTTTCAGCGGCTAAGTTACCGGCTGACAATTTCCATAAAATTTTTACTGCTGATTGAATCTATTGTCCTCTTTTAAATCAACGATTTATTAAGATTCATGTTTCAAACACAATAAATTCAAGAAAGGACATTCTCAAGAATACTAAATTATTACTTTGTTACTGGATGTTAAACGAATTGTTAATTGACTGAATTGTCAATTGTTACTGGATGTCTCCAGTGAAATTTATAACATTGGAAGGGAATTGAACATATTAATTAAGATACCGCACTCAACTTCATCTCCTGCGTTTACTTATCATATTTTCAGTAAGCACAATATTTTCCACACTTGTAACGTCATATAGGCCTACTATTTCAGTGTAGGTATATTCTGAAAGGGACCACATCAAAATGAATCAAAAGCCATTTCACTTTTAAGAAGACTTTCGCTATTATAATTTTCCGAAATACAATATTCCACATTAAATAAAACGTTGTAGAATTTTCCTTAGTTTATCTTTTCTTATAAGTGGATTTTTAGTTACTTAACTTTCCATGTTATAAATTAATTATTGGCTTCCTAATTCGATGAATATTTCATAATGTAGGCTTTAAGAAATTTCTCATGTTTTCAAAGTTTGAAAATTCAACTAAAAAGCTTAAAATAAAACATATTTTAAAACAAAAAAAGAAACCGACTTCAGTGAAATGATTAAATACTCACGTACTAAAAAGTTTAAAATAAAGTATTTACTTTAAACTGAGAAAATTTTAAATTTCATACAAGTAATCTTTTGAAGTCGGCGCCAAATTTCCCATAAACTTCTAAAATATAACAGAATTACTCTGTGATGTTTTCCATGAC
The DNA here is from genome assembly GCA_948455865.1 of Conomelus anceps. Lineage (NCBI taxonomy): Eukaryota > Metazoa > Arthropoda > Insecta > Hemiptera > Delphacidae > Conomelus > Conomelus anceps. The sequence goes on from OX418216.1 coordinate 14,328,259, forward strand.
GAAATGATTGAACAATCTAATATCAAAACCAGGGGTGCCCACAGGGGGGGCTATGACGCAGACTGCGTCATTGAAATTCTTGGGGGGGGGGGGGGTTCCAAAAAACGTTTTGGGGGGGGGTCGTAAAGTTGATTGAAACCGTGTTTAACGTGACAACATTAAAAAATATACTAAGAAGTCACTAGATAGAATGTCAATTAATGAAAATATATTTATAATTATTATTATTATTATTATACAATTGAATATGAATTAGCTAAAATAATAATGTTTAGGATTTGTGCAGGAACTTGTGCAGATGTACTTGAGTCTATTTCTAACGAAGAAATAATTGAAAGGTTTTCTGTTTCCTCATCCCAAAAACTTCTATGTGGGGTTTAGAGAGATAGATTTAACAATAGATTTTAGAGGGAAGTGATAGCCGCGAGCCGTAGCAGGTATCTGTTCAATCAGATAGATAAGCTGCGTTCTCGTAGGTCCTGTTTGTAACGGTGACCGATTAGATTGACCAGCAAAAAAGACAATGTTCTCTGCTGAAAATCACTTCCCGGTGGTTCGGAACCCACCTAAAACTGTAGGTCCAACTCATCAATCACCATCATCCAACTCATTACCCACGCACAGGTCTCAGACCCATGTGGGCTTCATCCTCAAAAAAAAAAAAAAAAAAAAAACTTAGAAGGTGCCTAGCTAACTTGTAGATGGTCACAGTCTACAAATTTAAAATGTTTGTCTTCAAACTGTTAATTTTTTTCATGTATTTTACGATAACTATACTTACTAATAAGTAAGAACTGCTTTTGAAAAACTTACTAAATACTAAAAATTCAGTAATTTTTCATAACTATGTCTTTATTTTGTTTTTGAAAGACACTTCTTTCGATTGTGTGTTGTAAATAACTATACATGAAATTTGTGCCTTTTATGTACTTCATCCATACATAAATTCTCCCAAGATACTACACTAAGTAAATAACCTGTTGTTTAACTACTGTCCAATAAATGACTTAGTATTTTGAATTTTTGTGTTTTACAAATGAAGTTATTAACTCATTGTTTTCACTTCCTTTAAAGGAACAACTTTGCAGAATTATTTAACCTTAATGTAATTGGTACACCGAACATAAACTTATAGGTATTTAATTTTTATTGAACATTGTGTATTTGTAATAGTATTTTATTGTTTAAAAATCATTTAGGTTCAAATTCTTTTTTTGCTATTTTGCAATTAAGTTTATTGAGCAGAAGTTCATATATTCATTTCATTGATATTTCTTTTTTACCTTTACAAAAAAATGTTACCTATGTAAAGAATCTCAAGAAATATACATACATTTTGTATATTATCGACTGGGTTTGAATTTTTTCAATAGTTATAAAAATCTTCTTTTAGTTTTAGAAAGAATACGGGGGGCTTTTTTCACATTTTTTGGGGGGGGCCTAATTTATGGGGGGGGGGGGGTTTGGTGCTAAATCTAGGGGGGCGGGGTGCGTCATGAGGCTTAGGGGGGGTGGGCACCCCTGTCAAAACTGACACTGTATTTCAGTAAAAGTGAGTGTAAATCACATTTAATTGAAATACAGTATTAGTTTTGATATTAGATCGAATTTCTTATCAATTACTATGTATTTCAGTAAAAGTGAGTGTAAATCACATATTTAATTGGAATACAGTGTTAGTTTTGATATTAGATAGAATCTCTTATCAATCACTTCCCGGTGGTTCGGAACCCACCTAAAACTGTAGGTCCAACTCAACAATCTCCATCATCCAATTCATTACCCATGCAAAGGTCTCAGACCTATGTGGGCTTCATCCTCCAAAAAAATACATTGTTAGTTTTGATATTAGATAGAATTTCTTATCAACTACATAAAATATTTGGCACCGACTTCAAAAGATTACTTGTATGAAATTTAAAATTTCCTCAGTTTAAAGTAAATACTTTATTTTAAACTTTTTAGTACGTGAGTATTTAATCATTTCACTGAAGTCGGTTTCTTTTTTTGTTTTAAAATATGTTTTTTTAGTATGTGCCGTGAAAATGGTATTAGACTTAAATGGAAAAAATGTGAAGTACTGAAATCTGAAATTACTTATTTAGGGTTTAAAATTGACAAAGATTGCATACATAAAACTGATGATAAGATTGCAGTTGTTAAGAATGCAAAACGTCCTACAAATGTATCAGAGTTGAAATCTTTTCTAGGGTTTGTTACATATTACTCAAGGTTTATATAGGGCATGGCTAATTCTCTCTCACCTTTATACAACTTACTCAGGAAAAATGTTGTTTTTTCGTGGTCACAAGAGTGTGAAACTGCATTTCAAACAATTAAGAAAGATATTGAAACAAAACTTACTCTTGCGGATTTTGATGTCACTAAACCTATAATTGTTGCTACTGATGCTAGTAAATATGCTATTGGTGCGGTTCTTTCATGTTTAGATGAAAAAGGTGTGGAAAGGCCCATAATTTTTGCTAGTAGATGTCTCACTGCAGCTGAGCAAAATTATTCCCAGATAGACAAGGAAGCATTGTCAATTTATTGGGGAGTTAAGAAATTTTTCAATTACTTGTTTGGTCGTCATTTTACTTTACTGACTGACCACAAACCATTACAAAGCATCTTAAATGCTCATGCTGCTACTCCATCCATCAGTGCTACACGTTTATTACATTATTCATTATTTTTACAAGGTTTTGATTACACCATACAATACGGGTAACGGGTAAATTGAATGCAATCAATACAACACCTAAAAGTAGGGTTTCTCTAATCTTTAATTTCGGTATAGACACTGATTTTAATATCTTATTTGCCTACACAGAGAAAAACAGAATCACTTTGTCCAAAGGTATTGCAAAAATAATTGGTAGAAAAAACAATATAAGTGAAATTGAGTTATCTGCATTTCCGATAGTTAACTGTGATGGCTTTGGTTTGAAAGCTTTCAACAATAATCTTATTATTCATTCAATTAAGGGTAATATATCAGAAGAATTTAAAAAAACCATTGTAAATATAAGTAAATGGGCTAATGAAAACTATCCATTAGTATTAGGTATAGATATATTTGATACAGATAGATTGGGAATTTCTAGTATTGATTTGTTTAACCTTGTTCTCCAAACAAGTAATATTAATTATGTATTTTATTACCGAGGAATAAATTACTTGGATTTCCTCAACATACCAAAAAAGCGAGAAGGTGAAACTGAATGCCCAAAAGGATACTTCCCAGGTTACACAAAATCAGAATGCTATTTAAATAGTATGTTTGAACTTAGAAGTTTTTTACAACAATATGATGAAATAAATGCAGAGATATACAAAGAAGTACTGAAAATTCTAAACAGCACAAACTACAATAAAGTATCTAGAATCTTTGACGAAATAAACAGGAAAGAGATGAATATTTTTGATAATCACTTAAGAGCGTTTGTATGGCCAACGAAGAATGCGTATAAGATGGGTTACTGTTTGGATGGAGGGGGTAGTTATGTGCCCTTCAATAGTAATTCAAAAAAATTTCTCACTCACTCGAGGTATATTTTAGTTACAAAAGATACAAGACTAATGTTTAATGTTGAATTACTTTCTACATTTTTGAAAATAAATATAGAAAATTGTAAAATGCCAAATATTAAATGGGTGTCGGGGGTACCGGGTTGTGGAAAAACAAATTCTATTGTACATCAACACAAACCGGGGAAGGATCTCGTTTTATGTCAAACAAAAGCAGGCATATTAGATATAAGGAAAGCCGTTATTCATAACAATAAAATAGATAGTAATAGAGTTAAATTAGATTATAGAACGGTCTCATCATTTATAATCAATGGCTCAGATAGATGTTACGAAAGAGTGTTCATTGATGAGGCAGCTGTAATGCATGCTGGTTACATAGGTTTTATTGCGGAACTTACAAAAGCAACTGATATAATACTATTTGGGGATTCAAAACAAATACCCTATATTGAGAGAAGCAGGCTCAAGGCTAGATGGTATCATGTTTCTAGTATTTGTGACCCGTTTTTCTCGAAACCAACTTCTAGGAGATGTCCAGTAGATGTATGTTGCAGTCTCTCAAAGTTCTACACTCATATTAACACATTGAATAACAAGAATATAATTTCAATTGAACCTACAATTGCAGACAGTGAGTATCTTAGACTTGAACCTGATACTTTGTTACTAGCTTTCACACAAACGGAGAAAAACATACTAATTAGGAGCCTGGGTACGAGATACGTTGAATCAATGAGAGTACACACTATCCATGAAGCACAGGGTTTAACTTCTAAAAGAGTAGTACTTGTTAGGATAAATCCCAAACCGCTAGAAATTTACAATAGTATTCCGCATATAATTGTGGCTTTAAGCAGACATACTGAAAGTTTTCAGTACCTTACAAGAGGAGGAGAGGATCTGATGTTATCTCTTAACAAGAAGTATTAAAAATTATAGTACTTCAGAAATCTTAAATTGGCATAAAAGCATGAGCGAGGTAATTGAAGAAAACCAGAAATGGAGATGTGGTCAATAGGAGACGAGTTAGAGACTGCTTTTGAAATTGAGAATCAGGTACTACACGACTCAGGTGAACTGAGATGAGTGATTGGTACTTGCAACCTGAAGGTTTTGAATTTCAACATCAGGAGCATAAATAAAAATTTCGATGACTTAATGATTCAGCTGCAGGAAATTAACGTTCAGTTTGACATAATTGTTTTGACTGAGTGTTGGCTTAAGAATGATTGTATACCTCAGCAAATTGATAACTATAACGCTTTCTATACAGCTGAGAACCGTTTACAGAATGATGGAGTTGTAGTTTATGTGAAATCCAACTTGAATTGTATGTCTGAAGAAATAGAAATAAAACAATCTAATGCTCTACATCTCAAACTTGTTTATAGTAAAAGGGAGATAGATATTATTACAATTTATCGGTCACCATCACATCATGATATTAATGATTTTTTAGCTTACCTCAGAGTGGTTTTAGATAGTTTGAGAGGTCGGCATATTATGTGCTTGGGCGATTTAAATATAAATATACTTCCTCCATACAACGATCAAGTTAATGATTACTTGGATCTATTAAGTGAGTACGGACTTCGGCATTGCATTACCGAGCCAACTAGGGTAAGCGACAATACATACTCATGTATTGACCATATTTTAACAAATCTTAATAGACCGATAACTCCTGTGGTGTATGAAAATTCTATTACAGATCACTTCATGACTGTTGTAGGAATAAGTGACACTGATTACGAGAGTCACAATTTAGTTTCAGTCGAAAATATTAAAAAAGGCATATCAGTTAATTTAATTGGGTTAAAAGCTCACCTTTCTACAGAAGAATGGATTCCTGTTTATGAAGCTAATGAAACTAATAGAGCATATGAAGAATTCATCAGTATTTTCAGGAGGCATATATCAAATAACACAAACTCATATATATTAAAGAGAAGGTTCAAACCAATCAAGCCTTGGATAACGCAGGGTCTAATAAGAGCTATAAAGACCAGAGATGAATTAAACAAGAAACGTAAGCAACGTCCTAATGATGTTCAGCTTGCTGATTACTATCGTACAGTACATATAGAAATCATCTAAACGTACTTATTCAAAGCACTAAAACAGATTATTATAGAAATAAGATTGAGCAGGCTGGAGGAAATATAAGAAAAACATGGTCTGTCATTAAGGAGGTTTCAGGTTCTTTGGGGAAAAATAAACAAGATCTGCAAAAAATTAATTTTAATGGAAATGTGATTTCACTAGATGAAAGCCCTAATGATGTGTTGAGTTGTACCAACAACCATTTTGCACGTATAGGAGCAAGAATGGCAGATAATATCAGTAGAAAATTAAATAAAACTTTAGATGAGATAGTTTCCAATTACCGACCTAAAAGACGCATCCCAACAACTATGTTTCTGAGTGCAGTAGATGAGCAAGAGATTCTGGCTATAATACAAACACTAAGAACAGATAGCTCACCAGGAAGGGACGAAATAAGCAATAGCATTATTAAAAATGTGAAAGAGTATATAGTCAAACCCCTAGTGCATATTTTCAATCTAAGCTTTGAGAATGGTGTCTTTCCGGATCTTATGAAGAAGGTTGTGTTAGGCCTCTTCATAAAGCTGGTGACAAGCTATTACTTGGAAACTATAGACCAATCTCGTTAGTTAGCAATATATCTAAGATCTTGGAAAAACTTATGAAGAAGCATCTAGTACACTATTTGGAAAAAAACAGCATTCTTTCTTCTAACCAATATGGCTTTTGTGCAGGTAAAAGTACAGAGGATTCACTATTCGAACTGTCAAAGCATGTCATTGATGGTCTTGATAATAATAAGAAATGCATGGGAATATTTCTTGATCTTGCCAAGGCGTTTGATACAGTATCACATGAGCTTCTTCTGAAAAAGCTTGAGGCCATTGTGATACGAGGGGCCACATATTGTTGGTTTGAATCATATCTTGTGCAGCAAACTCAGTCAACAAAAATAGGAAATCTAATGAGCGAGGATGCAAATGTTGAGTTTGGGGTTCCACAAGGAACTGTGCTTGGACCAATTTTGTATCTAGTTTTTGCAAATGATCTGTGTTCGCTTGACATAAATGGCAAACTGATAGCGTTTGCAGATGATACTGCCATTTTATTCAATGGTGATACTTGGGAAGAGACATTCAGAACAGCAGAGCAAGAACTTGGTAAAGTGCTAAATTGGCTTAATAATAAATAACCTACTGACATTGAATGCTGAGAAGACTGTATTTCTGGTTTTCTCATTAACAGAAGCCACTAAACCCCTCAAAAATACATTGAAAATACATATTTGTGAACAGACTGGAGATGAATGCAGCTGCCCTGTAATTAGTAGATCTGATACAGTGAAATACTTGGGAGTTCAAATAGATGATTTGTTCCGATGGGAGGGTCAGGTGGCTGGTGTTGTTAAAAAGTTGAGAAAGCTTGTATATATATTCATGCAGCTGCGCAACATATTGCCGGTATCGGATGTTAGAATGGTTTACTACTCTCTGGTGGAATCTGTTATTAGATATGGTATTCTTATATGGGGAGGAGCTTATTATAATACAATAGATCCGCTTCTTAAAGTGCAAAAACTTCTACTCAGAGTTATTAGCTATAGGCATCGGTTATTCCCATCAATTCAGTTATTCTGGGATTACAAGGTACTTAGCGTTAGGCAGTTATACATATTAGTAGTTAGCACATATATAAAGAAACACCCAAGCCAAATTCAATTCGTTGATCATGCTCACAATACCAGAGCTCGAAATAGAGATATTTCAGTTCCCAGAGTAAACTCAACATTTGCTCAAAAATCAGCATTATATGTTGGCTCTAAAGTTCTGAATAGAATGCCGAGTCTTTTGAAGAACGAGGCTAACTTGGAAAAATATAAGAGTTCATTAAAGAAATGGCTAATAGATATAAATTTCATTGAATCCGAAAAAATTTTAGCAGGTAACTTCTGAATGTATAATTAAATAAATTCAAGATATAAAGTGTTTAAAACGTTCAGTCAATTTTCCAGACAATAACTATAGCATGTAATGTTTCATCATATTGTTTATGTAAAAATACTTATAATGGTATATGACATTGTCTTTTGTAGGGTGTTTTTTATTGTTGTATAGAGTTAGCAGTGATAAGTTTGTAGAGTTAGAAAGGTGGTAGATAGTAGTATGTAGTGCTAGGTAGTATATAAGTAGTCATTTTGGAGTTAGTAATATTAGTGTTAGTTATATAATGGAGAATATTTCAATAATTATTAGAATACTAACATGGATAATCAACAATAATGTTTCAATTATTTTAAAAGGAATTTTGCATAAATTGAAAAACTTACTAGACTGTTTCACCCCAGCACATATTTATATAGTGGGGTGTTCACGAGTAATCAATATGAAAATATTTATACACAGACATTGTAAAAATTTATTATTATGTATCAAATGAAAATAAACTCCTCTGGACAGGGTTGTTCAGAGAAAATTGAAAAAATTGAATACCGTAAGACCACTGAACATATGAATGCTGATTTTTGCTCAAGATTTCCTATGGAAATGGTTAATGACAATACTATTGATGAGGTTCAAATTGTACAAATGAATCAAATTAATATTTTACCGGTTACAAGGGAACAAATAGCTCATGAAACTAGAAAAGATCCAGATATGTGTAAATTACTTCGACAAATTTTAGGTACTGAAAATGGTGAAAATACAAACAATATTGCTGAATATTCAGTTGAACAAGGTTGTATTATGAAAGGCTTACGAGTTATGATTCCAAAATCTTTACAATCTAAAGTACTTGAGGAACTACACCAAGGACACTTAGGAATTGTAAAAATGAAAGGCCTTGCACGAAGTTATGTCTATTGGCCAAATATTGATTCTGATATTGAGCTTGTTACAAAGAATTGTATACATTGTGTGCGTCATTCTAGACAACAGTCTAATGTGAATTTACATCCATGGCAATTTCCTTCAGGACCATGGCAAAGATTACATATAGATTTTGCTAATCCTTCTCCAGGATTATGGCTGTTAATAATTGTTGATAGTTACAGTAAGTGGGTTGAAACTTACATAATGAAAACTCTTTCAAGCAAAGAAACAGTTGAAAATTTGTGTGAATGTTTTGCTAGATTTGGTTTACCAGTTACACTAGTATCAGATAATGGTACTCAGTTTACCTCTAGTGAATTTCAAACCTTTTGTACTAATAATGGTATAAAGCATATTACCAGTGCTCCTTTCTTTCCTGCATCCAATGGTCAGGCAGAACGTTTTGTACAAACTGAAGTCAGGATTAATTAAATGTTGCGAAGGTATGATTGTAAATTCTACTTTACGGTTCAAATTAAATAATTTTTTAATGAACTACAGAAAAGCACCACATGCTACTACTGGTGAAAGTCCATGTAATTTACTCATGAAAAGAAATATTCGAACTAGACTAGATTTGATGCTACCCAATATTACTGACAAAGTGTTAGATACTCAAAGAAAGGAAATGCAAAAACAGACAATTAAAGATAAATGTTTCAATATCAATGATAGAGTTATGTACCGAATTTACAATAATAAGGGTAAATGGAATACAGGTATTGTAGCTGATAAAATTGGTTCTTCTATGTACAATATCATTACTGATGATAATCTTTCTATTAGGAGACATGCTAATCAAATGAAGGATTGTAAAATTAATTTAAAGGATTTTTCAACTGATATACCTAACGTTCATTATGATACTGATGTAATTGTGCCTAAATCAACAGTACTTTCTTAACAATCGAAAGCTATTACAAGCAATGATGTTGATGATTCTACTTTCTTTTCTAATTCTTTCAAGAATGTTTTACATTCAACGCCAGTTTCTACAAAATTACCGATTGTGACAGATACTATTTACCATACGCCACAGGCTAGACCTGTTAGGTTCAGAAAACCTCCTGAAAGGTATTCATCCTAGGTTTCATTACGGGGGGAGGTGTCATATATCCTTGTACAACATGAATTTTAGTTTTATTTTATGCAGTTGGCAAGACTGTGCCACACCAGAGAGACAACGCCTACTGTACTATGTCTCTATTGTCGATTGAATTTTCATGATGTAATGAGTTTACTTACGCTATTCGTTCTTTTAATAAAATGTATTTCATCAATTACAATGAGTTTGTGATTACTTCTACCACCTACGTTACAGAATTGAATACTATAAAATACATAGCACAACAGAATGGTTACAAACACACACTAATAGACAAACTACTGCACAGAATATCAACAAAACCAATCACTCACACCAGCAACAAACAGAATGACAACCCCCATACATTCATCACACTTACCTACCTCAACAAAAAAAACTCATAAAATAGCAGCTTCATTCAGGAAACTCATAAAATAGCTTACAGAACAAATAATTCACTCAAAAAACACCTGCATTTTCAGACAACATCTCAAAACAAGTACAACAGATCTGGAATTTACAAATTGAAATGTAATGACTGCAACAAGTTCTATATAGGACAAACTGGCAGGACATTCACCACTAGATTCAAAGAACACACAAGAGCCATCTCACACCCAAACACACATTCCACTTTTGCTGAACACATCATTTCAACAGGCCACAGTTATACAGACATTGACACTAATTTAGACACACTACACTTCAATCACAAAAGCCATAAACTCAATGTTTTAGAACAATATGAGATTTACAAACATGCAAAGCAGGAACCTGACAACATTTAAAATGATCAACTTAACTTCTTCTCATACACTCTATTTGACAAAATAATCCCAATTTCAAACCTCCCGCCTACTCATCCCCCCACCCCAGCACCATTCCAACATACATAACCCTCAAACTCATACCTTAAGTCAGTGTACTGTGGGTTGTCTGACGATGCTCTAGACAACAGAGCGAAACGGCAGTCACGCCATAACGTGAGTTAATTTCCATTTAAAAGTGGGTTTTTTAAGTTTATATTACATATTAGTGGAAACAAGATGGATCTTCAACATCATAAATAAAATTACTTCCAATTCAATGACGAATATACTACAGCCATCCTGCCGACCTCCCTATGTGATCACCCATTTCTAGCATAATCGTCGAAATGTGTCTCCAACACTAAGAGAAAATCCAAATATTAAAAAATAATTTAATTTCTGTGGAATAATTTAATATAAGAGTCCTTCACCAAAATTTTTGATTGCCGGCCGCCACTGCAGTGCTCAGTGAGTAAAATATTTTAATTTTCTACTCAAATATTTGACTTCATAGTCGTGCAATTATTCATAAAGTCAAATACTGTAATTATTATTAGTAATACGCGCAGTTCGTCATGTATACCAAATTTCAAGATTTCAAAACCAGTAAATGTTACCAGTGTCATTTTTTGGAGGATGAAGCCCACATAGGTCTGAGACCTGTGTGTGGGTAATGAGTTGAATGATGATGATGATGATTGATGAGCTGGACCTACAGTTTTAGAATAGAATGACTTTTTATTTGTTGACGTGGCGAAGTTTGGACAGTTATGTCCAATCTACCACTTAACCAGTTTTCGGTGGGTTCAGAACCACCGGGAAGTGATTTTACAGCAGAGAACAGTGTCTTTTTTGCTGGCCGATCTAATCGGTCACCCTTACAAAGAGTGCCCAGTAGAACGCAGCTTATCCCTATCTGATTGAACAGATACCTGCTTCGGCTCACGGCTATCACTTCCCTGTCGTCTGGTCTATTAAAATTCAAAGATGTTGAAGAATTTGAATAGACCAATCAGACTCCACCAGTAACATTTACCAGTAAATGAGAAGGCTCCCATAAACTCAACCAATAATCTACTTTTCAACCTGATTTTACAAATTGTTTGGGGGGGGGGCTTGAAAACGCTTTTGGCACAAAATGGGCAATCAAGAAGTGGAAGGGCGACGACTGTATTACTAGTAACAATACTATTTGATCTAAAACTGTTATTTTTCTAAGAAAAATTTTGAAAATCCAAAAATATATAGTTTTAAAAAGTACAATAATTATTATAGTTATTGTCGATTAGGACAATATTGTCGATTTGAGAGCGTTAATATGGTAACATCAGCTGATGAACCGGGTCCACTTTGATTCGGTCTCCTGTAAACAAAAACAGTCCCAGTAATACCAACTAGAACCACATGATAATCAAGTTGGCATTGCTACCAGTTACCGGCTTTCATAATCAGCTGACTGCCTCCATTTTCTTCCTCAAACCTCAAACCTTCATCAGTTGATGTCTAGCACTGATAGAGAGAAGAGCTGTTTTGTGCTCCAGTAGATTTTTCAACACACATCACTGGAATGTTACCTTAAATTTGCTATTTAAACAGTGCCTACTGATTAAATACTGAAGTGCTCAAATGATTTAGTGATGAATAAATGGAAAATCAATTCTGGATATCTTTCACAAGGTAAGCAGTTTCATATCAATTTTTGCAATTTAGTCTATTTTAAGAAACCCTTAAATACCATAGTTTCTTAATTGCATAGCTTTGCTCCATTATTTTGAAGTGAGAAATAACTAAAATGAAATGGCTAAAATTTAACCTAAAAAGTTCATCATCACTAACTCTTTGAAATCTGTCTAGTCATTTTCAGTTACCAACTCTAATTCAATAACTATGTTTCAATACTCGGGTAGGGTAAACTCTACTAGTTTTCCCCTTTATTAACTTATTTCAAAGCCAAGCTAAGAAACTATTTAATAACTACAGTTTTTAATATAAAAACCAAGAAAGAATTGTTATTCATTTTTAGGTAGACTTCTCGCTATTCATTATTATACATTGACCTTGACTACGGTACCAATTTATTTTATAGATCATTAGAATTTATAAATTTTATTGGGACATTCTCAGTGAACATGCATTTTCTCATTTTGTTAGTTTTAATCTACCAATGCTGCTTGATTTCAAATTTCTCATGAATTTATTTTTATTATTGCTTCTATTTTCCTTTGGACATTATTTTCCAGACAGTGTGCTTCAAAAGTCAATCTTAAAACTATCCATCAATTGAAATGTCCTTCAAAAATCAAAAGCAGAGAATTTAAATTGTTTTTGACTGAAAAAAGAAATAATTCATTGTTTGAAAAATAAGTTCAGAACTGGTCGTCGCCTACATTATAATTATTATAAATTGATAGTGATATTATATAATCAAATTAAAATTAGTTATCACACTAGTAGCCTCTTAGTGGAATTTCAATGAGCTTTTATATCATGATGATCATCCAAGTAACTAGTAACTATATTGATAAACCTCTTATTAGAACTTGTATGCATACTGGGCTAATTTAATTTTATGATTTCAAGAAATGTTTCTTACAAGCCAGCAGCTACCGTACTGATTTGAACCATGATCTACCAATAATTGATTCAAACTATTCCAATCCTTATAGATAATTAATCCATATTCTTTTCAATGAGAAAATGTTTTTCAGTCTCATTTAATTATTATCTTTAATCTCTGTCCTTTTGCTCAAACTCCACTTACTCACTACTCAAATATATACACATCCCACTTGCAATTTGACATGTTCAGTGACTATAGATAGGCCTACTGTACTAATCCAACATTTTCTCAAAATTATGTTGCTGCAACCCAAATTGACCAATTCCTTTGATTATTTCACAATTATTTTTAGGATATTATAAAATTGGGTTCCACTATTTGACGTCGTTTCAGGCATTGCTGAATATAGTTAGCAAGATTATTAACTTGAAGCTAGTTTGTAAAATATTTTTTCAAGTTTGGTTTCTCAGTCGTTTAGTAAATTATTCAGTAGCTATTGATTCATTAGAGGCCCTAAGGCTTGTTTCACACACACCCGGCAGTCGGGTAACTGGTGTTGTTTGCCCAGCTGTACGAATGGGACTATGTAATCATACCGGATAAACAATAATGGTTACCTAACTGCTGGGTATGTGTGAAACAAGCCTTAGGGCCTCTAATGAATCAATAGCTTTTGAATGATTTTCTAAACAACTAAGAAACCAGGCATGAACCATATATTAAATTGATCATGATGTTATTTCCATGCCAGTGAATCGAAATGACTCATTCCAAATTCAATTCCATTGGATCACCAATTAATTCTAATATATACTAATACTAATGATAGTCTTATTGGGATTGAATAGGAAATTTTAATTCATTCCAAGTATCCTCCAACATTATTCTCAAGGGCAGAGATTGTTCATTGATATACTTGATGAATGAAGTGGCTGTTTTACCCTATCAAAATTTCAATATAATTATTGTTGGAGCCGTATTGATACTGGTTTATTTTGTATGGCTTTCCATTTTTAAGAACAAGTATTTCTGAGTTTTCAACTATATCCAGCAAAACATATGATGCAGTATCAGTATATTAGGACACATTGTTTAATGCTCAATATACTTGATCTTAATCAACATCATCACTTCAAACACATTCTATAGTCAATTGAATATTGCCAGCACATATCAATTTCCAATCAACTACAAACTTTTATCAATGTAACACCACCACATATTTTGATATAATTGAAGCAATCAACACACCTCCAAATTTGTAATAGCTTAACTGAACTATTTTTTTTTTCAACAGGATGACTGATCAGTTCAACCTACTTCAAGAAGGAGATATGAAAAGACTCCACGGTAACCTCTTCAGTAGGTCAAGATGGTGGAGTACAAACTGGCCAGGACGTGAAACTGGAGATTTGGTATTATGTATCTTGCTTTTATAGTCAGTTAGGTTAGAAGTTTCCCACCATTCTCCTGCATATACTAGGAGGTTTACAGTTGTTAGTCAAGTACCACACTCTTCAACCATGCTCTTGGATTGTGCCACAAAGTCATATTTGTGGCTTCGATGGCAGGGTCTGCATCTGAGAGTCCATGTCTCTCTTGTAGAGTTCATGACCGCAGTTGTCAGATAACGCTGCTATACGTCCGTCTTATGATGGAGTGGTACTGTTTATTGTAGCTGGTGGGATGTGTTATGAGGCTAACAATCGTGAATGGAGATTTGTTGGGTTGTAGGGCATTTGCAGTTGTTAATCATGTATCACACTTTCTATCCGGGCTCTTGATTTGTGCCATGACATAATCTTATCGCGCTTGATGGTTTTTTGGCTGGGTTCAGTGGCTCTCACGGATGCTTCGAGAGTCTCTCTCCTTGCTAAGGCCTTGTGACTACTTGTTAGTTCCACAAGGAGAACAGGGTGCACTGCTCAGTCGCCACAACCATTTTATTATGGTGTGGTACATTTCATTGCAGCTGGTGGGTTGATATAAGGCTAACAAATGTAAATAGGGATTTGCTGTTAGATCCCTGTCAGGATTCTCATGTCACATTCATTGTGCATGGACTGTGTTACCCTGTGATCAAGAGATGCCGGTTGCCAGGTGAAAACCCTGGAGTAATGATGTCTCCGACATATGTTGAGTGCAGGTGTTAGCACCTTTATGTTTGGTAATTGTGATAAGAGATTAGATTAGACATTGATTATGCAAAAATTGTGGGAGTGGCTCTCACTTTAGCTTCGGCTACTGGCTTTGTGCTTAGAGCTTATGCCGTATTTACTGTTGCCAGTGAAAATGCCATAAGCTCCAACACACTGAGAATAGAGTTCACTAAATCAAATCATTTATATATCCTCCTCAACAAAAATAGAAACATAAAAATATAAAAAATACATCTGAATAATATAAAATAAAATTGCACTAAATCAACAAATATATAACTAGTTTATATGGTATTTATATACCAGTTTCAAAAGTACAAATCATGATTTGAAAGAATCAAAAAATTTTCTGGGGCTCTTATACACATGCTAGGAAGTGGAAATATGTGATACTATTTATCAATTGCTTAGAGGCGCTTGCCTACAGATGGTAGGAATGCAAATATTTGAAACTATTTATTGATAGATTATTGGCGCTTGCCTACAGATGTAGGAGTGCAAAAATATTTGATACTATTTATTGATAGATTATTGGCGCTTGCCTACAGATGTAGGAGTGCAAAAATATTTGATACTATTTATTGATAGATTATTGGCGCTTGCCTACAGATGTAGGGGTGCAAAAATATTTGATACTATTTATTGATAGACTATTGGCGCTTGCCTACAGACGTAGGAGTGCAAAAGTATTTGATACTATTTATTGATAGATTATTGGCGCTTGCCTACAGATGTAGGAGTGCAAAAATATTTGATATTATTTATTGAAATATTATTGGCGCTTGCCTACAGACGTAGGGGTGCAAAGATATTTGATACTATTTATTGATAGACTATTGGCGCTTGCCTACAGATGTAGGAGTGCAAAAGTATTTGATACTATTTATTGATAGATTATTGGCACTTGCCTACAGATGTAGGAGTGCAAATATATTATACTATTTATTGATAGATTATTGGTGCTTGCCTACAGATGTAGGAGTGCAAAAATATTTGATACTATTTATTGATAGATTATTGGCGCTTGCCTACAGATGTAGGAGTGCAAAAATATTTGATACTATTTATTGATAGATTATTGGCGCTTGCCTACAGATGTAGGAGTGCAAAAATATTTGATACTATTTATTGATAGATTATTGGCGCTTGCCTACAGACATAGGGGTGCAAAAATATTTGATACTATTTATTGATAGATTATTGGCGCTTGCCTATAGATGTAGGAGTGCAAAATAATATATTATACTGTTTATTTATAGATTATTAGCGCTTGCCTACAGATGTAGGAGTGCAAAAATATTTGATACTATTTATTGATAGATTATTGACTCTTGCCTATTCATGTATGGTGAATGTGATAAGAAATTAGATTAGACATTGATTATTCAAAATTTGGGGAAGTGGCTCTCACTTTAGCTTCAGCTACTGGCTTTGTGCTTAGAGTTTATGCCATTCTCTCTGGCAATGCTTTGGCAGTGAAAATGTCATAAGCTCTACCACACTGAGAATAGAGTTCACTTGGGTACATTCAAGTATGGAAGCAATAATTCAAGGGTAGTTTAAGGGTGCTGTCCTATACTTGCTAGGAAATGAAAATATGTGATACTATTTATTGATAGATTACTGGCGCTTGCCTACAGATGTAGGGGTGCAAAAATATTTGAAATCATTCATTGATAGATTATTGGCGCTTGCCTACTGATGTAGGGGTGCAAAAAATTTGATACTATTTATTGATAGATTATTGGCGCTTGCCTGCAGATGGTAGTAGTACAAATATGTGATACTATCTATTCTTAAATAAGGAATTTTCCCCATTTAATCACTCTTGCTCAAGTCTGTTTCAGCCACACTGTGTTGTTGTCATCACCACTTCTTCTCGGGTATTCTTCTCAAACAGATTCAACTCCATTCGTGCTACAGTCTTTTTTTAAGCTTCATCTACTAGGTAATTAACTGTTTTTCTTTTCTTGTAGAATCTATTCTAAATAACTGAAGAAATCACAATAGCCTTCATAGCTAAACAGATTCGGTTTCAGAGCAATTCAAATATCTAATCCAGTGCTGAGTTTCAAGCATTGCATTTTGAGATTTGTCCAGATATCTCAACGCAGTAATAATTGAATGTTTCCATGAGTGATGATTCTGAATCTCCATCAATAAATCAGATAATAAATCCAGCCAATCCGACTTAGCTTTTTTAAATGCTATCCAATTCTAAACTATTCTTGATTATTTGAATTAAAAATTAAATTATGTTGTTTTAAAACTATTTAGTGGACTTTATGCTTTGAAAATTTCTTTTATCTCTGATTGTTTTCTAGGCTAGTTTGACAACAGAAGTGTTCATCTAATTGCTATCAAAGAGGATGGAAACTCCAAAACTAAAACTGATAAGATATAATAGTAAGTAGTACCGGTAGCTTACCTGAACAGAATTTTTGTTTGAAGCTTGCTATTTGATGATCCAGACAAACTGCTAGCTGGACAGTTACTTGAAAAAATATTATTGTTGAAAATGATAGAATAATATTCTTCAAAAGATTATATTGTTTTCATATTGATGCAGGAAATTTGATGAAAATTTCTGTAAACATGATTAGGCTACCAATACACAGTTTCAGTAGTTCGTTGGTATTATAAACCTTTTAATCAGAATTGAAATGCAATAATTTTTGTTTAATGTTGAAATAATAATTGTTTTTTGCTTTTCTACTGGTGGGGAAGGAATTATGCACAAATTCTGGAACGCAGATTTCAGGGTTATACCGGAACGTTTTTCTAAGTATGTCGGGAATTAAAAAAATATTTTCTAGCAACTTTTTATATTGTACTTGTAATTGGGCATGCATTTATGTTGTTACAATTCTTTGTTATATTGTGTTTTTCATGGCATTGATTTAAAAAACGTTATGTATTAATAATAGCAAAAAAATCATTTTCTATTTAAATTCAAACAATGAAAATATATATAGTTGATATAAGTTTCTATAGAGTACAAGTGACCTTTTCAGATTATTTCAAGTCTCAACTTTTGTAATTTTATCGATTGTGGCTATTGTAATTTGTGAATACTGTTTGTATTGACTAGTCTTAATACTTCAAGGCATGATTTTGAAACACAGTTTGTACAATCCACTACTAGGTAGGGCATGCAGTTCTCTGTTACTTCGTTTATTTGTTTTATTGTGTATTTCTTGTCATTGATTTTACCAGACACTTTGTATCAATCATTGTTAAAAAATGTCAGCTCCCACTTCAAACAATTGAAGATATATCTAGTTGATAATGATTTATAATTTAAGTATAATTTCAAGTCTCAACTGCTGTAATTTTATCGATGGTGACTAATGTAATGTGAGAATACTGTTGGTATTGACTTGTCTTGTACTCCATGTGTGGAGTTTTCAAGGCTTAATCTTTAAAAAATTCAAATAATAATAAATAAAAATACAGGATGAAAAGGGCAGAAGAAGGAAGAAGCGAGAAAGGTGGGAGGTCTAGGCCACGGGCTTCTCCATCTTTCTTAGTATATTATATTGAATGATCAACATTTAATTTAATTTCCACTTTTAATAATATTTTATTGTTATATAGATAGGAAACATTGTTTTTTAAATGTTATGATTTATTCAAAATTATTTTCTCTTTTGTATGAATTTCATTTATAAAATCTTATACTGGGTTCTCTGCTGTACAAACCGATGGAGAATTTTGAGAGGCTCTTTTTGTCCATCTTGAATTACATCTGAAGTTCTGCTCTTCTGGTGTATTTTGATGATGTTCTCTTTTTTGTGTTTTGGGAGGGGGGTATTGTTTGCTGGAGGGGGGGTATTGTTTGCGGTACTGGTTCTATTGTGTTGCTACGGTGTCAGTTTGTAGAATAGCTTTTGATGTCTATTTGTTGTATCAGAGGAGTACTGCAGAAAACCCAGCAAATGAGATTTATATTAAAATATATTCTTTTTAAAACAATTATTATTTATTAATAGAAAATGTGGTCAGGGGATACTGTTTGGTTGGCAGGACAGAGGTGATCTCTGGAGGTACCCCAGGGATTGCCTCTCAACTCCAACACTACTTCCCTCCGTTAATGGGTTGTAGTTAGGAGCAGTATCCACCTCGCGTGGCCCACAAGGCCCCTCCCGGAAGGGGGGCAAGTCAACCTTACGTCCTCGAATGGTGTTGATGCCACACCTCGTGTGGGCTGGGAAACGTACGTCCTGGGTGCCCTCGGTTTGGTTCATCTCTTGACTGGAGGCAGTGTTGAGATGTCCCCTGATGGTGGGATACCACAGTGACTGCGGCCGACAAGGCTCTGGCGATTGGCGAAGTTAGGGACACCCAAAGTTAGTAGACAGATCTATCTGCTACTAATCTTGGTGGTCTCTCACTACCGCTTTTCATGAATTTTTACTATTCTTCCTTTCTGTTCTCAATTCCCTTTTGGGGCCAAGTAATAGGTGTTGTTAATTTTAATTTTTTTATTTTCTCATGTAGGCATCTATTATTTTATCATCCTATACATTTTGTATATTATCGACTGGGTTTGAATTTTTTCAATAGTTTTATAAATCTTCTTTTAGTTTTAGAAAGAATACGGGGGGCTCTTTTCGCATTTTTGGGGGGGCCTAATTTATGGGGGGAGGGGTGATTGGTGCTAACTTTAGGGGGGGGGGTGCGTCATGAGGCTTAGGGGGGGTGGGCACCCCTGATTAAGTTGAACATATTTGACAATTTAAAAATTGTAAAATCCAATAACTTCATCATGGATAAGTTTAAAGTACGTTAAAACGTATCAGTTGCCATAAAATGATAACTAACATTAAACAGAATCTTTGTCAGCGTTGATGGCACAATCAACATTTCATTTAAATATATTTAATTGATAATGTAAATATCATATTCTCGTAAAAATGACACCAAGAAAAGGGAAAACACAAAATTTGATGTTAACTTCCACTGGTACCGAGCCGGACGTGACTAATTGTTATTTATAATCGAAGCCTACAGTCCCAACATTCAAAGTAGGTGTCGATTGCTCTGTTTAGCGATAGCACATACACTTGGCAACAATGCTCTCCATTTAAACAATACTGAATTCGGCCTATAGTCAGTAATGGTCAGTAGCAAAATTGAAAATGTTTTAAAACTTCTGTATTGAAAGTAAAACAAGTTAATGTGAGAAGATAAAATTGAGAACGATATTTGTAAGATTTAAAGTTACTCTATCTGATGTGAAATTTATTATTCATTCAGTCTCAAATATTGTTAATGTAAATACATTGTACTGACTTTAGTTTGTAGCTTTGAAAAATGTAATAATTATAATAGTAATATTAAAATAGTAAAGTAATTTTAATAGTGCTATATGATGTGAAATTTATTATTCATTCAGTCTCAAATATTGTTAATGTAAATACATTGAACTGACTTTAGTTTGTAGCTTTAAAAAATGTAATTATTATAATAGTCAGTTTTCAAAAACTTTGAAGTTTAAATTCTGCATGCTTATTGATATTTCATAGTCTATTTATTGTTAATGGTTTAATGTATTATAATTGTTACGTGTGGCTTGAATATTTCTGTTATAAAATTAATTTTACACGCAACTCATTTGTATGGTGTAGTGCACATTGAGAACAAATAAAATTATTATGATGATAATAGTCATTTTTAAAATAGTAAAGTATGATTTTCAACTTTCCCTTGCAGGATTTGAGATTTATATGTCCACCGCACGTGGACATTTCTTTCTTCTCCTTCTTTTCTCCTCCTTTCCGTTCTCTTCTTCTCCCTCTTCTTCCTCTTTTTCTTCTCCTTCTTTTCTCCTCCTTTCCGTTCTCTTCTTCTCCCTTTCCTTCCTCTTTTTCTTCTCCTTCTTATTCTTCCTCCTCCTTCTTATTTTTCCTCCTCCTCCTTCTTCTCCTCCTCCTACTCCTCCTCCATATGAAGACTAATTCTTGATTAGGGATGGAAAGAAGATGAAGAGAAAAAGAAGAAAAAGGAAGAAGGAGAAGAAGAAGGGGGAGAAGAAATGGAAGAGGGAGAAAATGAGAAAGAAGGAGGAGAACAAGAAGAGAAAGAAGAGAAAGAAAAGGAGACAGGAGAAAAAGAAAAATAGGAAGATGAAGAAGAAATGCATCAGTGATAGAGAGATAAAGAAATGGACAAGAACATAATTATGTTAGGCCTGTTTAGAAACCTAAAAAGTAATTTCCGATACTGATCATTTAAAACAAATTCTGCGAAGGTTCTGAACCCATGCAAACGACTGGTGGTTAGGGGGGGAGGGGAGCCCATGATCCGTTGCCCGAGCTGTGTTCCCCCCCCCCCCCAAGATGTGTTTCGGGATCTGCCCCTGCTGGAATACATATAGGAAGGCCACTGTTCTGCTTACATAAAACAGGATGATTTCATTATGGTGGCAAATCTGGGGGGTACAAAACGTTTCAGATTTTTCGAATTCATGAAACTGTTCATTATTTTCATATTTTTTCGATTCCAATAGAATCTGCTGACTAGTATACGAAAACATAGACTCAAAAGACGAGTGTAACACAATACTTGAGTCTTCGTTTTTTCAAATCCTACCCATAATGCACTTCCCTATCGTGACAATACACTCAATGAAGACGGTAATAATGTTAGGGATTAGGGAACGATTTATCATTTCGCGAAAAATTCGACGAATACAGCGCGTGAAAAGCGTGAAATCCACGAGTCATGCTTACTTCATTAACTTTCATTCGCTGAAGTTGAAGATGTTTTGAAGATTATAAAGAATGAAGTGAGGGTGGAAATCGTGGGTGACTAAGAATATGACAGTGACGAAGAAGAAGAAGAAGAAGGGGCGAAGAAGTGGAAGAGGGAGAAAATGAGAAAGAAGGAGGGGGAGAAGAAGAAAAAGAAGAGGAAGAAAAGGAGACAGGGACAGAAGAAGAAAAAGAGAAGACGAAGAAGAAAAAGAGGAGGAAGTAGGAAAAGAGGAAGTAGAAGAAAATAAGGAAAAGAGGATTAAGAAGAAGGAGGAAAAGAAGGAAACGAAGTAGAACTAAAAGAGGAGGAGGAAGAAGAAGAAGAAAGTGAGAAAGTTGAAGAAAAAGAGGAAGAAGAAGAAAAAGGAAGAAGAAGATGAAGAAGGAGAAAAAGAAGAAGGAAAAGAAGAAAAAGAGAAAGAAGAAGAAAAAGAGGAAGAAGAAGATAAAGAAGGAGGAAAAGAAGGAAACGAAGTAGAACTAAAAGAAGAGAAGGAAGAAGAAGAAGATGAGAAAGTTGAAGAAGAAAAAGAGGCAGAAGAAGAAAAAGAGGAAGAAGAAGAAAAAGAGGAAGAAGATAAAGAAGGGTGAAAAAGAAGACGAAGAAGAAGAAGAATGAAAAGAAGAAAAAGAGTAAGAAGAAGATAAAGAAGGGTGAAAAGAAGATGAAGAAGAAAAAGAGAAAGAGGAAGAAGAAGAAGATAAAGAAGGAGAAAAAGAAGATGAAGAAGGAAGAAATGATGAGGAAGAAATAGAAGAAGTAGTAAAGGAGGACGACGAGGAGGAGTGGGAGGAGGTGATGTAGTAGGATGAGGGGGGAGGTGGGAGTAGTAGAAGAAAAATAATAAGAAGAAAAGAATTTCTTGACAAGGGTAAGAATACCGGTATGGAGACGAAGAAAAATAAAATGTGAAAGGAAAGAAAGACAACAATAAGTCATCGTGAATGCGAGAAGGAGAGCACGAGGAAGTAGAAGAAAAATAAGGGGAAGGAGAGGGATGAAATAAAAAGAAGTTGAACACAGGAGAAGATAAATATGAAAAAGAAGGAGAAGAAAGCGAGAAGGGTGAACAAAAAGGAGAAAAGAGTATGATGAGAAGAGAAAGTAGGCGATAAAAAAGTAGTAAAAGCAGACGTAGAAGAAGTAGGTTGTGAAGAAAATGAGGTGGATAAAGAAGGAGAAGTTGTAGTAGAAGAAGAAGAAGAAGAAAAATAAGATGTACAAGACGATGAAGAAGAAAGAAAAAGGCGGGAAAAATACGAAAAAGAGGTGGAAAAAGGAGAAGAAGAAAGAGAAAAAGAAGAAGAGAAGTTGTAGTAGATGAAGAAGAAAAATAAGATGTACAAGACGATGAAGAAGAAAGAAAAAGGCAGGGAAAAATACGAAAAAGAGGTGGAAAAAGGAGAAGAAGAAAGAGAAAAAGAAGACTGAAGAAAGTAAGAAGCTATTGAGAAAAAATTTGTGAATCATAATTATATTCTGGCAAAAACGATCGATTCTTAACATCTTTTCGTTGTGAATGAATTGCTTCGATGTATTCAGAAGAAGAGAAAAAATCAAAGTATATTTATTTCGAATTCTAAAGACCAGCTTTCATCTCAGTCACTTCTGCCCGTACATGTTACCATTTTTATACGATTTTTGAAAATGACAATATAATGCAAAAAATGACGATCTAATAATGAAATAAAATTTTCTGTGGGTGATCCATCTAGTTTTGACGTGGGCTCATTGGTTTCGAGGGTGGGTGTGGGTCTAGGTGAGGGGGGAGGGGTTTATAGCGTGCCCCTTCTATTGTCCTTACAAAGCGACGTTTTAAGGAGCAAAATACATACTGCAAAATATACAAAAAGTCCTGGCAAAGGACCGGTGTGTCCTTCCCCTAGAAACGATTTCTGGAAACACCTTTCTTGTGGGTGATTCAGTGATATTTTTGTCTGTCTAGATCTAGAAGTATCCCTAAAGGTGCGTACAAACCATGGTGTATGGAATATAGATATACTAGCCAGCAGGCTCGCTTCGCTCAACTGCCACGGTGAGGGGATAATGTTCACTAAATTTAAACTTTTTTGGCCACAAATTTTATGAAA
This sequence comes from Conomelus anceps, assembly GCA_948455865.1. Taxonomy (NCBI): domain Eukaryota; kingdom Metazoa; phylum Arthropoda; class Insecta; order Hemiptera; family Delphacidae; genus Conomelus; species Conomelus anceps. Next base: position 14,352,173 of record OX418216.1, read on the forward strand.
ACGCAAAAAAAACACTGAAAAAATTTTAAACGGGTGTATTTTCGACAAATTTCAAAAACAATCGTTAGTACGGTACGCTTCTTTACTTAAAGCATTTATACCAAATTTCAACTTTTTTGTCAATTATTAGAAAAATGCTTAAAACAGCTAGAAAAACGTCAATTTCGGGCGTATTCTTGGAATTTTTCAAAAACCGTTCTTTGCACCCGTTGGGAAAACCGCTGGGAAAACGTTAAACTTGGGCGTATTAATGGGAAAATGTCAAAAACCTTTCTTAGTTCGCTACTAAACCCAAAACTTAAAATTTACAAGCAAAGAGTAATCAGTATCAAAATCAGGAACCAAAAGTAACAAACAAGAACAATACACAAGTAGGCTAGAATTAAACAATTAAAATTAAAAAAAAAATTATGCTAGATCAAATGCAGTCAAGGTCAACTGAGAAAAACAAGAAAGTACCGTAATTAGGCCAGAATTATGATGAAACCAAGTTAGTTGTATTGAATTGTTTGATAAAATTCAATTCAATACAAATCTTGGCTTCATCATAATTCTGACCTTCTCTCTAATAACAGTACTTTCTTGTTTTTCTCGGTTGACCTTGACTGAATTTCATTTATCTTCATTTTTTATTTTATTTTAATTGTTTAATTCTAGCCTACTTGTGTATTGTTCTTGTTTGTTACTTTTTGGTTCCTAATTTTGACACTGATTAAACCTTGTTGCTCCTCCCACCAGTGGGCGTGACTTGTTACGGCCTTCAGCCAATCACAGACCTTCAATGAAAGTCAGAGCCTATGAGACACTTTTACCCTCAGCCAATAGTATCATTTCATGTTTAATTAAGCTAGTATGTACTTTAGTTTTAGTTTGTTTGAGATTGATAATAATGGTGTAACAACCGTAACTAGTATCTCACGGTTTTTAATAAATGCGGTTGTGACAACTTCAAGTCTTATTACTCATTAATATTCATTAATATTGAAATATTCCACAATATTTCACCTTCGCCACTACAAAGAAAGTTAAAATTCTTTAAATTATACAAATAAAATCCAAATATCCTACATAAATAAATAAATAAAATAAATCCTTTCTTTTGTAAAATTCATCAAGATTGTAACGATAACACAATCAAATACTTTTTCAAATAATTTTTGAATTTCCTAATAAATGAGCATTAAGATCCCTAGTGAAGAAAGACAAGAAATTCAAGGTAGGCTATTAAAAAATATTTAATATGTCTACTGTAATTACAAGAGTGTAATGTCGAATAATGATTTTTTTACAAATTATGCAATCTCAGCTCATGTCTTCCCAATTATGAGCTTCATGATCTGCAGAGAAGAAAGGAGGCAAAAGAGAGAGAAAAAAGTTTGAAGTTGGGTAAGTGGCAGTTCGCAACTGTTTCTGTTTGACAGGTTGAAAAATTGCTTGTCGCCGACTGAGCGGGCAGAAAAGGAGAAGAAGAACGGAAACGACCAACCTCATGGTCCTGGGTTCGATGAGCACACGCTTACAGGTCACCCGGAAGCCCTAATCACACACACGCACATGATCGCGCTGAAAAACATCAAATTTTGAAAAAATCTTTGTTGATAGTTTGCTGTGTTAGCTCGTTTCAATTTTCTTTAGTTCAATAATGATGATAGTAAAAATGTCCAAATATTAAAATATCAATATAATTATCAAAAGGGAAATATCGATACCGCATATTTATTGGAAGCAAAGTATCGACATATAAATATTATGAAAAATGTTGATGTTTTGTTGCCACTAGTACCGTACCTATAAGTGGTGTACTGTATGAATAATGAAGAAAATAGTATCTAAATTGTAATGTGAAAGGATTAATATTTTTTTTTTTTTTTTTGAGGATGAAGCCCACATGGGTCTGAGACCGGTGCGTGGATAATGAGTTGGATGATGGTGATTGATGAGTTGGACCTACAGTTTTAGGTGGGTTCCGAACCACCGGGAAGTGATTTTCAGCAGAGAACATTGTCTTTTTTGCTGGCCAATCTAATCGGTCACCTTTACGAACAGGACTTACGAGTACGCAGCTTATCTATCTGATTGAACAGATACCTGCTACGGCTCGCGGCTATCACTTCCCTTATATATAACTAACATTATAACGGTAATTATACCTTTATCCTGACCAATCCTTAATCCTATTTTTAACTAAACCTCCTTTTTCCTCTACTAGCACCTACTCTAGAACATGGCATGCCATAGTGGGGTAGGATGATTTCCAAAATATATGTTTCATTTATTATATGTATCTTATTATTACCTGGATATAATTATTGAACCGATTGGTTAAAATTCTTTGTATTGTATATTAAAAAGAAATAAAATTATTATTTATTTATTTAATTTATAATATAAGCACTCGTAAGGGTGCTTGCCCAGTGGAGCACGCTTTGCTGCGCTTTTGTGAGTGAAAGTGAAGTTGTATTTTAAATGTGTATTGACGCCATGGAACCCGCAAGCAAAGGATGCAGAACTAAATTTAGATATTTATTGCCAAAGTTTTTCCTATAACAATAATGTACATTTTTAGTATTATGTTTGGCACCTTTAGTCAAGCATAGCTTGTTCGCCAACGACGAATTCACTTTATATCTAATCCATCATACAATACGTATACCTATATTTATGTATGACATGTGTTTAATTGGCAACATATTAAAATAAAATTTAGTACAAAACTTTCATTAAACAACAATCAATAGATACCAAAATCAGCAAGAACCCGTAAAGAGAATTATATAATTCATTCTTTAAATATTTTATTGTATATTAAAAACATATACTCACTTGAAATACAAGTTCTCTATTTTTTTAGAGAAAGGAAGAGAGAAAATTAATAATAATAATAATAATGAAATGACTAGATGCATGATACATGATGCCTCTGCTCTAACAGTACTTGAAAACAGTGTATATAAATTATATTTGGACATATCAGTCTTGACAGATTGGACAATTGCACATAACAGGCAAGATATAATCCTAATGAATAAGAGTAGGGCAGACTGCCGATTCTGGGCCAGTTTAACGGCGGTTAACTAACCATGATTAAATTTTAACGGCCGTTAAATTTAACCTAACTTAATTTAACATAGGAAAACCTAATTTAACGGCCCAGTTGAATTTTAATGGTGGTTAAATTTTAACCGTGATTAAATTTTAACGGTGGTTAACTAACGATGATTAAATTTTAAAGGTGATTAACTAACGAGGGTTAAATAAACAGATTCTAAAAATTTTCATTTGAAATTAAATTTATGTAGCTCACCAAGGCGTTCCAATTGCATGTATCAAGCACTCCGATGAATAAAATAAAAAAAAATAAATAAAAAAAATAAATAAAAAAAAAATTAATTATCATTAATATTATCATGTAGTAGGGGGAAAATACCGGTTCGGGCTCAATTTTCTTTAACCTTAAATTTAAGGTTAACCTAAGTCAACCCACCCAAACCTAACCTAACCTGAAATAGGTATAGCAATACCTTGCGGTATAGTCAAAGTCGAATCAACGCAATCTATCCGATCTCCAAAATTCCCATTTTCACGGGAGCTAAAAATCACGAAAAATTTTGAACTTTTTAACCCCTGGAGCGATTTTAAATTTGAAGACGCCATCTTGTTCAGCCTTCCAAGGCACCTCAAATTCATATATCAAGTACAATTTTCCCATCACGATTAATTGGGAAAAATAATAATAAAAGTTTTACCTTAAATTTTAAGGTTAACCTAAACCTAACCTGAAATAGGTATAGCTGTATAGTTGTATAGTCAAATCAACGCAATCTATCCAATCCCCAAAATTCCCATTTTCACGGGAGCTAAAAATCACAAAAAATTTTAATGGTGGTTAAATTTTAACGGTGGTTAAATTTTAACGGTGGTTTTAACCCTAGTTTTAACGGAGATTAGTCACCAACTGATTAGCCATCTTGTACTAGCTTTATTATCACTTACCCAGTGGTTCGGAACCCACCTAAACTAAAGTTTATTAGATGGTTCTCATTCAAATTTCCAAGGCGATTCAATTTCATGTATCAATTGACATCCCATTTTTCCCTTTTTCTCTCATTTTTTCCCCCCCCCCTCTCTCATTTTTCCCCTTTTCCACCCCAGTTTTTGGGTATAAATAGAGGTGCATAGGCAGAAAATTCTCACTCCTTTGGATCGAAGGAGTTATGTTAGTTCAGGCTGAAAATAGTCAACGAGCTATACTCCCACCAGAGATTTCTGGCTCATCCACGGAGACTAGTCGCTTCCTATTTTCAGATAGGGTCCCAAACACAACCAACTATCAAACAACAGAATCAAGCAATACCACAAAAAATTTTGTATATATAAAAATGGATAAAATAATTTCATCCACCTACTCATCACCAATCTGCCAACACAGCATCAACAAAAACTGCCTCTTTTTCATATGGAATTCGTTTGAAACAATTGATGTGAAAATATTGTTTGAAAACCTAAAACCTCATATAATTGATATAATACTTGAAAATTCTGAAAAATTCCACCATAATATTAAATGGTATGTGAGTTTAACAGTTAAATTAAGAAAGATTTCTGCTGATAAAGAGTTGTATGTTGAACCAACATTCCATGGACAATCGAGGTCTATAATCTCAGTCCATGAGAATCTTGATAAATTCAACATACAATGGGAGGAGGCAGAGGGAAAAATTATGGAAGGTTTAGATAAATTCATAAAGTTGGGGAGTGGTTGGACTATAGACATATTCAAGCAGTTCAATTTCAACATTGTAAGATACAGACCAATAAGTGGTTCTGGCTCATACATTCCTACTCCAGTTAAAATTATAAATAGAAAAGCTGTTATAAATGTGAAAAATGAAGATGATCTCTGCTTTGTCTGGTCCATCCTCTCCTATTTCAACACCACTAAGAAATATCGAGTATCTGCGCTTAGAAATCTACAACATATGATTAATATTGAAAATTTGTGTTTCCCATTAAAACTGCAACACATACCTAAATTTGAGAACCAAAACACAACAATAGCTGTTAATGTTATTGCATATGAAGAAGAGAAAGATATGTTCTATCCAGTCTTTGCATCCCAACACAGAAAAAGAGAGCATACAATCACACTGTTGTTGTTATCTAACAAAGAAGAACAAAAACACTACACTCTTGTTAAAAATCTATCCAGACTACTATCACATCTAACAAAACATGGTCATAAAGAAGAAATTTGCCCCCACTGTTTTCAAAGATTCACTTATACAAATGCAAAACAAAATTTAGAAAAACATATTGAATTGTGCTCAACACATGAAACACAATGCATTAAAATTCCTGAACAAAACACTGTTTTAAAGTTCACAAATTTCTCCTACACCCTACCCACACCCTTCACGATATACGCCGACTTTGAATGTTTAATTAAAGATGAAAAACATATACCATGTGGTTATGGATATGTAATAGTAAATGAAAGTGGATCAATTCATTATGGACCAAGGATAGTTAGAGCATCCAACCTGTCTGAATCATCAAATTTAATAGAAAAGTTTCTGGATGAATTAGATGAACATGGAAATGAATTGAAAAAGCGATTGAAAATACAAGTGCCAATGCATATAACAGTAGAAGAAGAAAACAAATTTGAAATGGTAGATGTGTGTTGCCTGTGTAATAAGAGCCTATTGTTTGATCGCGTGCGACACCATTCACATTCAACTGGAAAGTTTATTGGAGCTGCTCATCAATCGTGTAATCTTAATGCAAAACAGGTGGAGTTCATTCCTGTAATATTCCACAATTTCACCGGTTACGATTCACACTTCATTGTTCAATCACTCAATAAATATAAAAAGAGAATAAGTTGCTTGGCTAGGACAAGTGAAAAAATAATTTCAATAACACTAAATAACACTCTAAGATTTATCGATTCACTACAATTTCTGAATTCATCTCTTTCGAAATTGACAGAAAATATGTTATCAAATGCTTTCCAACTGATTTCAGCACATTTTCCAAATCATACAAATTTACTCTTGAAAAAACAAATATACCCATACGAATATATGGATTGTTTTGAGAAATTCGAAGAAAAGCAACTACCTTCCCGGGAAAACTTCTACAACAAACTAACCGATTCAGATGTAAGTGAGTCTTACTATCAAAATGCTATAATTGTTTGGAATGCGTTCAACTTGAAAAATCTTGGTCAATTTCACGATCTCTATCTAACCACCGATATACTCTTACTCGCCGATATATTTCAATCTTTCAGATCAACATTCCAGAAAACATACAGTCTTGATCCATCCCACTTTTATTCGCTACCACACTATTCGTGGAATGCAATGTTGAAAATGAGTGGTATTGAACTTGAACTTTTAAGTGATCCAGATATGCACCTGTTTGTAGAGTCCGGCATTCGCGGAGGTTTAAGTGTAATCCCCAAACGATATGCAAAAGCCAACAATCAATATCTATCTACATATGATGAAAATTCCAAAAACACATTTATAATCTACTTAGATGCAAACAATTTATATGGTACAAGCATGAGTGAACCACTGCCACACTCTGGATTCAAGTGGCTATCTAATGAGGAAATTCAAAATTTCGATGTTACAAAAATGTCAGATGAATCACACGTTGGCTACTTTTTAGAAGTCGATCTTGAATATCCAGAAAGTCTACATGATATGCACAATCATTACCCCCTGGCACCAGTAAAAGCCACACCGCCATCAGGGCGATATGAGAAATTGATTACAACTTTTGAAAATCGTAAAAATTATATTCTACACTACAAAAATTTGAAACTTTACATGAGATTAGGTTTGAAATTAACAAAAATACACAGAGTGATGCAATTCAATCAATCAGCCTGGTTAGAGCAATTTATATCATTAAATACCGAGTTGAGAAAGAATTCAAATAATGATTTTGATAGAGATTTATACAAGCTATGTTCTAATGCAATTTATGGAAAAACGTTGGAAAATGTAAGGAATCACAATGATTTTAGGATTATAACTGATGAAAAGCAACTTGATAAAGTGATTGCATATCCAAGAATGAAACACTGGTACAGATTTAATGATGATGTTGCTGGAGTATGTCTAAATAAGCTTGAGGTTCATCTAAATCGTCCCATTTATGTGGGTATGGCAATACTTGAGTCAAGTAAAGCAATAATGTACAAATTCCATTATGATGAAATTCTAAAAATGTATCCCAATGTTGAACTGCTAATGTCCGATACAGATAGTTTTATGTATCTGATTCAAACAAACGATATTTATAAAGATATTGAAAGAAATTTGGACTTATTTGACACATCTAATTATCCAAAAGACCATCAATGTTACAGCACAAAACATAAAAAACAACTAGGTAAATTTAAGGATGAGTGTGGTGGAAAAATAATTTCTGGGTTTGTTGGACTACAAGCTAAAATGTATGCAATTCGCATAGGTGATTCAGAAAAGAAGGTTGCAAAGGGAATTCCCAAGAGTGCAAATAGAAATCAATTGAGATTTGAAGATTATAAAGAATGTCTGTTTGATGTAAAACACAAAAATGTAACATCATCAGCAATTGAAAGTAAACTGCATCATGTCTATACTGTTCAACGTGAAAAACTAGCTCTTCAACCTCATGACGATAAACGTTTCATACTGCCAAACCGAATTGATACTCTAGCTTGGGGCCATAAAGATATTCCAATAAGAAAACGTAAAATCCGTGAGCAGCAGCCATCTCAAGGAAAAGTACAAAAACTTTAAAAACCTGAAAAACTTTAAAATATAAAGAAACTTTTAAACCTGAAAAACTTTAAAAACCTGAAAAACTTTAAAATAAAATAAATTTTTTTTTTTTGCTTAAATAGGTGCGTAGGTGTAGGTACCTATACCTAGATTAATGTATGTCCTATGTAGGTGTGTGGGTGCAGGTACCTGCATAGGTGTGTAGGTGTAGGTACCTATACCTAGATTAATGTGTGTATGTAGGTAAAAAAAAAATTATTTTTTTCATTTATACTTTTTAAATTACTCTAATTATATATTATATTTATACTTTTTTTAAAATTACTATACTACTTTATTGTTTTGTTTTGTTAATATTATTTGTTTACATTACTTTTCTAACAATTCCACTCAATGGTGTATATTCATAGATATTTTCGTATATAATGAGACAGTATGCAGATGTATTTTCTGGGATATTTGCTGTTGTGTCAAATGAAAGTTTCACATCTAATGCACCCGATTTCAAAAGTTCACTTTGACGAGAACAGTCTATCACAATTAGTGGTGTTTTTTCAAATTTATCAAATGCTATTGATGTTCCCGAATCACTTTGTTTGTAGTAGGCGTGTTGAAAGGCGGCAAACATCTGATACAATGTATGTTTATTACCCATAATATTATCATAGGGAAAGTATTGTGCATTCAAATACAAGCGAACATTATTCAAATTACAAAAATCAAATTGAGATATATCGTTACGAAGGCTATTCTTTCTATTAGTTTGCAGTCCTAGTACAACAAATCTTGGTTTATCCATTTGTGATGCCGTCTTAACAGTCCACTGATGACTTGTGCTTTCCGGTAGGGTAGGATACTCGTGTAATTGCCAAGATCTGAATGGAAGGCTAATTGGTTTATCATTGTGAGATAATTTCAGTAGATTAAGACGAATTGTGTCTGCTACATGTATGTAGGGTACTTTCCATTGTATTTTTGTTAGATTAATTTCGATTTTAGTACCAGCAGTGGTTTGAATTGCATTTAAATCAGATGAGGATCGAAGCAGAACCAATTCTTGTTTTACATTCAGAATAATTTTTCTATAATCTTCCATGAAACCTAACCACATTTCCAGTGGTACACAAAAGCTGAATTTCTTTTTATTTGCCCATCCATCTCGATTCCATCCTGCATTCTCCCATATACATTTATTTTGTGGAGTTTCGCACAAGAGGTTTTTCATTGTTGTTGTCATGCCAACGTTACGTGTGCGGTCAACTTCGACTCCACCCACCTCATATCTAATCTCATCGAATAAATAGGCTATTCCATTGTTCACTAATACAAAGTCAACTTCAGTATTGTCTGCTTTTTGTACTTTAATATTACCCTCTATTAGAAGATAGCTTTTACATGGTAGAGTGTAGACATCCTGTTGATTTACATTGATACGAATTTCATCATTATTTTTGTATGTTTGTGATGCATATGGTGTGTGAGTGTGATACTCGAATTGGGTTATACTCTCATCGAATTGTACTTTCTCACCAACATTGAATATTGAATCAATTTGCATACCGTGAGGAATTTGGTGATTCATTGTTTATATTTTTATTATATACAAAAAAACCTAATCTTTGTAGTAGTTGTCTATTTTTAGGTGTAAGTAATTTCCTATCTGTTGCATCATGCTGTTGTGATTGATGATTTTTTGTAAATATTAGCATATTTTTTATAATATTATAAAATTACTGGTTTCTTTCTTACATGTAAGCGTACTGTTATTGTTTCTCCACGAAAGTTTACCACATTCCCGTCCTGATCGATTATATTTATACAAATTTGATTTATTGTGTTTGTATTGATTGGCATGTACACCACAGTTGTGGGTGATTCAATTATTTTATAGCCAGGTGGTACAATTGTGTAAAACTCATGAATTGTGTGACCTTCACTGCCGTTATTGTACGAACCCTGTGCAATATTACATTCTACACGTATACTATTCACACGCATTATATGAACGGGTTTTGTTGATATATGCCATTTATTTGCTAGTAATTTCTCATGTTGAAATCCAAGTATTGGAGCAATGCTGTCCTTCATAGTTAGATCAATATCTTTATCTGCATACAGCTCACACTGTAGCGTATTGTTGTTGGCTTTGATTCTCAGTTGACTGCTTGTTAGTTTAAGATTATTTCGAATATAATTTAGAATATCCTCCAATTCGTATGATCCTTCTGGTATTTCAACCACACGCCCATCATACACGAACTTATTATTTACATTTGTTTCAATATTTGGAATTGTATTGTATGTGTACATGTTTACTAGACCCACCTCATAGTCAAAGCTATCCAATTCAACTGGTGGGAAGATTTCACTAACCAATGGATTCTCGTTTGCTGTTAGTGTAAACATAATCACTATATTTTTTATACAGCCACAATAGACACAGATGTCCGCATGAGTGCTCCATTTGTTGATATTTCTTGTAGTTGTATCGAACTCTTACACCCTGCATATATTTCATAAATTCAAGTGGTGGACTTAGATTACCAAAACTGTCAAAATAGTCACATAGATTAGCGTTTTTAAAGTAGCACGTCCAATGAGTGCCCTCACCAATTTCATTATCCAGATTGATTATACCCAGTTCTAGGTGTTTGAGTGGTGTGTTTGGTAGTTTATCTCTCATAAAAACTCCACGTACCGGTAAGTCAAGCTGTTTTGCATACTTTACTATATCTACATTTGATAATGGGGATTTTTTTTTAAAATGGCTTTCAATGCACTCTCTACCTTCTTCTTCTTCTTCTTTATACCACAACCTTTGTACGGTTTCAGATAGACACCTTTGCCAACTTTCTTTCCTCCTCCACCAAATTTCACTTTTGCATTCATAAGATTTGTAACTAGATAGGCTGCTGCTCGTTCAGGAAGACTAGCATCGGCTGCTTTTACTCTTTCCCACGCGAGTGCTGCAAGTTTCCTATCAGCTTCCGTTCGATTTTGTGTTGGGTCACTATAGGCTATATCATGCTCTCGACACGCTTCATCTAATCTATTTATTCCTTTATCTCCTCTTGCTAATCGTTTTTTCAAGTTTGTCGCGGGTCCACAGAATTCGTACCCGGGAATATGGAGCTCCATGGGCAGTAGATCAATTGCTTTATTAATTACGGAACCCAATATACCAGATCCCAACTTCTTTTTCATTGACCTCTTCTTTTTTGGAGTATTTTTTCTATTCATTTTTATATAGATAATTTTTCTCATACCATCTTTTAAATGAAGAATTATAGATGGAGAGACCCTTTACAGCCTCTCTATAGTTGGTAAGTAATTGTGGATCTGTCATGTGTTTCCACTGTTGTCTAATATCAATGTTTGGTAAGTAGAAATCTTTAACTGTATCTATTTGTTGTGCTAGAGTAATGGCGTTTTGAAACAAGTTTATCATCTCTTCTCTCTCCAAGTCCAGTGTCTCTTTTCTACTCAAATGTCGACCAAATTTATCAATAGTCATGCTTGTTTTTATTATAATTCATGTTTGTAGATAAATTTACTCTCAAACCATGCTCTAAAAAACCATGGATTTTCAGTTTCCTCTGAATATTTTCTATACTGATCAAATAGGTTTGGATCTGTCATTGCTCGCCACTGATCAATGTTGTTGAGATCAACTCTTGGAAGATGGTGTGCCGCAAGTGGTATCAATTGTAGGATATCAATTAAATTCTGCACCAATTGTTTCAATTCTTCATTGATATTTGCCTTTCTACTTGCATACAAATGTCGCCCAAATTTATCAATAGTCATTTTTATAATACTAGATTACCACCTATAATGATACCGATTTCACGTAATTCTTCAATTATTGATGCAATTTCTGAATCATGGCCGGTGTGTCCGGCAAGTTTTGAATTAATCAACAGTTCCAATCTTTCACACAATTCATTTGGATTATCCCAATAGGTGTAGACATTGCTGTTAGGTGAGGTTTCAATTTGCATATCATGTATTCCACTACCCAGTTTTTGTTCAACTCCTTTAACACGTTTAGGTGGAAATAAATCTTTAATTATGCGAGTGTATTTATAACTGGTATTTCTTTTCACACGTCCCAATGCATCAAGATGAACTCCAGTTAGTTCAAGTATACGTTTATAGTCGACAAGATCACCTTTCCTATAGATGAATGTATCTGGAATTGCTTTGAATAGCAGCTCTAGTAGACCATGTGTGAGTGGGAATGATTTATTACCATCAATAATGATTTTTTTATCATCAAACTTGATAACTTTCTTTCCAATTTGCCATTCATTGATGGTGGGATTAAAGTGAACTCCATACAGATTTTGACCTTTTGTTGTTCTCATAAAATTATCAATGTATTTACCTATACGATTTCTAGATGCAAATTTCCGACTAGACTCTCTACTGTCTCTTCTACTACTTTCATCTAAATTACTGGGAACACTGGAGGTGTCTAAATTAGAAGATTCTAAATTACTGGGAACATTGGAGGTGTCTAAATTGGAAGAGTCTAAAAAACTGGGAACATTGGAAGAATCGAAAATGTTTGTTGTATCTAAATTAGAAGCATCTAAATTAGTGGAGTCTAGAATGGGGTAGTCTTCCTCCTCCTCTACCTCCCCCTCCTCTTCCTCATCCTCCTCCTCCTCTTTCATTTCCTGTTTAACATCAAATAATTGTTGTTGTTTAAATTGATTCAATGATTCGGTAATGGGTTTATATTGTTTCTGTAAATTTTCTTCTTCACTAATTGCATCATATGATAATTCTCGATGTTTTCGACGTATAGAGTCACGCAACTGTTTTATATTATTTTTGATGGTTGTCAATTCTTTGAGATCCTTTTTCAATATCATTTTTATAATAGGATAAATTTATCAAACCCAACCCTGTATCTCCCATTATCCAGTGCACAATCTTTGTTTATGACTAGAAAATTATTATTATTCCATGCTTGAGCACACATTCTACTGAATTCATCTCTACTCAAATCTGGATATACATGATCGTGATATATGTGTTGTAGATTACGATTATCCTGTTTGAATATAACAATCAAATTACTGTTGTCTCTAATCAATTGTTTAGGAATACTAGAGTACGTTTGACAAATGTAGAAACTATCAATGTTTTTGTGTCTACCCATACTGAAATAGTCTCGAATATTCTGTTGTTTTTCCATACAAATATCATCGAAAATCATAACTGAATTGGGGTGTGCATCGTTTGGGTGTGGTATTTCTTCATTATGCTGGTACAGATTGAATCCAACCTCGGCTACTTGACTCATAATTTCCTTGAGAAGTTGATACTTGTCTTGCTGGTGAGATTTGGTGAATACATATAAATGTGAAAACTTGACACCATTCTCAGCAAATAATAAATTAAAAACAGTATTTGTTTTTTCCAACATTGGACGGCCCACACACAATACATCTTACACTATTTGGTAGAAGCACACTATGTCTTATTTGTTGCTTTTTATTTAAATACCTGTCAAAGTTAATCAGTGGTAGTTTTGATTTGTGCTGTTTTAGCTTCATTTTTTTAATGTATTATTATCAATCCATGAATTGTATTTCGAATCAAAGCCCAACCATTTCACATACAATTTATTACCTTTCTTCTTTAGCACTCTTTCAATAAGATACACATCTGGGTACTTGGTTTTCTTCATTTCATACTCATAGAATGCACCCTTAATAATTTTATTGTTATCGTCTTTGAGGTGATAGGTGAGGGGAATGCTTGGTAGTACATTGTGTACAGTGAAAATCTCATTAGTGTAGTTTGGTAGGTATCCTTTATCAAATATTCGCTTGTAACGTGTGATTCGAACCTTATCACCGATTTTAAACTTTTGCTTTTTAAGTTTGAAGGAACGCAGGGTAGCCTTATCAATATTCATTAGTACATACTTTTCATTTTCAGTATTCACCTCACTCGGTTTCATGCGAGTGGTTCGATGAACGGTGTTATTGTATTTGTCTAACAGTTTTGGGAGTAAATTCAACCATTTATAATTTCCCTGTACAGTGAATTCACGAAACATGTGCTCTTTCAGGGTCCTATTGAAACGTTCACAGATTGCCGCCTTCTTATTACTGAAAGTACTATAGTGATTGATATTGTACATTTTAAAGAGTTTTTGAACAGTAGCATTGTAGAACTCTTTACCGGCATCAGTTTGAAAATTCTTTATCTTATTCTGTTCAAGTATTGGTTTGAGGGCGTTTGCCACATCATTACCCGATTTACTTTTCAATGGTATTGCAAATGCGAATTTACTAAAACAATTTATTACTGTCAGTATGAATTTAAAATTTCTATTGATGGTACTGTAATTTGACATATCAACAAGATCGGCCTGGTACAGATCTGTTACACCTTTGATTTCTGTACGACGTGTGGGAAAATTGTGTCTAACACTTGCATGTAATTCTTGAGCAAGTCCTTCTCTTGTATTCATTTTTTATACTAGAGTTAGATCTCCGCTATAACCACCATTAAAACCACCGTTGAAACCAGCGTTAAACTGGCCCAGAATCGGTACTGCTTTTAGTACAGATGACCCAAAAATTTTATTATTATTTTTCCCCAATTAATCGTGATCGAAAATTTGTATTTGATACATGAATTTGGGATGCCTTGAAATGCTGAACACGATGGCGTCTTCTAATTAAATTTATCTTGAGCGGTTGAAAAGTTCAAATTTTTTCGTGATTTTTAACTCCCGTGAAAATGGGAATTTTCGAGATCGGATAGATTGCGTTCATTCAACTTGAACTTACCTATTTCAGGTTGAATTAGCTTTAATTGGATTCATTCAAGTTAACCTTAAATTTGAGGTTAGGTTAGACTCAGAAGCGGTACTGCTTTTAGTACAGATGACCCAAAAATTTTATTATTATTTTTCCCCAATTAATCGTGATCGAAAATTTGTATTTGATACATGAATTTGGGATGCCTTGAAATGCTGAACACGATGGCGTCTTCTAATTAAATTTATCTTGAGCGGTTGAAAAGTTCAAATTTTTTCGTGATTTTTAACTCCCGTGAAAATGGGAATTTTCGAGATCGGATAGATTGCGTTCATTCAACTTGAACTTACCTATTTCAGGTTGAATTAGCTTTAATTGGATTCATTCAAGTTAACCTTAAATTTGAGGTTAGGTTAGACTCAGAAGCGGTACTGCTTTTAGTACAGATGACCCAAAAATTTTATTATTATTTTTCCCCAATTAATCGTGATGGGAAAATTGTACTTGATATATGAATTTGAGGTGCCTTGGAAGGCTGAACAAGATGGCGTCTTCAAATTTAAAATCGCTCCAGGGGTTAAAAAGTTCAAAATTTTTCGTGATTTTTAGCTCCCGTGAAAATGGGAATTTTGGAGATCGGATAGATTGCGTTGATTCGACTTTGACTATACCGCAAGGTATTGCTATACCTATTTCAGGTTAGGTTAGGTTTGGGTGGGTTGACTTAGGTTAACCTTAAATTTAAGGTTAAAGAAAATTGAGCCCGAACCGGTATTTTCCCCCTACTACATGATAATATTAATGATAATTAATTTTTTTTTTATTTATTTTTTTTATTTATTTTTTTTTATTTTATTCATCGGAGTGCTTGATACATGCAATTGGAACGCCTTGGTGAGCTACATAAATTTAATTTCAAATGAAAATTTTTAGAATCTGTTTATTTAACCCTCGTTAGTTAATCACCTTTAAAATTTAATCATCGTTAGTTAACCACCGTTAAAATTTAATCACGGTTAAAATTTAACCACCATTAAAATTCAACTGGGCCGTTAAATTAGGTTTTCCTATGTTAAATTAAGTTAGGTTAAATTTAACGGCCGTTAAAATTTAATCATGGTTAGTTAACCGCCGTTAAACTGGCCCAGAATCGGCAGTCTGCCCTACTAATAAGTAGACCAGGGAAACTACTTTAATAGATGTTGGCATACCATGCTGCCACAACTTGGATCAGTACTACAACGAGAAAATCTCCAAGTATCTCCTCCTGCCTGCTGAGATAAAGGATATCTGGCAGCAAGAAAAGGTGTCAATCATGCCTGTCATTATTTCTGCGGTTGAACTGATTACAACAAAGGTGACATCAAATTTGAGTCAGTTGGGAGTGTTAAAAAGCACAATAAGGCAGTAAGTAGTACTTAGCACTGTATCAATGATTGAACATTTCTGAACATTCCCGTATAAAATTAATCAAAGTCTTGCCATAGGCCGAGATCAAATGTAATGAAAAAGCAAAATAATAATAATTTAAATTAAACAATTTATTTCAAATTAATAAGGTTCACTTAATTATTTAAAATTATTACGGTTTACATAATTATTTAAAATTAATTATTTAAAATTACACACAGTGCTTAAAATAATGAGAAAATACAATATATGAATTACAATTATTATAATGTACAATGTGACACATTGACAAAATTCTAGTGTAAACATTTCGCTGGTGGTTTGAATTCTTCAGCTCATTAAAATCTAGCAAACGCCTCTTGGAATGATGGGAATTTCTCTCCACTCTCTGCAGCTGGGAACGAGAACCGCACTTAGGGAAGTGAACTGGTGACCCTTCTACGCATTTTTCATTATATTTGGGACTAGGAAGCGTGCTTCCAGTCTTCATTACCACTTTGTGACAATTTTTGCCACTATTTGTGACAATTCTGAAACTTTTCAATGGTGCTAGCCAAGACCTCATTCTCATTGTACATATCTATACATTCAATTAAAATGCTGCATATCTTTAAAATACTAAAATACTGCAATGTCCCCTCGTTGCATAAACGTCCTATTATAGTGATGGTTCATTACTATTCCGTTCCACTTTTATAACAAACTGTTATCATGCCATGCTACTATCACGACATCTATATAAATAAAATTAGAGTTTTGTCTGTACATTTATCAGAATTGTATATTTTTTGGTTATTTTTACGTTTTATACTTTAAATAAGCCGAAAATAGTCTTATCTCACTTTCTGTCTGTCTGTCTGTCTGTCTGTCTGTCTGTCACGGCCGCAAAGGTATTTTTCGCGGCCTTCTCCTCAAAAACGAGAGCATCGATCGGGATTTTAGTTATTGAACAGTATTGAAAACATTATTGACAATGTCTTTAGCTATAAAAAACTAAATTAACTTTTTTTTAACAGAGTAATAAACGTTTAAAAACCAAGTACTGTGCGATTTTGGATACATTTTACGCGGCCTTCTCCTCAAAAACGAGAGCATCGATCGGGATTTTAGTTATTGAACAGTATTGAAAACATTATTGACAATGTCTTTAGCTATAAAAAACTTAATTAACTTTTTTTTCAACAGAATAATAAAAGTTTAAAAACCAAGTATTGTGCGATTTTGGATACAATTCTTCCATGTTTTATTACCACATAAGAATAAGAACAAATCACGTAATTTATCATGATATATCAATCAGCTGTTCTCAAATATAAATGGTGGGCCCTTCGCGGCGTTATTTACGCTGTCTGCAGACTTGCGTAGTCGGAGCATTGCAGTCTTTTAGGAAACATATGACTGGTGAATCAAAGCTCATGGTTATGTTTCATCAATTATTTCTTTGCTGAAAAAAAAATTTATAATTTCAATTTATCAAAACAAAAATTAACATTTTAGGAAGGTGCGGTTTGTGCCAGGCTCTTGGGAATTCGCCAGGTAGCACTATTATTACCACATAAGAAAAAATCACGTAATTTATCATGATATATCAATCAGCTGTTCTCAAAAAATATTCTCTCCGATACCTATCACTGAATTATTGTTTACGTTCTAAGTTGTTTACTAAGGTCCCGGCCCGTTCACACGTTACAGTTTTTGTGCGGTACAGTAAATTTGCTGTATCAGTTATTTTGCAGTGCTTTCGTTTGCATGTACATTTCATATTGTATGTTCACACAATACTGTTTCGACTGGATCCAGTAAAAAAGCTGTTCTAGCCGATTTCTACATTCGGTTTTGTCTTCGAAAACTGTATCGTTAAAATCAGCTGTACCGCAAAATAACTATCCGTATCCGGTGGCACATGTATTGTACCGGTAATGGATATGTTCAAACGATACGCTTATTATGCTGGAAGCAGTCTTCAGATCGTCAGCATTGATCTCCTTCATTGATATTCTTCAGCATTGATCTTCTTATTAGTGAATTCCAGTGTCCAGAAGTGGAAGATATTAATTGTGAAAATTTAATTTCTCTAATATATGAGAGACCCGCCTTGTGGGACAAGACTTAAGATTAATATAAAAATAAAGAGAGAAAAATGTGTGGAATATTGAAACCAGAATTTGCGTACTTTGATCAAAATTTAAGAAAAACCTTCAGTAAGAAACTTATTTGAAAAAATCTTACACAAATAAAAAAAATCCTAGACTGGAATAAATAAATCTGAACTGGAAGCTCAATGGAAGAAGGAGGAGAGCACAGCAATAAGCAGCAAAGCCGGACCGTGTGAACATCACAGTACAGTTGACGCCGTACAGTAAAAAAACCGTACCGCAAAAAAACTGTATCGTTTGAACGGGGGGGCCTAAGCTGCTAACAACTTCATGATCGTTGCTATCAAAAAAGCCAAAACATGTTTAGTCTTATTTCTAAACATAATCCGTACGAAGGACGGGCACAATAGCTAGTTCAGTATAAAAGTGTTCAGTCAGTTTTCAAGCAATGATAGCTAGATTACAATGCAGCCAACAGAGCCAACAAAACATTTCAAATTACAAAATCAGCTGAGTTTGACTAATTTGAAATAATTAAGTGAATCTGTGTTGTTTTACATGACGAAATACTTGATGAAAAATCTAATATCAAAACTCACACTGTATTTCAATTAAATATAGTATATAAACTAGTTAAATAATTCATTATAAAGTGAGTAATGTGGATAAATCGTATTATTATATGGTTTAGGGGGTAAATTAGCTGTTAGAATTATAAAGTACACAAGTATTAGTGACTAGAACAGGCCATTAATGCAAGGCTTGTTTTAGGTTATGTTAAGTTGAGCTATAACAAGATGGCACATGTGTGTGAATAATGAAACTACCTTTTTACTTGAATTTCATTATCCATAACGATCTGTGTTGTAAATATTAACTTTTTATGGTAAATTTATCGATTTGCAATCAATTATCTGCAAGTCGTTTTACCATAAATAGTTAATACCTTCTTACATTTTAAACTAGGTATCTGTTCCACCATTCATGATATAAAGAGCATACGAATGCCAGCATGTATATAGGTAAAATCATATGATTTCACATAGCAGCTTGGTAAAAAAGTGGAACGGATAATGAACCATCATTTATGATAGGACGTTCGTACGACCGGTGTTAAGTATAGTACAAATTAAATAATTTTATAAATAATTACACCATAAACACAGTACACTATGTACTGTATCTCATATAGTTAAGCCTTGAGCTAGCGCGCACTGGCATTACATTTTTACAACCTGCATCCTGTACTCAGTAATCAGCTTGTACATAATATATCACCTATGCTATGTATTTATGAGAAGCTCGGTCAGGAAGCATAAAGACCAATAATATACATGTGTTTTCCAATTCAAACCAAACATAGTTCCAATTCAAAACCAATCTAATTAAAGTCTTTGAAAGATTTTAATGCTTGAAAACTCCAGAGCAATAAGTTGCTTCGTGGGTTCGAATCCCGCTCCACCGTCAGGCATTTATGTGTAATCATTTACCTTATTACCCACGCACAAGTCTCGGACTCATGTGGGCATCATCAGAAATAAAAAAGTGGGTAAAAATGTAAGCAAATTAGACCATCATCAAACCCTAGGAGCTCATACAAATTTTCTTAGCAATAATAATCTCTAGTTATTTTTTATTCTGTTTTTTTCTACATTAATAGCTAGTTAAGCTATTTTTAGTGTTCAATATCAACAATATCATAAAGCCATATTCTATTTTGTAGCAAAATATCCAATATTCAAAAAAATTGAAAGTATTTAGTGATTTTTGATGAATGACTGATGTTCTGATTTTGAAAAAAACTCCAATCATGTTCTGACTTGTAGCTTATAAAATGAATATAAATTGATTTAATACACTTGTAAGTGTGTTAAAATTTTATTTAAATCCAATATTAGAAAAAATTGTTCTTACAGCTTTTGTCAATTAAAACTGATTGAAAGTCGTTGAATTTACAATAAAAAGTTAATACAGCATTAACAATGCAGATCATTATGGAACAAGAAATCCAAGAATCTATTATTTATAAAATCTAATAATATATTAAATTTATAACTTTAATAATTTATATATTTAATATATATATTGGAAATGAGAGTTCGTATTTTAAGAGCAACCAAGTAACTATGCCTTCACTCACCCCCAAGACAAATCAAAACAAAAAGAGTACCTATTTTTCTTGCGCTCTCCCCCCCCCCCCCCCTTCAAAGAATACACCACCACTTTCAACAAACCCGCCCACCCCCCCCCCCCACACCACTACAATAATTCACAACGATCAGAAGAAGACTTGGAGTGAAAAATAGCTTTGAAATGCGATTACGGATCTCGGTGCGGGAGGAAAATAATAAAAGAGGGGTTGTAGTTGGTCATTGCGGAGCTTGAAAATTGCAATATGGCGTCGCACCCATTATTCTATACATGCACACGATGATTCATGTTGTTTTGCAGCCATGAGCCTCGAAGGGGTGGTCCAGCGAAGGGTTGTAGTAAGCCTACACCCCCTTTTTGAGCCTATTTTTTCACCCTTCAACATAATAATAGCGTGAGATGCAACTATCAAGTACACTTTCAGGACCAGCCTCCATTTCAGTGAGTCATAATATACCGAACTCCATTTTTATTAATGAATGCAGCACTCACAGAAGAAAATTGAAAACTATTGTTGTCACACCAATAAGGATATTTTATGAAGGTGGCGGGAGCATTGTTCGTAAATGAGTTCATTAATTAGAAGGATATTGTCAGTCCTGTTTGTGAGATTGGTTGACACTCGTACTGTATACGGGTGATGTCACTGGTTAAGACTGTGCACAAGGTTTTCTTCGTGATTTTTTCGACGTTTCTTGTGTTGGATGCTAATAATAATTAAAATGTTATCTATTAACGTAATAAAGCTTGGAGGATAATTATTGATCTCACATACAAAAAATATGTTTGCTATTATTTTGTGAAATATGGGGGTTCAAAGTTGAAATTTTTCGGTTTTTGGGCGCAATTGATCTAATACCTGCAAGTTATTCTAAACTTTTAATTTATTTATAGCTGAAAGGCACCAACCTGGAGGTATTAAATGGCATATTTTTCATTTCAATCAAACAATAAGTTTGAATTCTCAAGAAATAACCTGTTTAACACCTTATTCACAAGAACATAAATTAGAAAAATTCATTAAAACAATAAAGCACCTTTAAGTAAATTCTATAGGACAGTTTTAAAACAATAAATAGATTAGTTTGAAGTGACTGACAATTGAATAAACTGACAAATATACATAAACAGAATTTATTAATTTCGAATTCATTTAATTGCTATTACTTTATAATGAAGACTTCCGCAATGTTTTATCAATAAATAGAATTTCGATCACTATAGATTATAAAATTATAAAAATGTATAGATGAAGCAGATCGTATAGAATTCAGAATCAGTAAGAATGTGAAAATAACTGAATCATGAGCATTAAATTTATAGTAAAATAAAGTATAATATAGTAATATTAATTGATAGTACGGTAATTAAATTAATTTTTTCTGCTAAAAGTATTATACCAGGTGATAGTTTGTGTTTTCAATTTGTTTTCTTCATAATGAAACTTAAGTTCAGAATTATAAGTTGAGTAAGTCTATAAGGAATTTCAGAGTTAAACCATACGACAAGCAGGACATAGTTGTAGTTTAGCAGTTGATCAATTTGTGATTGATGGTGAATCCATAAATTTATTAATAATATTTATATTATTAATATATCTATGCTTTATCGCTTTATACAAAGTCATAAAATAATAAAATATTATCATGATAACCGTGAAATACATCAGGATATGAAGAAATTAATTGTTGGATCCTGTTTTATTGATATTTGGTTCAGGGTTTTGAGAGAATAACAATTTCAAGAACAATAAAATTTATTTGTAATTAATTTTGAATATTCGTTATCAACATAACCAGAAAACTTAAAAGCGGTTTATGTATCAAATGGAAGAAATATATATAAAGTATTTCATTGCCATTTTGGGAACATATTGTTACGGGTTCTATGTCTAAAATAACGCTGGCAACACTTAAATTTATCACTTGCACTTTATTAACACAAATAATCTACAACTCACACTGTTCAGTAATTTCTTACAGAAAAATAAGCAATTAAAAACAGATAAAACGATGTTGTTCAACTGATAATGAGTTTCCAATATTACCATATACAAAAATCAATCACTAAATATCAAAAGGCCGATCTAATATTAAATAATAACTGTATGATAAACTGTCCAATAATATTCAAAAAGAAACGAGGAAGAACAATTAACTTACGTAGCACAAGTCCGTAATACAGTAATAGGTAAAAGAATTATCACTATAGAACTGTCAAAAGAATTATCACTACTGACAACCAAAGTTCATTAGATGGTTTGCAATAGCGCCAACAGGATTGTACTGTTTGTATTAACGGGAACTGTCACTATTGCTACTTATCACGACGAGTTTCAAACAAGATTGAACTAGTTTCTACAAATGCGTTCTCCTTAAATAGGTTTTTCAACAATTGAGAGATCTCTACATTTTTCTATCAACTTCTAAAAAACAGATAAGGAAACTCGAACTTTCCACAATATTCGATAAGACTCCATTAATCTCTAATCAAACAACTAGAACATTCTACAAAGTAAAAAGTAAACACCATAAAAGTGTCAAAAGCAGAGTAATTAATTGCTTAGAAGTAAACATTTACATAGCAGATAACACCGAGAACGACTTCTTTCTCTCAATTCTCATTACAGTACAATACAAAAAATAATAGAAAAACACATTGAGAATATGCTATTGTATTACCATAATTAAAAAATAAATAATTCTTAAAAATCACAGAAAATGTCGCCAGGAATGTGAGATCCTATCATAGCACAAAAAAATTGAAAAATCATAGCATCAATAAGAATATATTTATTAATCGAGATCAGAAGCGAGTGAAAAAACAATGCTGTTTCGAAAATAATTTAAAAAATCAATAATAATATTTTCTTATTTTAAAATAAACAAATTCAAGGCTCCAACTCAAAACATTTTTGAAATTAAATAAATTATTATTTTGTAATAAATTCATCTATCAATCTATATTTTTTTAACAAGTTCCTCTAAAAATATATACCCTATTTTTATAGAACGATTAAAAATCAATCAACGTAATATTCCATGCAGAATGTGAATGATGTCTATTTATTGTTAGTTACTACCGTATTGTTTAATTAATTATGCATTTTTGTAATTTTTCAATAAAGATCTCTGATTAATCTGGTACTGGTAAATGATTTATTATATACAAGTTTGGTGAGATATTCTATGTTAATTCGTATCTAAAGTATGGAGTTCCTTATTATTATTAGTACCGTATCTAATGTCAAAATTAACATTGTATTTCTATTTAAATTATATGCTTTTTACTCACTTATACTGGAGATACTGGAGGGATGCATTTTACTTCTACACCAACAACACCAACAAAAAATACATCACAATGACATACATTAATCCACAATCAAACAGACTTGCCAAAATCTTCAAAAAAGCTGGCCACACCATCGCATTCAGAACAAAAAACAAAATAAAAAATGCACTTGCACCAAAAACCACAATGAACATGGACAAATACGATCTCCCAGGGATCTACAAACTGAACTGCTCTGACTGTAACAAATTTTACATAGGACAAACAGGCCGTGGATTCAAACAACGCTACAAGGAACATTTACAAGCTTTACATACAAAAACAGAATCGACTTTTGCAGACCACATCATTCAAACTGGACACACTTTTACTGACATCACTACCAACTTACACATTCTATATATAAAATCTAAAGGACAAGAACTCAACACCTTGGAACAATTTGAAATTTACAAATACACCACACACAATAAACAAAACATCCTCAACGAACAGTTAAATTTTAAATCACACAAACTTTTTGACCACAGTATACAGAAGCCACAGCTCTTCTAACCAACAAACCAACATCGATATCTAGGATGCCTTGAAGATGGGTTTCAACAACTCGAAAACGTTTGGCCTACAAAGTAAGTGAAATACTACTTATTTTTAATAAAATTTGACTGCAAGTCGTTGAATTCACTTGGAAAGTTAATATTAACAACGCAGTTCGTCATGGAACAAGAAATCCAGGAACATATATTTACTCTTAACCTATTTCTTTATTTTCTTTAATACTGTCTTTTCTAAAAGTTCAGAACTCGTTCATTACGTTTGGCATACGGCGATAGAATCTTTTTGTTATTCTTTATATTTCTTAAATTTTATAGGTCAATCTTTGAGAAGAACGAGGATTGTTTTTGTGTTCGTCTGTTTATTGCTTGTGAATGTGTTATATTCAATAAATGAATAAATGTATGAAAATTTTATTATTCTGTGGTATTACTGATGATGTTTGTGAATGTATCAAGCATTGAATATAAAAAATACATAGTGGAGGGGATTAAAGGAATAGACAGCGCTTTTTCAGAAATACATATTTGAATGAACAGTTGACGCTTCAAACACGCATGCTAATCAATGAGGCAAGGAGCATGATGAAGGAGGACAAGCTGACATCTGTATGGAAAAACGATGGCCGAGTGCTGGTGGAATGTACGTTCACGTTTATGAAGGAACGGCATACAATATACAGACTCAATTTTAAAACCAGATTGATTGATTGAAAAGGACTTTTTTCCTAATCTTTTATTATTTTATCACAATCGATTGTCTCTATTAATGTTTGAAAATTTATCAAAGAATGAGACAAATCGTACAGCAGAATATTTTTATTCATTGAATATTTTCAAGGAAAATGCATATTCACATCAACAAAAAGCTCTAAAATTTAAAAATTACTCTAAATGTTCCAATTATTAGAATAATATACCATGAGGTGCCTGTTGTGTGTTCGTTGTAACTTACAGGCATATTCATATCTTTCTTTGTAGTGGCGAAGGTGATATTGTGGAAGGTATCCATACTGGATAATAAGACGAAATTGTCACAACCACATTTATTAAATATTATTGAGAAACTAGTTTGGGTTGTTATACCATTATCAATCTCAATCAAACTAAAAATAAAGTACAGGGAAGCTTAATACACACTGAACATGGAATGATACTACTGGCTGAGCGAGAAAGAGGCTGACCTTCATTGAAGGTTGTGATTGGCTGACAAGTCATGCCCCCTGGTGTAAGTAAAAATACGGTCATCAGCATTGCTGTAACTGATACTGGGGAAAGGTCATGGATAACGGTACTTTATCTTGACCCAGCATCTGATAAATTAGGGAAAGAATTGAAAAAGAACGGTTTTGATGTAGCTTTTCAAACCAAACCTATTTTAAAGAGTTTATTCGGGTGTAGTAAAGACAAAATTGATATCTGGGATAAAAGTGGGGTTTAAAAATTGAATTGCGGTGATTGTATAATGCTTGTTATGTGGGTCAGACCGGTAGAAGTTTCAAATGTAGAATAAATGAGCATATCAGGGATTGGAAAACCCAAAAAGGAGATTCAAATTTTGCAGAGCATCTTATTAATAATGGGCGCAAGTTCAAGGCTGAAGAAAATGTTGAATTTCTGCATTTGATTGACAAAGGCAAGCAATTGAACATTTTAGAAGCTTTGGAGATAACTAGGTTGGTAAAAAGTATTCCAATACTAGTTTAAATGACCAAATTTATTTTAACCAATAACTAACTTGGTTTCATCATAATTTCAGTCTAAATTTGAAAAACGGCTCTTTCATGTATTTCTCGGTTGACCTTGACTGCATTTCAGTGAGCTTCTATTTTTTTAGTTCCAATTTGTTTCAGTTCTAGCCTTATTACACATTTTTCTTCTTTGTTGCTTTCTAGATGTTCACAGTTTTTAGTTATTGATTTGACTTGTATTTTTGCTTGTTACTCCTCCCACCAGGGGGCGTGACTTGTCAGCCAATCACAACCTTCGATGAAGGTCAGCCTCTTTCTTGCTTAGCCAATAGTATCATTCCATGTTCAGTATATTATATTATTATGCTTCCCTGAACTATAGTTTTAGTTTGATTGAGATTGATAATGGTATAACAACCGAAACTAGTTTCTCAATACTTTTTAATAAATGTGGTTTTGACAATTTCGTCTTATTATTCAATATTTATATCTGAGAATGTTTAATAAATGGGAAATGATATAAAATGCATCAAACATTAGTAAGTTGATTCAAGAAATGGGAATTAAAAAGTATAATAAAAAAATGATAATTTTAAAAATTATAATAAATTTGGTCAAAAGTTCCAAGAAAGGGCAGAAACTGTAAATTATTGAATTAAAGACTACTGGGTACTGGCTATACTGTATACAGAGTGTCCCATAAGTAAACTGCCAAACTCTGGGAGAAGGTTATATGTGTCAAAATAAAGAGAAAATCACGAATAAAATTTTTTTCACATATGCTTTGTTTTTTTAAAAAATAATTGTTATCTTCAAATTTTTCCAACCGATCCTTATAAAACTCGGTAAGACTCGGTAAGTATGATTAAATAAAAGAGACCTACTGTAGAAAAAAATTCAACTTCGTCCAATTTGAAATTTTAAAATGGCGGCCATTTTAAAACTTTTATCTAAAATGGTGGGAAAACGGGAAACATTACAAAATTTACTAAGAACAATTTTTTTTAGAAAAATTTATTTCCAATCTATCAACACCAAAAACATGAAAATCGAACAAAACATAACCGAGATACATTGAAATGTGTGTTAAGAGGCAGCAAAACATCCATTTGTTGTAATTAAATACAAAATAAAATATTAACACAAGATAGCTTTTTTAAAAGTTGAAAATTACAACAAATGTTCCATGTGTCCTCCATTCTTTTCTATCACACAATCCATCCTCTTTCTCATCGACTCCCTCATTCTTTCAAATACACCAGGCTTTTGTCTTATCACTTTAAAACCTGCTACAATTCGTTCCCTTAAATCCTCAATATTGTCAACAGGGGTATGGTAAATCAAAGATTTTAAATAGCCCCATACTAAAATATCTAGGGGATTAACGTCGGGAGACCTGGCAGGCCTGCCTCTTAACACACATTTCAATGTATCTCGGTTATGTTTTGTTCGATGTTCATGTTTTTGGTGTTGACAGATAGGAAATAAAACTTTCTAAAAAAAATTGTTAGTAAATTTTGTAATTTTTCCCGTTTTCCCGCCATTTTAGATTAAAGGTTTAAAATGGCCGCCATTTTGAAATTTCAAATTGGATCAAGTTGAATTTTTTTCTACAGTAGGTCTCTTTTATTTAAACATACTTAGCGAGTTTTATAAAGATCGGTTGAAAAAATTTGAAGACAACAATTATTTTGTAAAAAATACAAAATGGCGGATATCTGGTAAACGAAGCGTTTGTGAAAAAAAATTTATTTGTGATTTTCTCTTTATTTTGACCCATATAACCTTTTCCCAGAGTTTGGCACTTTACTTATGGGACACTCTGTATTTACTCATTCATTTTCAAAATGTTTTCATGTTTGAAACAATTGAAATCGATATAAAAAATTAATTATTTTGCAATGTAATAACGGATACTTGTTGTAGTTTGATAGAAATACAAAACAATTAAACTAAGTTTAATATATTTGTGAGTTTGATAAATTGTCAATTCCTTCACAACCAACTTGTATTGGTCTATATTCAAATATCTTTATCTGTGTACAAGATAATGAGCTCCTTGAAAATGTATGCTTTTCTACTGGTACAGTAGAGCATTGATAATCCAGATTAATTGGGACCAAACCTCATCCAGATTATCAAAAGATCCGGATTTTCGAAAGTAGGCTGTTTTCATGATTTTAAATTTATAAACATTTGAAACCTTGAAAATTCACTTAAATATGGATGTTAACAAGTACAGTAGGTAAATATAGTTAAAGCCATTATGTATTACTACTAAGTACTGCACTTTAATGAAACTGAAACAACACAGAATACAATACATCACAAAACGTGAGTGTACAGGTACAGTACAGTAATTCAGTACAGTACGAAGTTAAAGAATATTATACACTCTATACATTGCTAGAGGTCTCAAAAAAGTCTTCAATTGATTTTTGTATTGCAGTAGTTGTTTGATTTTTGCAGCTAAGTCTTAAATACATTCTAACAGAATGAGCTGGAAAGGTGTACATGAATCTGGATTATTGACGTTTTACTGTATAATTGATTGAATGGGATGAGATGTTGTGGTATTTCTACATAATGTTGTCAATACCACTATTAGTATACCACAATACCAGTGGTATTGACAACATTACTGTCTTTTTCTTTTATTACGTATAATTGAGCTTAACTGAGATTAATTTATGCACAATCGTTTCACACCCATGCATGAACATCTTCACACACTACTAACAGCAGAAGAATGATTGAATTCATAGGAGCCTCACCATTCATCAGTAAATAGAATTTTTCCTAAATCTAATGCATATGATTGATCTATTCAAAATTTTGAACATCCTTAAATTTCAATAGTTCATTTGGACGCCTTGGTTTCCAGTAAAATTCCATTTACCAGTAACTGGTAAGGTTCCCTTGAACTCAACCAATGACAGTATGGTATTTCAAAAGTGAATCTCTGTCTAGTTTGATTATTTTATACACTAAAAATCAGGTACAAGTATTGAATTACACACACTTTACTGTTCAATTTTTTACACCAATATTGTCTTGCACAAGGAAGAACTCAATTTTACAGTATTTACAACACAAACACTTGTAAATGGCATTTGTTAGAAAAAATAAAGAAAATATCTCCTTCAAATGACACATTATATACTGTAACTCACAGACATCTGTTAGAAGAGTACAAAACTGTTTTGTCAAATTAATCATGTATCATCTCATGTAGTTTATAAATGTCAATTTTGTAATAAACAACCATTAGAAATTTTTCTTCAAATTCATATTTCAAACCAGAAGGCATTCTCATTGTTTGACAACCCTTTTCTCAATTTCTGTCCAGCATCAAACAAAGCTTTTCTAAAAGTAAGTCGATGTTGATGATTTTCTCCTTCCTCCATACTTCTACAATCAGCTAAGTGAGCAGTGGTGCCTTTTGAATTCCTCATTTTCTGTATTCGTGAGGCGTTCTTCAGGTCTTCACTCCTGATAACCACTGTTTTATTTCGCAGTTTCTTAGCTGCCAATCGCTGCTCTTGTATGTTTGTTACATTCATGTGTCTTGTAACATTCATGTCAGATGGTCCCTTTACAAAGACTGGGTTCAAAACTGTGTAGCTTAGCTTTGGTTTTAGTCTCGTAGCATTGTCTACTTCTACTGTCTCACCTTCATACAAATGTCTGGAATAACTGAATGTTCTATTTGTATTAGTAATAGCTGGCAGTGGTTTGTACTTTGAGTACTGTACCTGATTGAAATTGCAATTATGCTGTTGATTTCCAAAGTTATTATGAACCCAAACTGAATTAGGTCTTTGAATTGTTGATGACCGTGGAACATTTCTGTTTGTGTCAGTATTACTTCTTGAAGGTAAACGTGTAAGAGACTGTTGTGGTGACCCACATTTAGTGGGTTTTACTGGCAAATGTATGCGAGATATACCAGTTTCAGATGATTGAGTGGATAATCTAGGTTGTCTGACATAGTCAAGTGATGTGTTGCTGCCTTCTATCTTGTTTGAATTGCATGTCATCATTTTGATTATATCTTGAAATAGTGTAAAAGCAGATTAATGTGAGTACCACAATAGCACAGCATATGTTTAATTTTGCAACGGTGATTTTTATAGTATTATTCATGTTACTCCAATCTGTCTTGCACCATTCCACAGCAAATGTTTGATTTTGAGATGGTGATTATTATCGATTATTGGATGCTTCACTATGCAAGAACCCTTGGTTTAATCCAATTTACAATCTACATTATCAACTTTGAAGCTTCAAAGCTGGAATATTTTCCTTAACTGTCATTCTATTCAATTTATAAATATGATTTTGCTTTTTAAAGGTTACAAAAATTCAAGTTTATTGAGCACAAGCTCTTTTTTGTAATATTTAGAAAGGTTTGAGGTTTCAAATATGCAAAACAATTATTATTAACTTGTTATGTGAATTTAACGACATGCAGTCAAATATTCATTAAGAATAAGTAAAATTTACTTACTCTGTAGGCCGAGCGCTTTCGAATCTTTGAGATCCGTTTTCAGAGGCGTGTTCCTAGATCGTCAATGTCAGTTATTTGGTTAGAAGAATTGTGGTTTTTGTAAAATGTGATCAATAAGTTTGTGTGATTTAAAATTTAGTTGTTCGTTGAGGATGTTTTGTTTATTGTGTGTGGTGTGTTTGTATATTTCAAATTGTTTCCAAGGTGTTGAGTTCGTGTCCTTTAGATTTTATATGGAGAATGTGTAGGTTGGTAGTGAGGTCAGTAAAAGTGTGTCAAGTTTGAATTACATGGTCGGCGAAATTCGATTCAGCTTTTGATGTCAGGGCTTGAAAATGTTCCTTGTAACGTTGTTTGAATGTGCGGCCTGTTTGTCCTATGTAGAATTTGTTACAATCAGAGCAGTTCAGTTTGTAGATCCCTGGGAGATCGTATTTGTTTGTGTTCAGTGTGGTTTTGAGTGTAAGTGCATTTTTTATTTTGTTTTTTGTTCTGAATGAGATGGTGTGGCCAGCTTTTTTGAAGATTTTTGCTAGTCTGTTTGATTGTGGATTAATGTATGTCATTGTGATGTATTTTTTGTCAGTGGTGTTAGTGTTTGGTTTTTTGTTTGTTATTTTATGATTGAGTTTGTCAATTAGGTCGTGTTTTAGCCGTTTTCTTGTGCTGGGTATTTTATTGTATTTAGTTCAGTGTTTTAATTGTCGGTGGATAGCGGTGTGTTGTTGAGTCTGTGTAGCATAGACCTGAATGCTGAGTGTTTGTGTTGTGTTGGATGATTGGAAGTGCTGTGTATTAGGGTATCTGTCATTGTTAGTTTTCTGTAGATGTTGAAGCTGTGTTTTTGGTTTGTATTCTTTGTAATTGAGAGGTCTAGGAAGTTGATTGGTTTGTTTTGCTCATATTCAGCTGTGTATTGAATGTTCTTATGTATTTTGTTTATGTATGATCGGAATTGTTCACATTGTCTTTTGTTTCCTCTGTATAGCAATAGAACATCATCTACATATCTGTGCCAGTATATTATGTTCTGTGAAAATTTGTTATTAAAGAGTATATGAGTGTTTTCGCAGTGTTGGAGATAGATCTCAGCAAATACGCTTGAAATTGCTGAGCCCATTGGCAGTCCATCAGGTTGTGAGTAACATTTCGCACATTCAAACAACGTTACAAGGAACATTTTCAAGCCTGACATCAAAAGCTGAATCGAATTTCGCCGACCATGTAATTCAAACTTGACACACTTTTACTGACCTCACTACCAACCTACACATTCTCCATATAAAATCTAAAGGACACGAACTCAACACCTTGGAAACAATTTGAAATATACAAACACACCACACACAATAAACAAAACATCCTCAACGAACAACTAAATTTTAAATCACACAAACTTATTGATCACATTTTACAAAAACCACAATTCTTCTAACCAAATAACTGACATTGACGATCTAGGAACACGCCTCTGAAAACGGATCTCAAAGATTCGAAAGCGCTCGGCCTACAGAGTAAGTAAATTTTACTTATTCTTAATGAATATTTGACTGCAAGTCGTTAAATTCACATAACAAGTTAATATTAACATCGCAGTTCGTCATGGAACAAGAAATCCACTATTATTATTGCACTAAATTTGAGTTTGTTGATTTTTTAAATGTTGAGGAATATAGTGGAATTGGTCAAAAGTAACATAAATATTATTATTCTATTAGGTACATTATGAAATCAAAAAATATGTAAGCCTTTTTGCCCTTCCATGAAGTAGATGAAAAGTGCAGTTCAAATCATTCGAAACCTGGACACTTGCCAAGCATATTATCATTAAAAAAACTTACCATTTCCATTAATAAAATTCCACTCTAAATTGACAGTTGCTGGATTCAAAGTGTTTATTATTTCTCACAAATTTATGAATTTATAATATTCTTCTAGTTATTTGAAACACACTTGAAATTTTCCAATAGTATTGCATGTGTGTATAATGTATTGAAAATACATCAAATTTAAGATATTTCAATTCAATTTTCTGAAGTTTTTTACTGATAACAAAAAGAATTTTTCTCCTAGCATGAATATGACACAATCACCAATGCCATGTGAAGTTGTTTATCAGTTACCATGATAACTAATGGGCTTGTGATAACCAAATTGTCTTGGGGGGGGGGGGGGGGCTATTTAGTGAGCAGAAATTGGTCATAGAGGCAGAGCCATGGACAGCTGACCGCTTTAGCTCAAATGCTGAGTGCTTAGATCTTTTTATCCACAACAAAAGTTAAAATCATATCTTTGAATCATATCTAAGACCCATGTTATACAAGCAGCTTTGACGCGACAGATAAAATGCTGATACTGATCATAAAAAACGGAGCTGTTATACAAGCAGAAGAAATGCCACATTGTCAACGCAATCGCTCGGTGGTGGAGCTGTTATACGAGCAGAAAAGATGCCACAACCGGTACCAAGGGCGCCCAAAGATCACAACAATAGAATTATGCTGTCAATGTGTACCTGCAAACTCATGTGAATATGCCAGAGGAATGTGTGGTGAGCAGTGTTGTCACAATAATTACTGCAAACTTCAAATAAATAACTTATACTAGAGGTGGCACCACTGGTGGTTTTGCTGAGGTAGCAGGTCTGAGATCTGAGATCTGCCGCATCAAAGCTGCGATCTGCCGCATCAAAGCTGCCCGTATAATAGTGATGGAGTCATTTCTGCGGCGTTTATTTGCTGCCCATTTTACCGGTCTGGATGCGTTGTTGATGCTGATGCTGACTTTACAGGGTCCGATGTGACAGATATAATGCTTGTATAACTTGCACATAG
Organism: Conomelus anceps; assembly: GCA_948455865.1. NCBI lineage: Eukaryota > Metazoa > Arthropoda > Insecta > Hemiptera > Delphacidae > Conomelus > Conomelus anceps. Next base: position 14,385,282 of record OX418216.1, read on the forward strand.
GGAGGTCCATTGCCCGGTAGGCTTGGCATGTACGCGACGTAAAATCTTTCACGTCAAAGCTGCTTGTATAACAAGGGCCTTATTGGGAGAAAACAATGTGTAGAACTAACTATACAGTAGTTGGGAATAGTATAGTAAAGAATAAATCTCATAAATTAGAGGTGCAAGCTGGAGTGCCGCAGAAGTCAATACTAGGTCCATTGCTTTTTTTGTTATATGTCAACCGTTTACCTAAAAAATTGATTAGTGGTAGAGCCCTCTTATATGCAGATGATACATCACTCATTTTCAGCAATTCCATTCTGGATAATTTAGAAATAAGTGACCATATAGGTGTGCAGTCCATAGTCCAATTCTTGAATCAGTTGAAATTAACAATAAATAGTAAAAAATGCCAATAACTTCAATTCAAAAACAAACATAATTTAAATGAAGATAGGGCTATAAACGTGTTTGTAAATAATGATCATTTAGACCAGGAAGAAAAAAATTGCATTTCTAGAAGTTGTGTGTTGGATAGATACGGTAATTGACCTGGGCTCCATACATTGAGAAAATATGTTGTGAAATTTCATCTGGTCATTTGGGATATTTGTCCTGTGACAGCTTGCTAGATTGAATGACAAAAAGTTACTTTTTACAGCTTACCATGGGCTCTTACTGTCACATATTAGGTATGCTATCTTAGTATGGGGTAATTCATCAAAACAAAATCTTGATAGGGTGTTTAAGATCCAAAAGAAAGCAGTTAGGTGTATAGAAAGAGCAAATAGATTAGATTCATGTAGGCCATTGTTCAAGAGACTTGGTCTCCTAACTGTACCCCGCTTATATGTGTATGAAGCTACTTTATATGTGAAAACGAATGATAACCAAAATCCTGACATACATGATTATAATACAAGAAGCCAAGGAGATTATTACTTGGTGAGTCACAATAGTAGCTTATTCAAACAAAAACCTAGTTATATTGGTAGGAAATTCTACAACAAGCTACCACAGTTTTTAGAGTCTTGAAAATATAGAAATATTTAAAAAACAATTGAAAAAATATTTAGTTGATAAAGCTTTTTATAGTGTACAAGAGTTCCTTTCACATCAAAATTAAGCCTCACCTCAACTAATTGATATAGTAATTATGGTATCTAGTGTATAATTGTTGATCTGACTTGTTCTGTACTCCTTAACTGGAATCTCCAAGATGTAATCTACAAAAAAAACATGATATTCGAAATATTTCAAATCAATTTTCTGAAGTTTTTTACTGATTCCATACCAACAAGAATTTTTCTCCTAGCATAAAATTGGAGGTCTTCATGAACAATCAACGAATATTAGTGCTGTTCAACTTGACTGTGGCCTCTTCTACTCTACTGCAGTGCTGTGAAGTCAAATAACATACATATTATATTCTGCTCGTTCTTTGAAAATATCTCTTTAATCAATCATGATTTTCCATTGGAATTCTATATTATGCATAGTATACATTATACATTTTTGATTCATCTATTTCTATATTTCTATTCATTAAAAATTACAAAATAAGAACAATTATGCGTGTTCTGAAAATAATGAGTCGTTTTATGAATTTCGAGGGGCTCTGGGCCCATCTTTGCCCACAAATTCAAAAAATTAGGCTGAAACATGCCCTTGAAGTGTGGGAGGGCTCCTGTATTGTAGGGGCTACTGTTCAATTTATTTTCATTAAAATGGAACCAAGAACGGTCTCAGAATCTCAGAAATGAAGTTGGGGGGGGCCCAAAATTGGGATTTTGCTGACTTTTTGCAAAATTCCTTTTTTCTTATCATTTTTTATAAATTTTAGATTTTGGGGGTTATAAGCCCCTCCTGGGACCGCCCTTCACTGGCACAATATGATCCAATTCAAAAGCGTTTATTTTTCATATTAAATCTTTTGTCGTTTTTCCAAAACAATATATTACTGTCAAATATTAATTCTGTAAGTTAATAATATTATTAAAGTTAATGTCGATTATAAAACTGATCGATTTGAAATCTCCAACATGGTGGTAACGTCAGCTGATGAGACATTTCAACTTTGTTTGGTGGTCCATTTTGACACGGTCTCATAAACAGCTGAGTATGATAGCCAGTCACCGGCAATCATAATCAGCTGATTGCCTTCATTTCGTGAACTCCTCAAGCCCCATTCTCCGTGCAGAAGCCATTGCAGTGAGATGTGTTATGTTTAGCAGTAGATTTTTCTACACATATCACAAAATAATAAGTCTTGAATAATGTTAAAACAGTATTGCATAACAGTGAAGTGCTCTAATGATTCAGTGATAAATTCATCAATTACCATCATATCTCTGATAGGCTACTCAGTTCTGGATATAAATCTATTAAAAGGTAGTTTCATATCAATTCAAATCCTTTTTAATGTAATCTATTCTCATTCCTATGGTACAGTTCTCAGTTCATAGCTTCCCTTATTATTTTCAAATGAAAAATAACGTGAATGTAGACAATAATTAAAAATACTTTACAAAATCATCACAATTTCTTGGAACTCTAAAAAAAATTCTCATTTGCCAAATCTCAGTCAGTAGCTTTCCTTCAATAGCTATTGCTTTCCATAATGAAGGAACAAAAAAATGTTATAGGTTTTGTAAGGTACATTATTCATGATACAGTAACGAATTACAATATGAATGAGCTTGACTACAAATTTGTCTTATTCTTTATTTGGTTCTTATTTTCATTGGGCAATAAATTTGGATTACTCAGTAAATTATTTTTCATTTTGCTAGCTGTAATCTACTGTACCAATGTCACTTGATTTCTTGTTTCCTATCAACTGAATTTATCTTGGCTTCCACTTTCCCCTTGACCATTATTTTTGACAGGGTACTTCAGAAAGTCAATCTTGAAACTATCAATCAACTTGAACTTTCTTCAAAAATCAAAGGCAGAGAATTTACATTTTTGTTGACTGAAGAATATATTATTGTTTGAACAAGTTAATTTACTTTAAAGAATAGTTTCTGCCAATACATTATTATTATTTATTTATTATTTTTTTTTTTTTTGAGAATGAATCTTACATAAGTCTCAGACCTGTGCATGGGTAATGAGTTGTATGATGGTGGTTGATGAGTTTGACCTAGTTTTAGGTGGTCTCGAACCACCGGGAAGTAACTTTATAGCAGAGAACAGAATATTTTTTGCTGGCCAATGATATTTTATTATATGATAGTGATGTTACATATTCTTATTCGAATGATTATATCAGTAACCACTTATAATGGAATTTGATATGGCCGACTCTAGTGAAGGCCGGAATGCTGAAAACCGGCAACAATGCATTGAAGGCCGACAATTCAAACATACGGTTCAAAACAAAAATTTCAAATACCTATATGCATTTTATACTTTAAGCTAACCAAAAAGTGGTTTATGGATGGATGTTAGCATGAGATTGTTGGTTTTTCAAAATGCTTTTGAAGTGCTATGTTCTTTATGCAAAAGTAATTATCATAAAACTGAAGATGAAACGTGCTGGTACGTTACGGGTTTTCAAGTTCCCCACTAACCAACATTTACGTGAAAAGTGGGTGAAAAATATTTCATGTGATAACTGGGTGCCTACCCAATAAATATGGTAGTTATTGTTTATTAATAAATTAGTTACTGTATCTATCTGTCTTGACTATGTACATTTTGACAATAATTGTCTCATGCAATCAGGTAATTGTTCTTAGACAAATAAAATATTCTACTCTATTGAAAATATTGTTTTAAAAATTATATTAACTACCGTACAATTGTGCAGTACTTTAGATTTGTTGGTAGGATAGTTATTCAGTGCGTACCTATTGTAATAAATATGTATTATGTTTATTTATGTAGTTAAGGTACCAGTATGGATTACATAAGAAGTATGGTATATATTTTTAAAAAAAGGTGTCAAGTATTAGATATTTCTATATGCTAATGAATAATAAAATGAATGCAAAAACTGAAGAGATCGTTTCAAATCAAAACGATGATAAAATTATCGGCGGAATCGGCTTTTGGTCAGCAGCTGATGCGGCATTGCCATATTGTATATTCCAGCCTTTAACTAGAGTCGGCCATGAATTTGGTTCAGCTTCTATTATAGGAGTGCCATTTAGGATGGGCACATGGGCAGGGGTTTTGTGGTCCCCAAGATATTTCAAAATTGCCTGTATAGATACTAATATTATTATAATGAATATAGTTATATTAATAAAATATCAACTTGATAACATAGTAATTATGAGCCATATCTCAAGCAATTTAGATAGCTTTTTCAACAAATCTGACCGATTTTTGCTGCTTGTATTATTGATTTTTGCCGCTAAATAATTCAATATTATGCATCCAATGAATGGTTGTTATAAATCTGGAGTTGAGTCACCAATAATTGATTTCTATTCAAATTATTCCAATCTTTTAATTTCGAATTCCTTAAAGTGTTATTAATTTATACTGAAGACTTCTGCAATGGTGGATATTGACAACAGCATTGAATAGCTGATGGAAATCGATGAACGCTACTACACAAAAATATCAATCACTATCGGGAAAGATCACTTATATACTATAGTCTAGTGGTTAAGGCGCCCGACTGGCAATTGGGAGGTCCGTGGTTCAATTCCCAGTTGTTACTGATATTTTTGTACAGTAGCATTCATCAATTTCCTTCAGCTATTCAATGCTGTTGTCAATATCAGCCATTGCGGAAGTCTTCATTATAAATTAATAGCATTTGAAGGAATTCGAAATCAATAGATTCTATTTCTATATATTTTTAGATTGATAAATTGTCAGCCATTACAAACTAACTTATTCCAATCCTTGTAGATAATCAATTCATGTTCTTCTCAATGGTTCTTCAAAGACCATTTAATATTAACTTTTTTGGTGAATTCAAGGACTTGCAGGACTTACTCGTAAGTAAAATATTACTTGTTCTTAATAAAAATTGACTGCAAGTCTTTGAATTCACCTAAAAAGTTAATATTAACAATGCAGTTCATCATGGAACAAGAAATTCAGGAATCCATTTAATACTTACTCTCTGTTGTTAACCTCACCACGTTCTTTATTACCTTATAGTCAACTCACTTTCTTAATGCATTGTACATTATTTTTTTATATTCAGTAATATTAGAAGGTCCACTACTCTTATACATACACATCCCACTTGTACATTGGCATTTTCTTATTATTTTCTACTGACTTGATTGGTCTACTGTACTACTAAAACATAATGTTATACTGTAGCTGAAATCAACTACTGTAATATCTTTGATTATTTCACTTTTAATTCTGCAGTTATTTTCAGAATATTTTTGAATAATTGGGCTTCCCCAGCAATGAGTCATTGTTGTATATAGTTAGCAAAACTGTTAATTTAAAACTAGTTGGTAAAATGTATTTTTTTGTGTTTGAATACTACATATACAATAGATTTATTATATTATTTCCATGCCAGTTAATCCGAATTAATTATTCCAAATTTCAATTCCATTGGTTTTTCCAATTTATTCCAATAGGCCTATATGGTTATAATAAGCTTAATAGGGTTTAATGGGTAATTTTCATCCATTCCAAACATCCCTCTTTATACTCAAGGACAAAGATTGTTCATTGATCTGTTAGATGCATCAAGTGGCTGTTTTACCCCATCAAAACTTGAACATAATTATTGCAAGAACCTTATTTAAACTGACTTATTTTGTAAGGCTTTCAATTTCAAGGATAAGTATTTCTGAGTGTTCATCTGCATCCAACAAAACATTTGAAGCAGTATCAGTTTTTCTAGGATCAGTATAAAAGGTCACATTGTTTCATTCAAGGGGCATGATCTTAATCATAATTATTTCAAAAATTGAGTTTTGCCAACATATATCAATAATTTCCAATGAACTTGCAATATCACTTGACAACAATATTTTGTATTTATAACTGAAGCATAATTATTGCAATCAACAAACCTTCAAATTATAAACAGCTCAACTCAACAATTTGTTTTTTAACAGGATGACTGTTCAGTTGAATCTACTTCAAGGAGATATTGAAGGACTTAATTTCAGGATAACCTTCACAGCAGATCATGATGGTGGAGTATAACCTGGTCGGGATGTTTATCTGGAGATTTGGTATTGTAGTGAATATGAAATCGCAGTTAATAGAGAGGAAGAAAGCACAATGGTTCTTGGCGTTATCTGCTATGTAACTGTTTACTTTTAAGCAATTAATTACACTGCTTTTGACACTTTTATAGTGTTTACTTGGTAATTAGTAGAATGTTCTATTTGGTTGATTAGAAATTAATGGAGTCTTATCGAATATTGTAGAAAGTTCCAGTTCCCTTGATTTATTTATTCAGAAGATGATAGAAAAATGTAGAAATTGCTCGATATTTGAAAAACCTATTTAAGGCGAATGCATTTGTGTAAATTAGTTCAGTTGTCTTGGAAATTTTGTCGTGATAAACAAGTTGTGACAGTTCTGTATATATGTGCCTATATAGTGATAATTCTTTCTCTGTGCCTTTGTCAGTGACTATAGAGATAATTCTTTTTCCTGTTTAATTCATACCAGTGAGCTGCTAAATAGTTTTTGATGTATTACAGACTAGTGCTACATAAGTTAAGTGTTCTTTTTCGACGTTTCTTTTTGAATATTATTGGACAGTTTATTGTACAGTTATTAATTAATATTAGATCAGCCTTTTAACTTTTAGTGATTGATTTTTGTACAGTTTATTGAAAACTCATTATCAGTTGAACAATATCATGTTATCTGTTTTCAATTGCTTATTTTTCTGTAAGACATTACTGAACAGTGAGTGTTGTGATTATTTGTGTAAATAAAGTGCAAGTGATAAATTCAAGTGTTACCAGCGTTATTTTAGACAGAACCCATAACAGTATTATGTATCTGGCTTTTATAATATCAGTTAGGTTATAAGTTTACCTTAATTCTTCTAGATAAGCTAGGAGGCTTACAGATGTTAGTCAAGTACCACACTCCATGCTCTTGGATTGTGCCACAAAGTCATATTTGATGGCAGGGTATCTGTGAGCCCATGTCTCTCTTGTAGATTTCATGACCGCAGTTGTTGGATATATATATATATATATAATATCGGGAGACCGAGCTCCGCTCGGGGGGCAGGGGGTTAAATGTTTGGGGCAATTATGTGTATCTTGAAGATCGAAGATAATGCTGTGGGAAGGGGATTAACGACGCGTTATGCTGTGAAGTGGTCCCGGTAATTATATAGAAACGTTACTTGTTGAATTTTGTGGTGAATTTTTTTTTGTGACATCTACACACCCCAGGAAACAATAATCCGTTGGAATTTTTTGGGGGTCGCGATTATTTCACAAAAAAATTGAAATTTTCGAAAAAAACATTTTTCATAAAAATTTATATTTTTATTTGAAAAATTTATATTTTTATTTGAAAAATTTATATTTTTATTTGAAAAATTCATAATTTGCAAATGTGTGAGGAGTTCCAAATCTTAAAACAATGTAAACCAAGTGAATAAAACATTTGCAAAACACTACCTTCCCCAAACGCAGTGCGCGCAAAGCACGCATAACCAAACCTAACCTAACCTAGCTAGATGTGACTGAACCACCTCATACCTTTATTATTTTGGTAATTATATAGAAACGTTAGTTGTTGAATTTTTTTAATATAACAATTCCTAACCTAACCTAGGCTAGATGTGACTGAACTACTTCACAAAAGACCTAACCGCGCGCCTAACCTTTGCTATCATGAAGTCACTGTTACATGCATATATAAAAGAGCAACACTCACAAACCTTGTGGTCCATCCCTCTCAATGTGATTTGGTGTTCTCAAAAAAAGACCCCACTCTGGCTGACCCGGCAAACCCGCAAATTCTTGCCGCCTTCTTGCCAAGCACCACCTTCTTCTGGCATCTAAACATGAGAGTGCCCCGATTCACGTAGAGATCATCTCCACAGTTCGGACAGTCAATTTTTTCTTTTATCACTTTGTGATGTATTAAAAAATTTAAAATGTCTTAATCATTCATTTTTATCGACTCCAGAAATGTCACTTCACACACGCCATAAATTACCACACAACAATACCTTGAGCAAACACACAAGAACAGATTCATTCACCACGACACCCAGTACAAGAATGACTAGGTTTTTTCTTCAAGTAACCGCATGCAACTAACTTAATTACCGGAAATCATTAAAAGCGAAATGATTTTTTTTTGTTTATTACGCTTTTACACAGAAACTACAAAACCAATTATTTAAAAAAAATTGACTTATATTTTAAGAATATTGCAAAAGATATAGGACAGATTTTATTTAAAATAATAATTTTTTTTAAACATTGTTAGGAAAATCGATTCTATTCAAAATGGAAACACAGCTGATACAAATCAATTAAAATTTTCCAATTCATTAGAGCTGAGAGAAGGCATGCCTCATAGCCGTGCCTCAAACAAGAATTATTTATTAGTGAGTCAGCTGATTATCAAACTTGAAGAAAGTCACGATTTTTGACACTGCGGATTTTCACAAATGGAAATATTTTCTTGCGCCTAAGAAAAATAGTACCACTGGAAAACTTAAATTTTAATGTGAAATAATCGCGACCCCCAAAAAATTCCAATGGATTATTGTTTCCTGGGGTGTTTAGATGTCACAAAAAAAAATTCACCACAAAATTCAACAAGTAACGTTTCTATATAAATACCGTGGTCCCACCTCATCTCAACATCTTCCATCATAAGCTAGTGCACAAGCAAATCAACAATAATGTTAATTCCAATTGGTAAAAATGTTCTTTTAGACACTACATATATGTATTTTGAGTAACAATCTGAATTTCGAGTTTACCAGCTCGTAGAACTGTAATTTTTCAAGATAGGTGGTGGTTGGGTTGATGGGATACCACTTTGTAAACCCTCACTCAAGAACGGCTTCTCACACCTTGTCTAATGGCTCATTGAAACGACCCAAATTCATACTTGTAACATTTAGCTTAATTTGTAATTCTTCTTGGAAGTGTAATGTAGGCTTTCTACTGTACTTGGAAAATGTCGATTTTTTAAGAACTTTGTAACTACTCAAAATAAAAATGCAAAGTTGGTCTCAAATTGTAGGTAATATCTTTCTCTTCCACATCATTGACATTAAAATCTAAAAAAAAAAAACATTTTTCAAATTGAGCTATTATAATTAGCCAAATTTTCATGAGTTTTATAGTATTTCCGGCTTTCCGATCTTCCTAGCTTCCCTAGACCCAGAGTTATTGTACTGTAATACAAAATATCCAAAAAATATGAAAAAATTACAAATTATGTTATTTTTTGTATGGTTAAATCAGCGAACACATAAGACCAATAGAAGGGGCTTCTTGTCGCCGAGGGGAAGCCACTTGTTATGCGCTCGTCCACTACAAAGATGGCGGCGCAGGGATGACTCACCCAAGTGGCGAGCGCTTGAGAAGCCAGTTTTTGCTACTTATTCTAAATTTACATATATATTTTTACAATTTAAAATAAATCTTAGCACTGAAATCCAAGTACGCTAATCAGATCATCAACTATCAGTTTCATATTATTCTATTTTGATTTTATTGTCCAAATAGCCTATATTGGAATAAATTATTTTAAGATACCATCCTATGCTTTTTTTAAAGTAGGCTACTATGTTTTCATATAATTTTAGTCTTATCAACATTAAACTATTATCAAGATGCAAATTTAATTTCAAATTTGATTGAATTGGGACTTACTCTTTGATTCAATACTAATTGAGAGAATCAACTATTGCATCATTAGTTAGGGCAATAATTTGTTGAATCAAGCTGGTTTTCTTTGAATCTTTCTGAAGATTTCGAAAATTACTCCAATATACAAGAAAGGTGATAAGGTTTGTCCAGAAAATCACCGTCCTGTAGCCAATCCTCCGGTGTTTTTGAAGATTTTTGAGTATGTGGTCTTGAGGCGCTTGAGAAAATATTTAAATAGGGTAGGTGTGCTGTCATCCAAGCAACATGGATTCAGGCCAGGATTTTCAATAAATGATGCTTTATTTTCCCTGATGGATGAGGTATTGACATCGGTTGATAGCAGATCTAAGGTATGTGGTGTGATAGCTGATCTTTCAAAGGCATTCGATTTGGTTGATACCCAAATATTACTAGAAAAACTAAAGTTTTACGGTTTTGAAGGTCCAGTAATTGAGTGGTTTGAGTCATATTTCGAAAATAGATATCAGAAGGTAGTGATTGAGTCTAGTCAATGTGTATATAGCTCTAAATGGTTGAAGACAAGAAGTGGGGTGCCTCAGGGTTCCGTCCTGGGTCCTTTGCTTTTTATTCTATATATTAATGATCTACCCTCATATCTTGAGCCAGCTCACTGTGTACTGTATGCAGACGATGTAAGCATTTTGCTGAAGAACAATAGCCAATATAACATGGAACTCCAATGTCAAGAAACCATTCAAAGACTTGATCAGTGGCTAAGTGCTAATATGTTGACATTAAACTATAAAAAAACTAAAGAAATATCATTTAGGACATCAAAAGAGTTTGATTTAAGGATAGGGAACTGTGATATAGAGTCTGTCGAAGACATTAAAGTACTGGGATTAGTCATCGATTCTGAGCTCTCCTGGAAGCCTCATTTAACACAACTTAAGAAAAAATTAAATTCAGCAATTTTTGCAATCAGGAACTTAAGATCGATTCTCAAAAAGGAGGCTCTCCGAGAGGTGTATTTTGCAATATTTCATTCCCTAATATCATATGGAGTTGTCTTCTGGGGGAATTCGAGTGGAATCATTGAGATATTTAGACTGCAGAAATGGGCGATAAGAGTGATGGAGGGTGAGACAATCAGAACCAGTTGTCGCCCATTTTTCAAACAACTAAAAATCCTTCCTCTACCTAGTCTATATATCCTCGAAATACTTTGTTTTATAAAAAAGCACGAAAATAGATTCAACACAGGTGACTTAGTTCATAATTATGAAACAAGGTACAGACACCTCTTGAGGGATGATGCTCACCATACAAATCTATATGCAAAAGGCGTTGAAAGCTCAGGAATACGGTTGTACAACATATTACCGGTTCGTTTAAAACAGCTAATGGGAAGGCAGTTTAGAGTACAATTGAAAAAAGAATTAATAGATATATGTGCGTACTCAACTGAGGAATTTGGTGCTCATTATGACCACCGATCATATTAGTCTATACAGATTACGGTTGTTCACCGTATTCATCAATACGTTATGTCTATTATTGTTGTTATTATTTTTTAATTGTTTTTTTTTTTTTTTTAAAGACGAGAATAATAATTTTGACGAATCCGCATGCCCCTTTTATAGGTGGTCAATGGATGATGGAAAATGAAATGAAATGAAATGAAAAATGAAAAATCAACTTGCAATTTTTTAAACTGCTAAATTTCAAACATCATAATTAGTAAATACTAATTGTGTCTATCTGATCATTTATTCTAATTTAGGCTATTTGAACAATAAAATCATAATAGAATAATATGAAATTAATAATATGAATAGCATTTTATGCCCATTTATTTAGAATAGATCCAAACAGACAGACACATAAAATATTTAATAAAATAAGCAATAGAAAATCAAAACTTAGTTGGTTTATAGAATCTAAAAAAGATATGCAGGGATTGGATATTACAGTAACTGATTTTTTTGATAGGGCAGGCCTAAGAAGGAAGTTAATAGTAAATGATTTTCCAGAGGAGCCAAAAATTGAAACTTGGTGTCAAGAAAGACGAATTGCTCAGAGTGTCAGGATGAAGGAGTATTGGAGGAGGAAGAAAGTCGATGATTTGATTAGCCTACTTGAATTTCAGTGTTACCATTTTAGTTGTTAAATATTAGATAGAATCCCGATTCAGATAGTTTAAGGATCGTAGGATATTATGCAGTTATGTTTATAGATTGGTGATCATCTTAGTTATTTTAGTATATTTACTCAATTTTCTTGTAATGCAATGTCTCTAAGTTTTAAATTGAAATGTAGGTCCACAAATTGAATACACTGTTCCAGTAATCATGTTTTATGTAAAACCTATCATTTTAATTCAGGATCCTGATTGAACTCATTGTATATTGCTTAGCCTACCCCATGTTAGGGATAGGCCAAGGTTAATCTTGTTTTATGTCATTATTATTAATTCCTAGGTTGAACTAAATATAACTTGTTCGGAAACTTGCTTTCAACTTGGTAAACTCTGTTAAATATGTATTGCCTTATTAAGCATTAGGCCTTCAAATTTTAAATGTTAATGTAATTTTGAGTATAAATGAGTCATGTTCTAGACGTTTAAATTGGCCTATCTTGAATGTAACATTAATTCTTGTTATGCCTTCTGCAATATCAATTATTGCGTATAATTTAATAGTGCTAATAAATTAATAGCTAATTCAATACTGCTTTAATAGTGCTATTTTAAGGGTTATATATATTTTGTGCTCAGTGTCTTCGCGAGTGCTTGAAGAATAGCTTTATTAATATCAATTTTTATTATTTTAACGTTACCACTTTCTTTTAACTTGAAATTTAAAAGTTAATACTTTTTTTATCAACCCAAAGTTGGTTTGGTTGGCGCCCATATGGAAATTATTTCATTCTGGATAGCGAAAGTACGGTCTTTACAATAGGCTATTACCCCATTAGACAAATTGAGTAAACGTTCAACTTTATGTAGTCATTGATTTATATGATTCAATGACTTGAAAGATGAATTTTTATTTAATAACGACATTGTTCTAATAAACATTTTTCTATTTGGATTTTGTTCATTTGCGTTCATAACGGAAAGATTTAAAAGTTGGACTAATTTAATCAACAATTTACTAAAAACAATCTAACTATAATATTATTACATTACAATAATAAACCTTCAAGGAAGTATTGAATCAAACACAAGAAATAAGTGAATAATTGGTTTTGTGGTCCCGGATGCGCAAGCCGGCTGACGACAGCGCGCCATCCCGATCGCGTTTCAACGTTGCACTTGAACCTAACATTGCATCCAAAGTATAAGTCGTACATTAAAATAAAAATCATGAAAAAATCATTCCGTTATTTCTGTACAACTTTCTCACTTTGATCACATCTCTACCCAAAAGATGAAAATTTTGGTAGCCGACTCACTTTTTCATGTCATGGTTTGAAACTCGGACAAAAATATAACTTTAAACAACTAATTAAAATATATAGAGGTAACCATTAACTTTTATAATGCCACTGTTATCGTTAGAAACTAATTGTCTATACTCATGCCAAGTTTGAAAGTTATATCTTAATCCTAAGTGTGTTAAACTGCAGTTTATTTGGAGAGCGCGCATTGAAATTTTCTGCTCTTGAAAACACGATTTCGTCTTTACTACATGGATGGCGGACTTGGCTTCACCTCCTATAATACTACGCTAGTGCATACGCCCCTTCTATTGGTCTTATGGGTTCGTTGGGTTAAATTGTGATTAGAAAAGTTTTTTTTCACCAAAGAAATAATGGCGTCATAAGCTGAGCTCTGACTTTCCAGTCATATGTTTCCTACATGACAGCAAGGCTCAGACTACGACAACACGGTACGCGCGGAAGTTTTTGCGTTCCAGACAGCATTAATAACGCCGTTAATGGGCATACCATATGATTAAAAACTGTTTCTCTTTTATCAGCTGTTCCTTTGAGGATAGATTTCTCCTTTTTGTGTCCTTCAGCGAGTTTTTACAGGAATGAGACCTAGCGCAATCGTATTTTTGCACCAAAAAGCTCCTATATTCGTAATTTTATCAAAATCGTTAGAGTCGTTTTTGAGATAGTGACTGGAAATACGTACATACATACAATTCCTTGCTCGTTTAATAGAATAAGATATATAGCATATGGCTTCTTTTTTTAAATAGGTTTTTCTGAGAAAAATTCACACTATAAGTGCACGTCCAAATTTGAAATATACTGTATGGCCTGGGGGCTTGCTACAGTAAAATCATATGCCTCTCCCAGTTAGGCATGTCTCTCACATTCATGAACACTCACATTCATGAACAATGTGAACTACTGTCTGTTCAGCTGCCCCACAGTCACACTGTGGGGATTCTACAAAGCCCCATTTGAATAGTGATGCATTGCATCTACCATGTTTTGTCCGGATTCTGTTGAGAGCCACCCAAGTGTGCCGGGGGAGGTCAAAACCTGGTGGCCTAGAGCACAGCCTCAAAGCATCTGGAACTTCACGGGGTACCTCATCTCTCCATTTTCCAATCAGAGAAAAGTTTTCTCTTTTTAGGTGCTCTGCCAGCTTCACTGCTGGTCTTCTTGACCTTAGCTCCCTCAACCCTAGGTCGGGGATGTCATTGTGGATTGGGAGCTGTTGATTAGAGCATATTTTGTCATATACACAAAGTAGAGCATGTGATCTTTGGAGAGGAGGAGGTGGAATGCTACTGAGCACTGGTAACCAGTAAACTGGAGTTGATCTTAAGGCTCCAGTGATTATGTGCATTGAGGTGTTTAGCTGCACATCCACTAGCTTTGTGTGGGAGCTGTTTAGCCAGGATGATGCACAGTACTCAGCAGCAGCATATACCAAACCGAGGCTTGAGCACCTCAGAGTTGCTGAAGTTGATCCCCATGTTGTACCACATAGTTTTTGGACCATGTTGTTCCTTGTTTTCACCTTGGCCACAATGTTCTTCAGATGTTGTTTGAAGGAAAGTGTTCTGTCAAGAGTGATTCCAAGGTATTTTGGGTACTTATCATGCCTTAGGGCTGCACCATTCATTGTGACTTTCAACTCAGCATTTGCCAGTTGGTTGTTCAAATGGAATGCTGACACTTCTGTTTTTCCCACACTAGGGCATAACCTCCATTTCGAGCAGTAGTCTGCTAGCACAACCAAGTCACTTGTAAGTGTCTCTTCACCAGTTCTAAGGTCAGTGGTCTGTGTTGCAAGTTCTATGTCATCTGCATATGCAAAGACTCTTGATTTGAAAGAAGGTAGGCTATATCTGATATATACAGATTGAAAAGGATGGGGGAAAAAACAGAACCCTGGGGGAAGGCCATTATCCAGCCTTCTAGTACTGCTCATCTTACATCCCATTGATACTTGAAAAGATCTGTTTTTCAGCATGTTGTTGATGAGCTTAGCAATAAGTTGGTAAGGGATCACTTGCAGCAATTTAAATATGAGACCTTCATGCCAAACTGTCAGAATTTTTTCCAGAATTGCTGAGCTTATTCTTTTAAAAAGTAGCCTCTCAAGCAATTTGTAAACTGAGCTCAGCAGGGCAATAGGCCGGTAACTCTCAACTTGGTCACCAGGCTTACCAGGTTTTAAGATTGCGACAATCTTGGATCTTTTCATCTCATGTGGGATTTTTCCTGTGAGCAGTATATTGGTGAAAAACTGGCTCAGCCATCTCTTGGTGTTTTTCCCTGCATGTAAAAGGAATTCTGGGTGAAAGCCAGGAGCCTTACCAGGTCTTAGGTCTCTCAGAGCAATGTCCTCATCCTCAACACTGAAAGGAGCAGAGAAGTGTGAGTAAGGTAAGATCCTCTTCCTGAGATGTGACAATTGGTCTCTTATATTTTCTGTTTGCTCCATACTGTGATTCACTCTAGAAAGTCTTACAATATGGTCTGCAACCAGATTAGGTTCAACAAGATCCACTTGTCTGGCAGGCTTTCTGGCTGCACCCAGTTTTCTTAATAAACTCCAAGCTTGGTGACTGGAATGCTGAAAGTCAAGACTTTCCACTGTTCTGTCCCATCGTTCTCTCCTTGCCCTGTCAAGACCTCTAAGTAGTTCATCAGCAACCACCTCATCTCCATTTTCCTGAAATTGTCTGTAGAGGGTGTTGCATTTCTCATCCCAGCCAGGTATTTTTATATTCTTTCCTATATCCTCTGGGAATGTATTTCTTTGCAGTCGATTTAACAGAGCCTATGAACCTCCAGTAATTTTCCTTGGTGGGAGGTATCCACCATACACACTTATCAAGGTTGGCTGAAAAGCCTTCCCATTTTGCCTTGGAGAAGTTCCATCTTGGTCGGGCTACTGATTTTATAAGTGGTATTTGGATACCCAGGTCAATAAGGACAGGTCTGTGCTGACTATGGGGAAAATCAGGTAGCACATAACATGCGGCTGGCAGTGGTTGACCTGAGCCATTCCTGCTGGCAAAGCACAGGTCAGGATTATAGTCTCTGCCCCATGCAGCTGACCAAAAGGTACCTCTGTCCTTGCCATCAAAAACCAAATACATGTTTTTATCCTCTGACCACTCCACCAATGATGTGCCACAGCTATTGTTCTGACTGTAGTTCCACATATCATGATGGCTGTTGAAATCTCCAACAAAAACACATGGATGAGCAAATTGTGGGAGGACCTGGGCAGGCCACTCTGCTGCAGGTGGCTTATATACATTTGCAATGGTGAGGTTCTTGATTTTAATCACTACCAGATGAATATTATCCACCTGACTTTCTGTGATGAGGCTAACTTCCTCTAAGCTGCTCCTTACATATGTAGCTGTGCCATATGATCTGTGCTATGTAGCACCAATTATGTCATATCCATAAATTTGCCCTCTTGAGTAGAGCTGATCTTCTGTTTCTGTGTGAGTTTCCTGTAGAGCTACAACATCTACATTTAGCTCCAACATGAATTTTGACACACTCACTTTTTGCTCTACTAATGCCTTCAATGTTCAAGTGGCATATTTTGATACCAGGGCCAAGTCTTCTACCAGAAAAAGTTCTGAAAAGAACTGTTTGCTGTCATGTCCATGATTAAAAAGCCGGGAGATCCAAAGGATAGTCCAACTGCCAGAATAACCAAGCGCAATATAAGAGAAAACCAAAACAATTCATGGATAGTGTTCTTACTGCCAATATCCAACAGTTACCAACCCCACCTGTATTGAACCAGGAGCATTAATTTGGCTGATGTTTGAGCCGGTCCACTACAGCAAGGATAAAAGGAGCAGGTTGACACCTGCTAAAGAAATGAAAGAAATGAAAAAAAAGGAAGGAAGCAAGAAAGAAAAAAAGAAAAGCTGGGACAGAGAAGAAAGAAAGAAAATGACACAAAGCTAAGTCAATGGAAAAGTGTCATTTTAGTGCAATAAAGCTCCAGAGCAGAAGAAGTAGAAGAAGAAGGGCTCTGGAGTGACTATTGAGATGGAATTGAAAGGATATCTGGGGGAAGAGTGTCAGGGCAAAAGTTATTAGGAGAGAAGAGGAAATAAGGCCATGTTGTGGGGAGGACAGGGGTTAGAAGGTACCCGGATTTTTGGTGGGGTTTACCACTCTAGCACCTTGGGAATTTGGGATGCTAGGGCTGCTATTCTTGACCCGACAGCCCATGGTGGAGTTATTGGATAATGCTGCTATACGTCCATCTTATGATGGAGTGGTACTATTTATTGCAGCTGGTGGTATGTGGTATGAGACTTACATTTGAGAATGGGGATTTATTGGGTTGTAGGGCATTTTCAGTTGTTAATCTTGTATCACACTTTCCATCTGGGCTCTTGATTTGTGCCACATCTTAGTGCACTCGATTGTTTACTGGCTGGGTTAAGTGGCTCTCATGGATGCTTCAGGAGTCTCTCTCCTTGCTAAGGCTTTGTGACTATTTGTTAGTTCCATAAGGAGAACAGGGTGCACTGCTCAGTTGCCACGCCCATTTTATTATGGTATGGTATATTTCATTGCAGCTGGTGCATTGATACAAGACTGATAACTGTAAATAGGGATTTGCTATTAGGTCCCTGTTAGGATTCTCATATCACATGCATTGTGCATGGACTGTGTTACCATACCCTGTGATCAAGAGATGCCGGTTGCCAGGTGAAAACCCTGGAGTAATGATGTCTCCGACATATGCTGAGTACATGAATCATGTTCATGTTCAGTGAATGTAATAAGAGATCAATTTGCATGGTTGTTATTTATTTGGCAGGAGTGGCTCTCACTTTAGTTTCGGCTACTGGCTTTTTGCCTAGAGCTTATGTCATTTTCACTGGCAATGTTTGAATGATATGGTCAGCAAAATTTGATTCAGCTTTTGATGTCAGGGCTTGAAAATGTTCCTTGTAACGTTGTTTGAATATGTGGCCTGTTTGTCCTATGTAGAATTTGTTACAATCAGAGCAGTTCAGTTTGTAGATCCCTGGGAGATCGTATTTGTTTGTGTTCAGTGAACACACTTTTACTGACATCAGTACCAACCTACACATTCTACATATAAAATCTAAAGGACACGAACTCAACACCTTGGAACAATTTGAAATATACAAACACACCACACACAATAAACAAAACATTCTCAATGAACAACTAAATTTTAAATCTCACAAACTTTTTGATCACATTTTACAAAAACCACAACACTTCTAACCAAAAAACTGACATGATGATCTAGGAACCCACGCCTCTGAAGATGGATCTCATAGATTCGAAAGCGCTCGGCCTACAGATTAAGTGAGTTATACTTATTCTTAACAAATATTTGACTTTAAGTCGTTAAATTTCACATGAAAAGTTAATATTTATTTTGTACTAAACTTACAAACTTTTTCGTTTTTTTATCAAAATATTTTTAAATTTATTCATAGATTACTAGTGTTCTATACTGATGTACATTATGTTTCATATAAATGACTCGTGTCCATGCACAGGTCTTACCTATGTAGGCAAATTCCTATACAATATATATGTATTATACTCAAATGATGTATTATACTAAAAAATGTTATTGTGTTTTTTGATATATGTAAAATGTTTGTTTTTAATAGGAAATAAATATTATTTGATTTGATTTGACCCTTTAACAGAGGGAAGTAGTGTTGGAATCAACAGAATCCCTGCGGTACCTCCAGAGATCACCTCTGTCTTGCCAACCAAATAGTATCCCCTGACCACATTTTTTATTAATAAATGATAATAGTAATATTAAAACAGATAAGTTTAAATGTCGATCTCCTCCGCTGGGTTTTCTTCAGTACTCCTATGTGAGAACAAAACCACCCAAAGACATAGATAATAGACATCAAAAACTATTCCACCAACTCACACCCAAGCAACAGAACCCAACACCCCCCCCCCCCCCCTCTTAGCCACCTCCCACTACCAACAAGAGAAATTTCAACGCAGGAAAATCATCAAAGACACCAGAAGAACAGAACTTCAGATATCATTTGAGACAAACAGAAAGATCCTCTCGAAATGTCTGTTCTATTGGTTTTGTACCGCAGAAAATCCAGTTAGTTATAAAATTTACACAAATGAAAAAAATAACTTTGAATAACATATAAAAACCCGGATGCTTTCTGTATTACATTCAAACATTATTAAAAGAGAAAAAATTAATTAAATGTTCATCATTTAATTAAATAAATAATGCCCAAAGATGGTGAAGCCCATGGCCTAGACCTTCACATGCATATGTCTTGCTTCTTCCCTTATCTGTACTTTTCTGCATGCTTTATTACTATAATTATTAAGTACACGCTTTTTGAAGACTATTTCTTTGAGACTCTAAATATGGAGTATAAGAAGAGTCAATACAAACAGTATTGACATATTACCGATATTACACATAACATAAATCAAATTACAACAGTTGAGACTTGGAATTAGTCGGAAATATACACTTGTAAACTTACACTATAGAATCTTCATCAACTAAATATATTTTTTAAACTGTTTGAATCGAAATGGAAGCTGATATTGATTGATACAAGATATTGGTAGATCTACTACAACAAAATACAAAAAAAAAAATGAAACATAGAAGTGCATACCGAACCTAGTAGTGGATTGTACTAAGTGTGGCTTGTACATGATAGGTTACAACATTTAAAAGCAAGGTGGAAATACCCGTAGGGCGTAGGGGTCTCCCCACCAATAAAAGCCGTACGCTTATTATAATTATTTAAAATTCCTACTTAAAATCCACATACCTAATCGAAATCTATCAACAAGTTCAATACAATCTAACTACTACATTCAGACGAAGTATTTTGCATACCAAATCGAAATCTCTGAGCCAATTCAATAAATATAACATTAAAAACGATCATAAAAATAACAAATACAAGTTCAATATCAATTTAACAACAAATACAAGTACTGTACTGCATGTTCAGAATTTTTTTCACATACTCAAACAAAATCTCTGAACAACTACAATATAAATTCGATGTCAAATACAAGTTCATGTTGAAACAACATAGAAATGCATGTCCTACTTAGTATTGGATTAATTAATAATAAACTTTATAAATTTTTTCCTCAAGTCAAATTTATTCTTTTCCTTAAAATAACATACCCACGATCCAACCTGCGATCCACGTACCTAATCAAAATTTCTCGACATTTCAAAACAACAACTACTATATAGTTCAGAAAAAAATTTCACATACACAATTGAAATCACTGAGGAAATTAGTTCACTGACAAATACAAGTTCAATACCAATTCAACAAATACGTATTCAATAGGAAATAATGTAAATTAAATTTTGAGATCATAGTCCAAAAAAAGGTTTCAACATAAATCTGATGTCTGAGTCTCCCAGTTCGTGCACAGTTTTACCCCTCCTGTAAATAGAACAAGAAAAAATTAATTATCAAAATATAAAACAATAAAATATTGCATTTTAACTTAAAGAATTTTATGATCAATGACCTACAGGAACTGTATATAGGTAGAGCATTCATATTTTCTACAATATATTCTCTAACATAATTTCAAATGAGGAAATTTCTTTTAAATTTGATAATTTATATTACATGACCAATGATATCGCGAATATCGGCAGTAGATTTGTTCAGTGCATCTCGTCTACAAAGTTTAAAAAATCTCAACTCTTCATCTAATTAAAAAAAAAATACTTTGGGAAGTGATAGCCGGGAGGCGTAGCAGGTATCTGTTCAATCAGATAGAGATAAGCTGCGTTCTCGTAGGTCCTGTTTGTAACGGTGACCGATTAGATTGACCAGCAAAAAAGACATTGTTCTCTGCTGTAAAATCACTTCCCGGTGGTTCGGAACCCACCTAAAAATGTAGGTCAAACTCATCAATCACCATCATTCAATTCATTACCCACGCACAGGTCTCAAATTGTTTTGTCTCACTTTTGAATGCCACCATTAATAGCAATGAAACTCATAATAGGTATACTGTATACATAAGGATCGACTAAACTTGCCATCTTGTCAGTCATGAACTATAGATTAATTTAGTAAACAATTTAAATTTCATTTCAATTGTGGTTGAGCGCGTAATACGATATCATTGTTATTTTTATTCAGTTCATGACTAATTTATTATAAAACTAGTTCATGTGAAATTTAACGACATGCAGTCAAATATTTGTTAAGAATAAGTATAATAACTCACTTAAACTGGCCGAGTACTTTCGTCATGGAACAAGAAATCCAGGAATATAAAACTAGTTTGCCAATAAATAGATTTTGAAAATTGAAAACAATTGTTTAAAATTCGCACCATAAGTCATTTTTTGACAAACGTTTTATAATACACGGTAGAAAACAAAACAAAATGCAACTATATAGACAAAAAATAATGCATTATTTTGGAATCTAACTTGAAAGAAATATGTGTTACCAAACAGTTTTACCTTCAATTTATCTGATTATTCTAGTATTTCACCTAGGAAATTAGAGCAAGCTTTTATTGCAATAGCCATAGTAGTTTAAAAATAATTATAATTAATAAATAATAATGCTGCTGCTTATATTCTTCCATTTTGATGATGATTATGAGCAAATCTTAGTGGTTTTCTATATCCTTGCAACATCTGAAAAATACAAAATAATAAAATATTTAACAGAATTCAACTAAGAAATTGAAGCAACTGTGAAGCAAAATAATATTCACATAAGAATTATGAATTTGTGAATTTTAATTTTCTAGCATGGGAGCTTGACCAATCAAAATTTATAAGTTCTGGATGTGAAGTACTGGCAAGGTTCAAATTTATGAAAAATATAATATCTTTAAGAAAAGCGGTTAAAAATGATTGGAACCTTACCATACGTAATAAAATAAACAATGATCGGTTGTCTGTTCATATAAATTTGACTAAATAATAATCTTACATCAGGGTTGATCTCAGTTAATTCATTTTGTCATTCATTGTTGAAAAATTGGTAGATTGAGCTCACATGGATCGATCATTGATCATTAAATACTATGTTTTCAACAATAATTCTGCTCTGCTACTTCTGAATATTTATTCTACTCGTCAGTTTCAGTTTAAGTTTTCATCCTCTTCAATAGTAATGAAATAGAACACTTCTGATGGCAAACTGACCTGGAAAACAAACATAAAATTACCGAAATTTTCAAAACATAAAATAAATTAATGCATTAAGGTACGAACCTTTGATAGCATTCAAAGAAACTAATACTGGATTTATGATTTTTTTCTAAATGTTTAAGTTTAAATTCCGAGATTATTTCAGTTCCTCTGACTCATGTAATAAATTTATGCTTTCTACAAGGAGTTTTTCCTGATGAGCTGAAAAAGGCCACTGTTGTCCCCTTGTATAAGAGTGGCAATAAGACTGATCCAGGGAATTATCGCCCTATCTCCCTCCTTTCATGTGTGTCTAAGGTGATTGAAAAATGTGTGAAGACCCGCCTGGTAGAGTACTTGGAAAAATATGAGATTTTATCTAATTTTCAATTCGGTTTTCGTAATGGTATAAGTACTTCTGATGCTGTCTATAATGTAACTAAGAAAATTATGGAATCATTAGACAATGGAGAAAAATGTGTAGGAGTATTTTTAGATCTCCAAAAAGCCTTTGATACTGTGGACCACACTATTTTGTTTAAAAAATTGGAAGATATTGGGATTAGAGGTGTTGCTTTAGGGTTATTTAAAAGCTATCTTAGTTGTAGAACTCAGGTAGTTGGGGTTGATGGGGTCATGAGCTCAGAGTTGGGGATTTCGATGGGTGTACCACAGAGTACAGTTCTGGGTCCTATTTTATTTTTAATTTACATTAATGATTTACTTAACATAGAACTTGAGAGTTGTTCTTTGTTTTCTTTTGCCGATGACGCTGTAGCTGTTTTTTTGGGTGCGACATGGAATGATGTTTATCGTCGAGCAAATGAGGGTTTGAAGGTTATAAAAAATTGGTTAGATTTCAACTTAGTTAGTTTAAACATTAAAAAAACTTCAGCCATTTCGTTTTCTTTGACCTAGACAGGTCTGCCACATAGCAATGGGGGTATAGAGGATGATTAAGCTTTTCATGAATCCGGATGCAGTGGTAATGGATGTCAATGTCCTAAAATAAAATTTAAAGACAGTACCTACTAAATACTTAGGAATAGTGTTATTGATAACCATTTGAAATGGAGGGACCAGATTTCATATTTATGTTCCAGGTTGAGGAAAGTGTGTACAATGAATAAGTTTAAGGATAAGTTTATAATAAGGATAAGTTTGTACAATTGAGAAATATTTTTAATGTTGAGCAAGTAAGAAGTGTTTTTTGTACTTGTGCAGTCAATTGTGCGATATGGTGTAGTTGGCTGGGGTGGATGTGGTATTACAATTCTCAAGCCTCTAATATTATTGTACAAGAAAATTATCAAAATATGCTTGAAAAAGCCGGTCAGGTATCCAACAGATTTGGTATATAAAGAGTTCAATGTACTCAGTATTGAACAGTTGTGCGATTTTGATCTGGCCAGTTTTGTCTATTCACGACGCAATGAATTCCCCATAGCCCCACTTCGCGGTTATGATACCCGTAGACAATCTGAGAGATTCCTGTTGGAACCACGTTGTAGAACAACAGCTGTCAGTGTTCATGCAGCATATAATGGCCCTAGACGTTTTAACCGTCTGTTACTTGAAATCTCTGGGTCGCCCCAGTCCATTATGGATTATTATTATTTGTCCACTCACAAATCATTTAGACAGTGCCTTCGACTGTTTTATCAAAGAGACTAGTTCAAAGTGGACACAATTTTAATTATAAATAGCAAGATTTATTGTGCAGGCAGGTAATGGAAAAGTGCATACTGTAATTAATTCCTATAATAGCCTATTATTGTGTTAAAATTTATATTTTCACAATTTTCTATTATAATGAAGATTCATTCATTTAAAATAATAATAGAAAACTAGACGTGTTTTTTAGGTATCAATTTTGTTATTATTTTGCTTTAAATATTCAATTGTATCTTTTAAACCAATAGCCTATACTAACATTTATTTTAATATACTAACATTTGTATAATGAGCAGAACAGATATGTTTTTTCAGGTTTCTTGTAGTATACATGTTATTATTAACTTTTCATGTGAAATTTAACGACTTGCAGTCAAATATTTGTTAAGAATAAGTATAATAACTCACTTAATCTGGCCGAGCGCTTTCGAATCTATGAGATCCATCTTCAGTGGCCTCTGAAGATGGATCTCATAGATTCGAAAGCGCTCGGCCAGATTAAGTGAGTTATTATACTTATTCTTAACAAATATTTGACTGCAAGTCGTTAAATTTCACATGAAAAGTTAATATTAACAACGCAGTTCGTCATGGAACAAGAAATCCAGGTATACATGTTATTTTTTAATTCAATGTCTTATATGATATTGGCATTTTAGAGATGCACCATCCCGTCACCATTCGTCACTCATGCAATTAGAAACATTCAATTATTACTGCCTTAAAATATCTAAGTACATGAATGCTAATATGAATGCTACAACTCAAAATGAAAGGCTTGAAACCCAGCACTGAAACAGATATTTGAACTGCAATGGAATGCAATCTGTGTAAGTATGAAGTTTATTATGATTGCTTTGTTTATTTAGAATAGAAGAAAGTAAAAAATCTAATTACCTAGTAGATGACCCCAGAAATAGGTTGTAAGAAACAATGATGGAGTTAGCAGTTGGATCTGTCTGAGAAGACTATAGCTGAGATGAATTAGCGATGACAATAACTCAGTGGGTCTGAAACAGACTTGGACAAGAGTGATTGAATGAAAAATTATAAATTTAACAATAAATATCTCATATTTGCACTCCTACAATCTGTAGGCAAGCGCCAATAATCTATCAAAGAATAGAATCGCATATGGGCATTCCCACCATGTGTAGGCAAGCACCACTAAGCTATTAATAAATAGCATCACATATTTGCACTCCTACTATGAGTAGGCAAGCGCCACTAATATATCAATAAATAATAATATCAAATATTTGCACTCCTACTATGTGTAGGCAAGCACCACCAAGTTATCAATAAATAGCATAACATATTTACACTCCTAGCAACTGTAGGCAAGCGCCACTAAGCTATCAATAAACAGTATAATGTATTTGCACTCCTACCATCTGTAGGCAAGCGCTATAAAGCTATCATAATAATTAAATAGGATCAAATATTTGCACTCCCACCATGTGTAGGCAAGCGCCACTAATATATCAATAAATAATAGTATTGCATATTTGCACTCCTAACCTGTGTAGGCAAGCGCTACAAAGCTACCAATAAAATAATAATACTCTAATATTAAAACTGATACTGTATTTCACTTCTATATAATGTTTTACTCACTTATATTGGAGATGCTTGAGGGATGCATTTCACTTCTGAAAAGAAGCTTTTTCAACCTCTTGGCCTCTTGGAGGCTGACAAAGCTTCTTTTCAGAAGTGAAATGCATCCCTCAAGCATCTCGAATATAAGTGAGTAAAACATTATATAGAAGTGAAATACAGTGTCAGTTTTAATATTAGATTGTTCATTAAGTATTTTGTCATGGAAAACATTATATATATATAATACTGTAGTATCAAATATGTGCACTCCAACCATTTGTAGGTAAGCACCACTAACTCAGTAATAATAAAGTTTTAATATTAGATTGTTCATTAAGTATTTCGTCATGGAAAACATTACAGATATATAAATAAATAAAACATAAATGATGTGGTTATAGATTCTCATTCATTTAATCGCACATCTCTTTTAATTAATATACTTTCATAATTCATAAAAGAGGGCACGGAGTCCGAGCACCACAACTGATGACGAGGCAAGAGCGAGTAGTAGAGTCAGTAAAATTAGTGTCGTTAAAGTTAGTTCAATAAATCAGTAGATTAGGATTCACCTCTTTCCGGATGCGATATGACTGCCTCCGTTGATGCCCTCCCCATACTCATTAACCACTCCGACACCTTTTTTTAAATAATTTACTATTTTGAATGTTCCTAAATGTGAAGGAAGATTTCTGTAGAGGATTTGGGATATATAGTAGGAATTTGTGACGGAAAAGGTTCTGTATAATCTGTCATTAAGGATCCTAGATGTATTTGAGCTGCGCGTATTGTAATGATGGTTATAAGTGATAAAAACATTTTCCGAATTTTTGTGGATGTAGACCAATAATGTTTTCACAAACAGCTGTCTCAAGTTAAGAACATTGAAATCGTCAAACAGGATATCCGTTGGATACCTTCGACCTTTGCCTCAAACACATGCTGTGTAATAGTACCATTAACGCTGCTGCAATCTGTCATACACCATTCAATGGCATCTATGATTATCATCAAATATTGATACTCCACTGTGCAAGCACTCTAAGCTATTATACTCTACATGCCATTCTTTATGGGAAAGACAATAATTAGGCTATACAAGTATCTTATTTATATTATATAGAAAACATGGTCATTTTGTATGATCCCATCACTTTGTTTCTAATAATATTATTATTCATTTATTCATATTATACTGTATAATACAATATTATACTTAGTATTCCTGTGTGTAAATTAATAAATTGAAAAACTTCCAATGCATCATACTATAAGCATTTTCTAGAGGAATTAGAACAATATATTTACCGGTAGCTGTTTGATGATATGATTCCGTTAAAAAGGATTTTATACGTGTTGGGTATTAATTATTCTTATTGAACCAATAGGCAGGCTATAACAATTTGTTTATTTATCATTCATTTTGATTTGTGCTAGGCTATCCTTTCTGTTTTCCCTGTGGCTGCATAATTTCATAGTGTCTTATGAATTAGTTATAGAATGTTAATGAATTCATTGTGATTTATCCTCATATTATCATTCAGGATTTATAATAATGCGAATATTTATGTTATCTTCTATTTATCAGATTAGTATGTAGGAGAGCGCTATTCCATTCAATTCAAAATTAAGCCTCACCTAAAAAAAATGATAATTGATATGGTAACTAGTGTATAAAAGTATAAGATTGTATAATTTTGTTGATCTGGAGTCGGCGTAGCCGAGTTGGCTTATCGCTGGTCTGATAAGCCAAAGGTCCTGGGTTCGATCCCAGTTGAGTACAAGATATTTTTCTCGAGCCACTCCCGTGTTTCGGAGGACACGTTAAGCCGTCGGTCCCGGTTGCATATAAAAAAAGCAGTCGTTAAAAAAAACGGCGAGGTGGAACTACCCGTAAGGGTTTCCCCACTACGAAAAGCCATACGAATTTACTATTTTTATTGTTGATCTGACTTGTCTTATACTCCTTAACTGGAGTCTCCAAGACATAATCTACAAAAATAAAATAATAATATTTTAATTTTAGATTCAGTCCGTTTATTCGTCCTGGTGATGAGTTGACGTTGACTTCATTAAAATTAGAGGTTTTATTCAAGTACCGGTATGTTTTGAATAGAATAGATTTCATTGCCCAACAAATAAAACCGTTTAAAAAGTTGGAACAGATATTTTATTGGTTAACAAGAAGGTGCCAATGAAGTACAACTCAAAGTTAAACGTCTATAAACTAGGCATATATCTTTATATTTATCAAGATCATTCTTTATTTCAAATCCCAAATTGTTAAGATAATGCTTATATTGCATAGCATAATCACAAAATTAAAAATACAATAAAAAATTCAAACAACAGAGTAGGATTTTTGCATGGTTTTTTGAATATAGCGCCGCTGGTCACATGATCGGAATAGTTCACGGTCATGTGACCAGATAGCGCTCTTGTAGCAAGATGGCGATTTGGTGAATGTTATTGGTTAGTAGAAAGTTTCTAAATAGTAATGGAAATGTTGAGTTGTAGTAAATATCTTGTCAATTATGAAGTAGTGCTTTTCTGTGAAAATTTCGTGTAATGGCTAGACCGAGTGAGAAAACTGTCGTTTTGTGATTATAAGTAAGTTGATTTTTAAAATAGTGTTTGTAGCTTGTTTTGCTGGCAAGTCAGTTTCACTCGTAATAATTTCCATGTAGTTTCACTTATCTGCCCTAACTCGAAAGTTTAATTATAATTATTTAAATCTTGCTTATGATTTTACTCTAATTTTCTAATCTATTGTTCTCTTGCTAAACTTCTAAAGCTCTTTGTGCATTTGTCAACCAATTTACTTATCTACCTGAAGTACTTCATATCTTATCTACACGATAGCAATGTCTAGATTTCAGTGTCTATTTGTGTTATCTCTACCTTAATTTTGTTTATTTGGCGGAGAATCACATTCAGGTATTTTCTCAATCAGATACTTTTCAGAATCATTTTCAATGTATAATATTTAGAAGCTTCCTGTTTGGTTGTAAAGGTTATGTTAGTTTATTGACAATTTAGGTTGACAACCAATCTTTCTAGGAATTCGTTTGAAGATACTTTTCTAATTTATGGCATATTCTAATTATTTTGTGCCCAAGTGAGTGAACTATTATCACTTCCTAATTCTTTTAATATCGTGCTTCAATGTATTTAAGAATCACTAGCTGCTACTTGGTCACGTTTGGTCAGGACAACCTATTTACTTAACTTATTCACGATATTCACCTATTTTCCTCGAAAAATCATTCATTTCTATTACAAGGTTGATTTAGTCCAATTGAATTTATGAAACAGCGTATCCGTTTCAAGATTATGATACACGTTTTACAGGAAATGCACCATGGCCATGTTTAAACATGCTAATTCATGTAGGCTATTAAACCAAAGAATTTGTTATTTTCTTCCAATATTCTTTTTTAGTGTCATTTTTATCATAGGAAAAGTTGAAAAAACTTTCAGCGGAACAGTAACAGCGAACGAATTTTTACAAACTTTCAATAGGAATGGTCTCTTTAAACCCATACTTAGTCAAGTTCAGTGCATTTCGTTTCTAATTCCATGAACGTTTTGTTCTCTTGGCTCTTGTAATCTCATTTTCTCTGTAATATCCAATGAGGGAATGTACCTAGAGGTGAATATTTTTGAAAAATTCATGTCCAAGTTTTCCCTTTGCTTTTGAACTTGGAAAACATCCAATTTTTTCAACTGTGCATCCCTCAAATCTCACTATCTCGCCAATATTTTCTAGTTTTTATCTATAAAAGTTTAATTTTTGATGAACTAATCGGAATGTATTTCGGTAATACGCCTAATATCATGTCAATGTACCAGTTCACTAAAGTTTTTTTTTTTTTTGAGGATGAAGCCCACATAGGTCTGAGACCTGTGCGTGGGTAATGAGTTGGATGATGGTGATTTATGAGTTGTACCTTCAGTTTTAGGTGGGTTCCGAACCACCGGGAAGTGATTTTCAGCAGAGATTTTCAGTTGGTCAAGTTGAATAAATATTCAAATCTATTTTATATAATATTGATATGCTAGTGGGTTATTGTGGTACTTATTTCTCGAATAATCATGAAACTTTGTATACTGATACAAACGGTATTTAAATATTAAAATTTCCGTTTGACTTTTGAATATGAGTTCCAGGTCTTGAAAGACCTATTGCAGTAATCAATATTTATACAATTAAAAGCAAATAAATCCGATGACACTGAGAAAAATAACTAATAGAATAACGAAAAGCCTAATAAAAAATGTGAAAAACGTATGTTGGGGTTCAGGTTTCCCCAATTTCTGAGTTCAAAATTGTGTTATTTATGACCGAGAAGAACGAAAGAAGTGAGTGTTTTAAAGATCAATTCCTATCAATTCGTAAGTTTACAATAAAATTAAGATCTGTTGAAACTGTACCTACAATATCGCTTGGGCTTGGGCTAGCAAAGAAGACGCATAATTGCAGTAGTACAGACACAGAAAATTGAATAAAATAAATCAGAACGGTCGTGTGAAACAACAATGAGTTTTCAAAAAACAAAAAAATACTAGGAATTTATCATGACCAAACGTAATTCAAGCTAACAATATTAGGCTATCATAGCTAAGTTATTTTCAATAAATTCAGCTCTGTTTAAATTTTCACCAATGAAAATAATTGTAATAACATTTTATAATCTGCTGTCTATTCAGTGTAATAATTTTGATGTATGAATTTTTATGGAAAGGGTAAATTAAAATTAATATTGCTTATGGCTACATGTGTGGGAAATAATTATCCATTTATTTTGTATAATAAATGTGCATGCATAATATTGCTAGATTGATATCGCCTTAAAAAATGTTATATTGAGCTACATTGCTTAAATTAAGGTATTCTATCATACTACTTTCAATAATTATTATTAATCTTTCACTCCAACATCTTACTAGTTTGCACAGTGGAGCAGCGAATACTCTTAGATAATCACCATTGTAAAATCAAACGCATGCTGTGGAATGGTAGTATTCGCGCTGCTCCAATCTGTCTACACCATTCGACAGAATGTGTTTAATTCTGCGATGATGGTTATCATCGGGTATTTGATGCTCCACTTTGCATTAACCTTCACAATATTCAATTAATTTTTTGCAATTTGTTCAGGTTGTATTATTACCTCTCATTACTTACTGCTACCCGTAAGGGTCTCCCCACCACGAAAAGCCATACGAATTTACTTTTATTACTTACTGCTCTGCTTCAACTCTGGATATTGTTTTACAAATACTGTATACAAAGTTCTCTATGCCCTCAAATAAAAAACAAAAAAATTATGATAACTTATGAGCGATTCATGCTGTTTTAAAAAGGATGGTTTTTGAAATTCATAACGATTCATGCTATTTTATAATGTAAAATACCTACATATTCAATGCCTTTAACCTCTGAAATGCATAATTATCTGAATTTACACCAATAGAGTAAATAAATAATACTTCAACAATTATTAGCTCTTAACAATGTCGTAATTAATATCCACTCTAATATTTTCCTGCTAGGCATTGTGAAACTATTGGTCAAGCGAGAATAATATCAGGTTATGATTGCTGCTGGATGAACTATGGTATTCTATTTAATTGTAGGATAAGTACTGAAAACGCACTGAATAAGTCTATTGCAATACTTGACAATAATTTAATTAATGAATTGAAAATAATTTATTAAGAGAAAGAGGAGAGTGTAAAAACGTCTTATGATTTGTTCCATTCAAGTAAATCAAGCCATGTATTGAAAATAGTTTTTTTTTTAATTTTGTATTTATTTTACTCGCATGTATTTTCAGATTAGAAATGAAATATTTATTAATTTTATTGTTTCTGTGTTTCAGATCGCCCTAAAAATTCTCAGTACATACGTCTACGCTAGCCTACAAGGTCGTTTGCTCACAATGACTTTTCAAATAGTTTAATCCATTGCAATAAAGCAGTTACAAATGTTTACTGTCATAGTGAAAGCACAAATTCAATCAGTGTTACAAAAAATAAAATAATAAAATTGGAAGTTCAGGTTAGGGTTATTTCTAGTTAGTGTGTGAAACTATGTTGGTGTTGGTCAACTGATCAACTACTGTGCGACTGTCCTTCAACTACTGATCAAATCATAGTCAACTATCGCGCGTGCGACTGCCACTCAACTGATCTGATATAATTTATTTGCTATTGGTCAATTCCTAGTAAAACTACTATTCAGTGAATCGATCAAACATCAATTAAGTGAAACAACGGTTAAGCAATCAATTGATCAACAGTTGTTCTCACATTTTGATCAATTAATTGTTGTTAAAAAGTGTAGTGCGTTCATCAATTAAAAGTTGTACACTCAATCAACAGTTGATCAACACACCAATCAAACGGTCAACCGAGTTAGCAACTAAATTCGTGTCTCCTGTTGCATACAAATATTAACACACACGATCAACTTGTGATCAACACATTGATAAAATACATTCGCTTTGCGTCAATCAACACACACAATCAACTGTTGTCCTTTTGTTGATCAACTGGTTCTCTGGGCTGCGCAAGTTAATTCGTCGTCAATAATAATCATTCAATATATAAAATCAATCAATAATAATCATTTATCTGGTCTACAAAGTTGTCAAACTTAATTTGAGTTGCATCTAGCAACTTTTGTTATATTGTTGATCAACCAAGTTTCACAGGTAAATACGTGTCGCCTCGTGTAACCAGTGCCATACAAATGTGTTGTACGCTAACGATGCGGCTACGTGTGAAACGGTAATGTTGCGCGATAGTGGCTACAGCGAAGAGCAGGGAGGTCCATGCGACAGTGCGGGTGGTGTGGTCGGGGTTTGCAAACCCCACTGCGCGCTTCCTCTGCCTCCAATGGCCGCCCCCGACGACCTCCTCCCACAACCACCGCCTCCTCTAGTCGAGGAACCTCCCGGAGCCTGCTCGAATCGCGACTCCCGGGTGACGGGACCCTCCTGTCTCGCACTCCGACATGCCGTCTCCGGATTGCATCGACTGGACGATTTCAATCGCGAGAAAATCGGCTCTGGATTCTTCTCCGAAGTTTTCAAGGTCAGTTGCAACAGTTTTATTATTGCTATTTCATTCGCATAAAACTCTTTAAAATGTTAATCAAAAATAATAAAGAAGTCAAATTTACAAAAAAATTGTCAGGCCGCTGGCTGAGCGTGGGGACAGGGCATTCGAGGTGTCCATTTACGGCCGCTCAAGACTGCGCTTGGAAGGGTGACCGGCACCAAAAACATGACGTTATCTACATTATTATCACTTACCGGGTGTTTTAGAACGCATCTAAAGCTGTAGGTTAGGGCAGGTTAGTTACTGTAACTGAAAAATTGTGAACTTTAAAACTAACATCTTCAATAAATGTACAATCATTATGAGACTTACTCAATAAAATTTATGTCCTATGGGTAACATACACACAAAATGCAATCTTATTATATTACCTAAGTAAATTCCAATTTCATTGAGAGGTATTGTCTGAAGATTCAAAACGCAAATTTTTAATAGTTTTGAGAACCAGAAAAATATATCAATTTCAGAGATGAGCCACTTGAAAAAAGTATTTATGGGTTAAAATAACACTTAAATTCTTGCGACATTATTTCAAATGAAATAAATCTGTATATATTGCTTGGCCATCAATCATATAGGGTTGTTTTATTGAGAGCTAGAACCAGCTTAAAATCGAAACATTATCAAGGTTTAATGTTCACCAGTAAAATTCCCGTTTATCTATTAACACTCAAAGATAGTGTATTGGACCTCTATAACTCAAACTGGTAGATAACTTAGGCCATCAGAAAAGTAAAAAAGAACTATAGAAAAAATACATCATGGTTTTGTAAGGAATTTTCATATTTTATTCTTCATTGTTATTAACCGATATCCTACTTAGGCGGTTGTACTTTTTAATACTAATACTGCTGTTTTAGAAATCTTTTCAAGATTGAAGTAATTTTCACTGTCTATCAAGAAATGCATTTTGGAATATGTTTTATCTAAATAATTTTCACTGTCCACCAATTAATAAATTATCGTTGTCCAAATTCATATTAAAAATATTTTCATTATTTTTGCTGTCTAAGAAATGCAAGTTTATCATATTTTACTATGAAATGCAAGGAATGCATTTTTATCTTCCTTAGTATTATTAATACAGGCCATTATTGCATCATTTCAATAATTATTCTACCTGGACGTTAATAGTTGATAATATTCAATTTAGTGTTGGTATAGTTACGGCAGTCACCTTGTGCCTTGGCTTATCAGTTGAAGTTTTGTCTTCATTAACCTACTATGCAGTTGACTATTAATAACAGATTAGTTTCAAGGTCCTTTAACATTCTATGCATTCCTTGCTGTCAGCGGTGAAGCTGTTTTACTGTTATCAAAGTTGTAAAGACAAAGTAGTTTAGAGTCAATTATTGCTTTGTGGAATTAGTATTCTTTTTTTCTAGTCTTCCATAATTTTATTGTCTGAAATTCTATTAAGTTTCCAATTTTATCAATTCTTCAATTTTATGGTAATGTCTTTTATTTGAGGTATTCAATTTTATAATATAGCGGATTTGGTTTTTGGGAATTCCCCTATTTGAAGAATATTTTTTTTTTTTAATTTGAGGATAGCCTATTACTAAAAATGTAACTCTAATGAATATGTAATTGGAAGATTTAAATTTATTAGTTCAGAAGAACGGAAGTATTTTCAGTCAGTTGAAAGTTTTTAGCAAAAGCGTGTTGTGTTTAACATGCTAAATTAGAACAAATTTGGTTCGGAACCCACCTAAAACGTTAGGTCCACCATCCATAACAACATTGTATCATAATTATTCACCTCATTACCCATGCGCAAGTCAGACTAATGTGGGCTCCATCAGCAAGGAACAAATTACAAACAAGTAAGCATTTAAAACAATATAAACCCTGCACTCTGAATACGGTTAAAACCAAGGTGTAACCTTGGTTACACCTTGTAATTACCTTAATTAAAAATTGTTCTCTAGGATGATATGACATGCCATAGATCATTTCCATGATTATGATAATATGTCTTAATTGTAATTAATTTGTAGATTTGTTTGTTTTTTTTATTTAGTCCTTATTATTGGCCTACATTGCTTATTGTTTTAGGTTACTTGTACAATAGATCATCCAATACTCGATTACAATCACCATTGAAAAATGGAATGGTATATCACAGATTGGAGGTGCGTGAATACTACCATTCCATAACATGTATTTAATTTTGCGATGGTGATTAACATCGAGTATTGAATCTAAACACTTGCTATTAGTACAGTACTACCACTATGAATCCTACCATTCCATTGCATGTGTTTGATTTTGCGATGGTGATTGTCCTCGAGTGTTGGGTGCTCCAATGTGCAAGAACACTATTACATTGGAAATAAAATATTTATTCATGTGTACTTATAGATACAGAGTCTGAGAAAAAAATATTCAAGGGTATATAATATGCACAACTCGCTGTTCTTGATTAATATGAAATAAAACTTATAAATAACAACATTTTATTGTTTAAAGATTTTTTTTTCATTCTTTCTCAACAAAAATCTTACAAATTCGATAGTTTATAAAAATTATAACTCAACGTTCAGCGTTCATAATAGTTGAAGGCATCGTCAATGAAAAGAATAAAAGGCGAAGGATTCTTTGTTTGGGAATTTCAGGAAGATGTATGAATACTAATTTATTATAATGCTTTACCTTGAGATATTTTTTGTTGAAAAAGTGTAATTGTTAAATTTTTGAACTCATTTACATAGGCTACAGTATACTTGAAAACATGTGGATAATTTTTCTCAAAATATCGCCTCTACCAATTGTTTTATTCAACTCATATTGAAAAAAAATGAACCAGTTAATTTAATTATATAACTCTTTAATTATAGTCATGAAAGAATGAGGTAGGCATGTTTTAAATTATTCTAATTGAAACCTTATTAAAAATATATTTTTTAATTGCTGATGATGCCCACATGAGTATGGAGACTTGTGCGTTGGTGATGAGGTGAATGATGAGAACCCAAGGCTGCAGGAAATGAAGCCAGCCAGAGCCTTATCTTATCACAGCGCTCCAACCAACTGCGCTACCAGAGCTGCCAATATTTTACAATTACAGTATTTCTTTTCGGAGGATGAAACCCTCATAGATCTGAGACCTGTGCGTGGGTAATAAGTTGGATGATTGTGAATTATGAGTTGGACCTACCGTTTTAGCTGGTTTCCAAACACTGTAAAAATATTACCCTTTATTATCAATAACGTTTTCCTTCGAATGAAATGTTGGAATCAGGAAGCTATTCAATATTGAAGAAATAATAGAAATAAAATTTTGTAATTTTTTAATTATGCTGTAATTAAGAAAGAATACGATAGGTTATGCATGTTTTCCAATTTATTATCCCCTATAAAAAGTTATTGAAAACTGTCGGGTCGCCCCTAGAAATGGAATACCTTCTTCACCATCTTCTTCTTTATCATCTCCTTCTTCCACCTTTTCTTCTTCTGCTTCCTTTTCTTCTTATTCCTCCTCTGTCTTCTTCTCTTCCTCCACTTTTTGCCCTTATTCTTCTTCTTCTTCCTCCTCCTCCTCTTCTTCTTCTTCTTCTTCTTCTTCTCCTTCTCCTTCTCCTCCTCCTTCTCCTCCTTCTCCTCCTCCTCCTTCTCCTCCTCCTCCTCCTCCACCTCTTCTCCTCCTCCTCCCCCTCCCCCCTCCTCCTCCTCCTCATCCCCCTCCTTCTCCCCCTCCTCCTTCTCCTCCTTCTCCTTCTCCTCCTTCTCGTCCTCCTCCTCTTCCTCTGCCTCCACCTCCTCTGCCTCCACCTCCTCCCCCTCCCCCTCCTCCTCCCCCTCCTCTCCTCCTCCTCCTCCTCCTTCTCCTCCTCCCCCCCCTCCTTCTCCTTCTCCTCCTTCTCCTCCTCCCCCTCCTCCTTCTCCTTCTCCTCCTTCTCCTCGTCCTCCTCCTCTTCCTCTGCCTCCTCCTCCTCCCCCTCCTCATCCTCCTTCTCCCCTCCCCCCTCCTCCTCCCCCTCCTCCTCCTCCTCATCCCCCTCCTCCTCCTCCTCCTTTTCCCTTCCCCCCTCCTCATCCCCCTCCTCCTCCTCCCCCTCCTCCTCCTCATCCCCCTCCTCCTCCTCCTCCTCCTCCTCCTCCTCCTCCTCCTCCCCCTTCTCCTTCTCCTCCTTCTCCTCCTTCTCCTTCTCCTCCTTCTCCTTCTCCTCCTTCTCCTTCTCCTCGTCCTCCTCCTCTTCCTCTGCCTCCTCCTCCTCCTCGTCCTCCTCCTCTTCCTCTTCCTCCTCCTCCACCTCCTTCTCCTCCTCCTCCCCCTCCTCCTTCTCCTCCTCCTCCTCCTCCTCCTCATCCCCCTCCCCCTCCTCCTCTTTCAATTCTTTGTCTTCTTCTACCTCCTTTTATGTGTCGTTCTCTTCTGATTTCCCTTTTACTCTTCGCTGCTTCCTTATTCTTTTTCGTTATTATTCATGAATATAAATGAGCTGCACATGGTAACGTGGTTTTTTTAATGATAAAAAGGAAAATGAAATTTATTCTGCCTTAAAAAATACAAATTAGTTATATACAATTAATTGATTCAGAATCTCCTGGCAGCAATTTTTCATATATGCTGCCAGTCTTTTCTTATAAATTTATTTTCTGAATGAAATTGTAGTTGCTAAAATATAAAATACAATTATAATTATTGTTTGCGGCCATTGCGGTACACATATCTTGAAATACAAGACAATAAAAAATACAAAAATATCAAAATTGAAATATGCTGTAACACCAGGATACCTCATAGATATTAACTTCGGTACCAGAGGAAGCAAAATGCAGCAATATAGAAACTTTACCAAAAATGATTATAATAAATAATGTTGGAAAATAAAACCTCTCCTTCTTCACCTACTCTTTTTTCTTGTCCTTCTTTTTAATTTCTAGCCTCCATCTTCTTCCTCTCCTCCTCTAATCCCTTATTCTCCAGCGTTAGACCAGTTTCACACACATTTATTTCATTCGTTAGGCAAAATCTTGAACGGTCCACATTCCAACAGTGGCGTGAAGAAATAAATGAAGCAACGGATTGCGCAATGCAAATTGTCTTACGGACAATTCAAATTTGTTTGAAACTGCCCACAAGTTTACTATACCTCAACCTGTGTCCTACCGAACGGCGGCCGTCCTGGTCGAGATATTGGACACCATTCGGCATAATATCGATGTGTGTGAAGAGCATAATTTATATCTTCACGACAATGTTGGAATGTGGACCGTTCGAGATTTTACTTAACGGATGAAATCGATGTGTGTGAAACGGGCCTTAGACTTTCGTCGACAAATAACAGCAAGTAGCTGTTTATTATAAAGGATACTGTACTTGATACAATAATTATTTGTTTGTCTAATATCATCAATAATTGTTTTTTTAACGAATCTTTCAAATGACTGTTGGACTCTTGGAATTTATTCACTGATTGCTCAAATATTACTGTAATTTGGTCCGCTATCCGCTGCGTACAAATTGAGCCTATTTTGGGACTGACGAGTTGAATATTTATTTGCAGTCCATCTGATAAAAAGTTATTTATATCCCGCACTGCTGACTGATATGTGTGGAAGCTTGGATAAATATTGAAGCAATCTATCAAATATTGAGCTAAGTAAACACAGTAGCTAAGGTCAAGTATATTTGGTGGCCAGAAGCTCATCTTTTAATTATTGCGCAATTATTTTTGATTGGATTAAGTGCTGAGAAATATAATCCTTTTGTTGATGAAAGTTTGGTTACTGTTGATTGACATGTTGAACGCTTCCTAAACGCTCAATAAAATTGCCTTATATTGAAGGTTGTAGTAGTAAATTGATCCTAGAATATCAATTTGTTGAAAAATCTTTAAAAAGTGGTGAACCCAGATTTTTATCGATCTCATAAAAAGAATAAGTGACACCCACAGTTATTTTCAAGATTCTACAATTGAGCGAGTTTACACGCTACTCGCCGGCGAGTTTGCAATATCGCCTATTTTAATCCTTTACCAGCTAATTATACGAATAAAAGATGAAGGCTGGGCTATTTTACTTGCTACTCGCTGGCGAGTTTACAGTCTGATTGCAAACTTGCCCAGTGTATAATAATTGTGCTCACTAGGTAACTACGTAAAAAAGGGAAATTGGGCTACTCGCAGGATTGTTAGCCAGTACACTAGACAATATAACCGAGGATTTCTACTTTACTTGCTAATAGCTAGCTTGTCTGCTTGTAAACTAGCCTAACGTAGTCGAGGTATAAATTGAAATTTTGTTGTACAATTAATTATATACTGTGGAATGTTGAGAAACAAACTTCACAAAGCAAGATTCTTTATCCTTCAGTAACCTAAAGCCGCGTCTCCACCAACCGAACATGTCTGCCGAACATTGCTGTCTAAGACAAAAAACGGGCAAACATTAAACATATGGGTCACCGAACATGTTCGTGAGTTCAATTGAAATGTTCGGTCTGTGAGCGAACAGTGACGACCAACAACAGGCTCCCGCCACTAACCCCACCACACCGATCATAATGTTCGAGAAGGCGTCCACACCAAACCAACTCCAAAAAATGTTCGGTGACATCAGCTGATTCCAGCGAACACTGTTCGCCGAGCATGTTCGGTTGGTGGAGACGTGGCTTAACAAAGCGACTATTTATACACTCATTATAGTACAAAAACACCTGATTCGTGCACTATGTTACTTTGTCTCACTCCAGGTGTGCCAACGATAGAAAAAATGTAATGTGTAACTCGTTCTGAAAGTATCTTTGCTGCTCTTGAAAAACTATTCCTCACTCGCCTTCAGCTCGTGCGTCATGCATTTCTCTCATGCAGCAAAAAGCTACTGCTGCACGAGATAAATGCTTTACGCACGAGCTGAAAGCGAATGCGGAATAGCTTCTTCAGTGCAGCAGAGATACTTTCAGCTCGAGTTACACATTACATTTTTCCTATAGTTGGCACACCTGGAGTGCGGCAAAGTAAAATAGTGCAAAAAACTGCTGTTTTACTTACTATAATGAGTGCATAAATAGCTGCTTTGTTGGGGAACTGAAGGAAAATATCTGTCGCTGTACTTGAGAAACTTTCCACACTCGCCTTCAGCTCGTGCATAATGCATTTCTCTCGTGCAGCAAAGAGCTACTTCGCGCACTAGTTATACAATGAACTATTTCCTCAAAAAAGATGAAAACTGGGCTACTTTTCTTGCTACTCGCTGCCTTATTAGCTAGTTAACTAGTCAGATGAGCTTTTAATCTGAAATTGTGATGTACAAAGATTGATATACTCTGGAATGGAGTTTTTTGGAATTTTGGAGTTTTTTTCTGGAATGGAGTTCTCAACTCAGTTCGGCAGGGGTATGTTTCCCAAAAATGTTGCGAGCCGGGCTCCTTGTGCTGTTCGCTGGCTTTTTAGCTCGTAAACTAGCTCAATGTAATCGAAGCTTTAAAAATTGGAATTGTGCTGTACAATGATTGATATACTTTGGAATAGAATAGAAACAAATTTATTGAAGCTATTTTCTCAACTCAGTTCGGCAAGGGCATGTTTGCCGAAAAACGTTGAAAGCCGGGCTACTTGATATTCGCTGGCCTGTTAACTAGTAAACTAGCCCAATGTAATCGAATCTTTATAAATTGAAATTGTGTTGTACAATGATTGACATACTCTGGAATGGAATAGAAACAAATTTCTTGAAACTATTTTCTCAACTCGGTTCTGCAAGGCTCTTCATTATCTGCGTTTCCCATATCATCATCATCATACTAATTATCGTCTTTCTCATCCGGTGAATGGCAGTCAAAGAAAAAGAAGGAATATAAAAAGAAAAAGAACAAACAGAGGTCCATTTAAACGTAGCAGGTGACCTTCTCACGGTAGTTTTGTCTCAATTATTTTTCTAAACCGTCGAACTGAAAAATGTAAATTTGCTACTCTACAAGTTGCGTCTATTATGGGAAGATTTAGCAGGCTACCTTTCAACACTCGTAACAACTCTTCTACAATCGCAAATATCCGGACTTAAATCACCAATGATTGACGCTATACGGCAAAACTTTGCTTTTTAAAGTAGATTGGAGAAAACGGTAATTGAGAATTTAGTCTAATATTATTTATCAAAAGTGAATCGACTAGAATATTGTTGGAAAGTAGATTGTATTGTATGGGAATGAGGGTTTTGTCTGTATTTTCATGTTGAGGAGATATAGAATAGTATTATAATTAATAATACTAAACAGTATTATAAATAATAATACTAAACAGTATTATAAATAATACTACTAAGATTGTCCGATTCAATTAAATTAGGATATCTATAATGTGACGTAACCTATAAATAATCCAGAAGTTCTTTCAGTTCGGGTACTCCTTTTTTCTTTCTTCATCTTCTTTTCCTTGCCCTCCTCCTCCTTCAATTTGTCCTCCTCCACCACCTCCTCCTTCTACTCCTCTTCCTTCTCCTATTCTTTTTCTTCTCCTCTTTTTCTTCTATTTCTTTCCCTCTCTTTTCTTCTCCAGGAAAAAAATTAGTGCGAAAAAGAATTAGTTATTAGTTTTATTATCCTTAATAATTAATAAGTTGTGGTTTTAGTTTTTCTGATGAATATACCCCTGTCAAGGTATTAATGTATTAGATACTGTATTTATCATCATTCTCCACGAATGCACCTATTTCATGTTTTCTTCTCACATGCTATAGCTTTTGCGACAAAATGTTGCATCAAGACGTTTATACTAGGAATTAGGGGGGGGGGGGGGATTGATCATAATATTGGAAAGAATACTACTAACAACATTGCAACTATATACTATTTCGATGTGCTTTTATGTACTACCCCCGTCTGACCGAAATATTTTTACTGAGGCTATTCCCGTGTTTCGGAGGACACGTTAAGCCCGTCGGTCCCGGCTGCCTAAAAACATTTGTTAAGTCTCGTCATAGGCCTTGAACTTGTACAGGTACGACACCAGACCTGAGCGAGCCAGGTCACTCGATGTCATTATTACTATGTACTAATATAATACTACTACTAAAATTACT
This sequence comes from Conomelus anceps, assembly GCA_948455865.1. Classification (NCBI taxonomy): domain Eukaryota; kingdom Metazoa; phylum Arthropoda; class Insecta; order Hemiptera; family Delphacidae; genus Conomelus; species Conomelus anceps. The sequence goes on from OX418216.1 coordinate 14,427,105, forward strand.
TCATCCATATTATAATACAATATACACTACACATTACACTATTTAATACAATGCATACTACTACTACAATTCTACTCTTTGATTGGAATTAACTTACTAACGTTCAGTGCCCAAGAGATTTAAAGCCCATGCAAACAAGGACAGCTAGGGCCCAGTAATATGTCCCCTTGCCAATAGTGTGTTTTGCAGATGATGCCAACTTCATACTTAGGAAATAATATGCAGTAGCTGCAGAATAATGGAGAGCAAGTTATAAAAAGTATTCGAGATTGGTGCAGCGCAAATCAGCTAAAAGTGAATATTGAGATGTCATGCTATATAGAGTTCTCCATTAGCGGCATCTTCAATTTTTAGATAGACTTGGAAGAGGAAGTGATAGCCGTGAGCCGTAGCAGGTATCTGTTCAATCAGTTAGAGATAAGCTGCGTTCTCCTGGGTCCACTTTGTAACGGTGACCGATTAGATTGGCCAGCAAAAAAGACACTGTTCTCTGCTGTAAAATCACTTCCCGGTGGTTCGGAACCCACTTAAAACTGTAGGTCCAGCTCATCAATCACCATCATCCAACTCATTACCCACGCACAGGTCTCAGATCTATGTGGGCTTCATCCTCAAAAAAAAGAAGAGATAACCCTTGCAGTTTTCTGGGAATCAAACTGGACTCTGGTTTAAAATGGAATGAACACATTGACAATATTGTCAAAAGACATTTGCAATATCTCAATCGAGTAAAAGTAGGAACCATAAAATAGTCTTTACTGTATATTATGGTTACTTCCAGCCTCTCCTTACTTTTGGTGTGAATTTTTGAGGTGCTTCGCCGGGAACTATCAAGAGTTTTTATAGAGCACAGAAGCGGGTGCTAAGAATGATGCTTCACAAGCCTCCTAGAACAACTTGTAGACCCTTATTTCGAAGTTCTTTTCATTTTTTCAATTTTTCATTTTATGTAAGATGTTGAATGTAACCATTTATTTGTTATGACGATTGCATGCTACAATGTAATGCTTCAATGCTAGCTACAATTTTTTTTTTTGAGGATGAAGCCCACATAGGTCTGAGACCTGTGCGTGGGTAATGAGTTGGATGATGGTGATTGATTTCAATTTCAATTTCAATTCTTTATTCACACATTGATTTGTACAAAGAGAAAACATTTGATACAAATATTGTGTGTCGTCATAAAATTATAAGAAATACACTACAAATACACAGATACACAGAAATACACAGATACAAAATTAAAGGTTACAACAAAGTCATAAAGTCACAATAAAAAATAACTACGGTATGAGGTAATGTTCTAGACTAGATCCCGACTCTGTTCAGATATTCTTGTGTTGAATAAAATGCATGTTTCTGAAGGTATATTTTTAATTTACTCTTGAACTGTCCAGGTGTGTTACTTTGTTTGATTTCGTCTGGAAGTCTATTATATAACCTTATTCCCATGTAATGTGCACCTTTTTCAAATTTAGCTGTTTTGTGGATGGGATAAAATAAAAGTCTCTCTGATCTTGTAGTTCTCTGGGATTCCCTATGCTTTGATAAGTTGTCAAGCTTATTAAAAACTATTGCTAATACTGCATACATGTAAAGAGATGGTACTGTGAGGATTGCATTCTGTTGAAATGTTTCTCTACAGGGGTGAGCCCATCTAAGCCCAAATATTCTTCTTATTATATTTTTTTGAGCTTTGAAATTTTTTTCTACATATGATGAACCCCCCCAGAATGCAATTCCATATCGAATCAAGCTCTCAAAATAGCCTCGGTAAACATCCAGCAATACCTTCAAACTACAAGTATCCTTCAAAAGATTTATGGCATAGGATGCTGAGCTTAATTTTTTCAACAGATTCTCTGTATGGCACGCCCATGATAGCGTCTCGTCAACTGTGATCCCTAGAAACTTGGTTCCTGTACATATTGGAACATTGGGCCCACACAACAATGAACTTACATCTGTTATTTTCTCAGAGCGAGAGGAAGCTCTAAAATTTACTGCAATGGTCTTACTGGAATTAAGCAGAAGACCATTTGCTTCAAACCATGAACAGCAATGCCTCAATGTTGAAGCCAGATTTGAAAGCATTGTGTGTTTGGTTTCTCCTTTCACCAATATGGAGACATCATCTGCATACATGACTACCTCTGAATGAATATCTTCACATTTCAGGTCATTGATGTACAACAAAAAGAGTACTGGTGACAATATACATCCCTGGGGAACCCCCATCACAGTAGTAAGCCAGGATGAAGGAGAAAATAAGTCATTGCTCTCAGAAATGCTAACCCTTTGTTTTCGGCCCTCAAGAAAGCATTGAATCCATTTCAATGCCGTCCCACGGATTCCATAATGATTTAACTTTTTTAACAGAATGGCATGATCCACACAGTCAAAGGCCCTGGATAGGTCGCAGAAAACTCCTAATGTCTTCTGAGACCCATCCAACGCCTCTAAGACTGCACTTGTAAAACGCAAAACCGCCGATTCAGTAGATCTTCCCCGCCTAAACCCATGCTGTTTCCTGTCCAGTATATTCCATTTGTCAAGAAATGCTGAGAGTCGGTTGAGGAAAATTTTCTCAAAAATTTTAGATAGCACTGAGACTAGAGAAATTGGCCGATAATTCTTGAACTGGAGCTTATCTCCATTTTTGTAAAGAGGCTTTATAATGGAATATTTGAGTTTCTCGGGAAAGTGACCTGACAAAAAAGACAAATTAATCAATAAAGCCAGAGGATATGAAACTTCATGACAACAGAACCTTAGCAAGTTGGAAGATAATTCATCCCATCCTGAAGACTTCTTGTTTTTAAGGGACATGATAGTATTTTCCACCTCATTAATAGTTGTGGGTGACAGGAATAATGAAGCTGTAATGGATGATTTGGAGAGTCCAAGCTTATTCATTGCAATTTGGGGAGAAGCCAAGGGTGCAGAGGCAATCGACTCTCTTAAAAATAACTTATTGAATGAATCCTCAATTTCTTGTTTATTTTTAGATTTCTGTCCATTTATCAACATTTCATCAATAATATGTCTAGCTTGATTCCTACCACTTTCTTTTTTTACAATGTCCCATGTAATCTTAGCCTTATTCTCTGCTTTAGCTACTCTACAGTCATTGCAAATCCTCTTTGAAGCTTTGATAACTGATTTAAGTATTTTTTTGTATATTTTAAAATATTCAATATATTCGGGAGTCATGGAGTTCTCTGCAATTTTACTCATTTCTCTCTTATTAATTAGTGAAACTTTTATTCCCTTAGTTAACCAATTCTTTTTTTCAGGTTTTAAGATTACTGTTCGTTTAGGAAAATTAGTTGCAAAGGTTCCCATTACTACTTGAAGGAATCGGTTAAATTTTGAATCTACTGTCTGTGTCAAATCAGAATTTATAACATTGTCCCAATTTACAGCTACTAAATTGGATCTAAACCTTTCTTTATTCTCTTTAGAAAATATACGTTTCTTTACATACTTAGTTTTACATTTTGTTTCTAACATATTTTTAGGAAGTGATGTTAACTGAGCTGTGTGGTCAGACAGACCCAAGTGTAGGTTTGCAGTGTGTTGTATATCGGAAGTGTAGTTTGTAGCAATGTAATCAATTTGTGTTTTGGAATGTTGAGTGAAATGTGTGGGTGAGTCAATCAATGATCTTAATCCATATGAATCTAATATGCATATTAATTCGTTTGAAAAATTAGAATTGTTCGATCCATCTATATTGAAGTCGCCACAAACAATAGCATGCTTTTTGGTTAGTTCTTGATTGATCCTTGATAGAAGAGACTCCAACCGATCAAGAAACTCATTACTGCACCATACTCACAGTTCCTAGAGAGTTAGTCGGAAAACTTGAAAGTCACATCATTATGCAATGAATTCACTGAAATAAACTTCACAAAGCAGTCTAAAAACCTTAGAAACAATGAAGAATTGAGGAGCAATAAAATAACGTCTATAACACGGAGCGCTCGGCTCCAACCTCCTGATGAGTTGGACCTACAGTTTTAGGTGGGTTCCGAACCACCGGGAAGTGATTTTACAGTTGAGAACAGTGTCTTTTTTGCTGGCCAATCTAATCGGTCACCGTTAGAAACAGGACCTACGAGAACGCAGCTTATCTCTATCTGATTGAACAGATACCTGCTACGGCTCGCAGCTATCACTTCCCTATAATGTAATGTACATGCAATTAGAATAAAATTCAAATTCAAAAAGAGCGACATTGATGGCTGAAAGTGCTCTAGCTCTCCTTGTTTTGGTGCCCGGCTACTGAAAGCTGTGCTGTGCGACGATAGCTGTAAAGCCGAACCACCGATTGCTATGCTGTGCTAGGGGCATCGAATTAATGGTTTTATTAAAATCAAATAAAATAAAATAGCACAACACAGCTCAGCTTCAGTAGCCGGGCACTTTGGAACACTCTTTAATAATAATTTTACTCAGGTCTTGAAACATCAATAATTCAATACTACGAGTAAACTAAAATAGGTAGAGAAATAAGAAATTGAAATTCTGAAGTACGAAGTTGAAGTGGTCTCTTCAAAAAATTGATAACTACCTGACGATAACTGACGATCACGTGGCTATCAAAGTAGTTCAGTATTAAAAACTCAAGAGACTTATCATCCAAAATTGGTTAGGGGATTATCTGAATGTATTCATGTCAAGGCCCTAGACTATAGCAGTAATTTTAGTGGGAAATTTATGAGCTTATTAAAACTGTAATAATATCATATGACCTGGCTAGCTCAGGTCTGGTGTCAGAGTTTTCATGTCGCACCTGAGTTAGTTCAGGGCCTCTGTTAAGGGTCGGCTGTAGTGCGGCCATGTTGGATTTGTATCTCCATAAGAGCAATGCTAATTTCGAAACCATATAACTCACCTATTTATAATCAGAAAATTACTGTCAATGTCTTATTTTGAAGGTCTGATTATGCTCAAGCGACTTTGCTTTCTGAAAAATTCATACTTCTTCCACTGTTTGTTCTAAATAAGCATTTATGAGTCATGAATTTATGATTTTTTTCTGACGTTTGTGATATAGATATCAAAAAATGACAAAACAAGTCCTCTCCGTTATAATGTTTTTCATGACAAGGAATTTTTTCTCAAGTATTGCTTCATTTGTCAAGTTTTTAAATGGTTTTTTGTGGAGGTATGTTCAACAAAATAGCTGCTGTTCGGTCCACTCAAAATAGACTTGCCTATAAGCAGTACCGTTGACAGGGAGCGCCAGTACGCACAAACACACACAATAGTAACTGAACCGGCAGTGAGGGGCCTTGAAGCTTGTTCGCAAATAGCTGTCTCCCTTCCAGTACAGAGAATCTACGTTATCTTATCTTATTGTTATCTTATTGATCTCTTCTTCTTATTTGTTCTCTTTTCTTCCATCAGTCAGTTGTAGATCGTTGTAGCGTCAAGGGACATGTATCCGGTCGTGCTGAATTGATTTTAGAAGTTTTAGGAGCAAAACTTTTCTAGTTATGAGGAATAAAAAACGTTTGAAGGTCCATAAACTAAAAAATCGGCCATATTCTTGCAGAAATTTCAAAAAAATAAAACAATAGACATATATCAATAATTTTATCAAATTATTGTTCATTCTTTGAAGTAGTTCAATTTTACAGTAGTGGACAGTATTAAAATACACACTACTTTGTTTTTTTGGAATGAATTCTTTTTAAATATTCTATGTGCAGTTACCCTCGCAATCGTATGTGATAATCATAAATAGTTTATTAGTCTAGTAAATAGGTTTATTTAGTATATGCTTTGGATAATCATAAATAGTTTATTAGTCTAGTAAATAGGTTTATTTAGTATATGCTTTGGATAATCATAAATAGTTTATTAGTCTAGTAAATAGTTTTATTTAGTATATGCTTTGGATAATAGCTTTGCTCATATTCTTCATAAAATTGCTTCATATTTTTGAAGCAATAAAAAAATAATAGCCATGTATATTATTTTTTCTATTTATTAGGACAATTTTTTGCACGTAGAATAAATTGTACAATATGTTTTGGTTGATCAATACTTTTGTCAAATTATTGTTCATTATTCACTTCTGCAGTAGTATACAGTAGTAAAATATACAATACTTAGTAGGCCTATGTTTCTGAATTCATTATTTTTAAATGTTCGATGCAGTCGAATTCAAATATTGCTACAAAAAGTGTGCAGTACCCTTGCACTCATGTGTTATAATCATGAATAGGTTCGAAGTCTAGTAAATAGTTTCATTTAGTCTATGCTTTGGAATAGCTTTGCCCATTTTCGCTGCTCAACGTAACTAATTATTCGATCGTAATTAGCATTATGTTTATGAAGTTTATTACTGTATTTTTAGATGAAAAATTTCATTTTCAAATATTAGAGTTAGTCTATGTTATTCATTGATATGTTCATATATTTTGCAGGCCTACTATTTTTTTTCTCACAGAATTAACTGTTGGATATTTTGATAGATATTTGAATTCGGGTATAGTTATTTGTTATTTTTAATGGCTGATTGATCTGCATTTATATTTTTGCCATCTTCTTGCTGTTGGAATATTAAATTTATGTTGCGATATTTATTCATAGCCTAGTGTATATTATTATTTTGTGATTGATGCATTTTTTAAAACAAAGTTTAGTATGCTGTTCGGACCTTTGATGTTTCATATTATTGACGTTATACCGTATCTGTTATAAAGTATATCCTAATGCTTAGATGATTTTTGTGCAATATTATAAATTTTCAAGAAATTAATGTTCTTGCAAATAAAAGTTTCTATGGATTGAAGGGTCTCAAACAATATCTATTCGTAAAGCAATAAAATGATGAATAGAGGAAGCAAGAATGTCAACAGTGGCAAGATGCAACAGATAAGAGTGCAGTAACCTTGTCTTCCTAGGGTGGTGGATGGCTCTTCGCTCTTTGTCACTTCTCTCTTAGCGCTCTCACTTCTCACACGCACACAAAGACAAACCTTACTCACACAAATGCCAGTGATACTGTACTCTTTTTAGTTTGAAACTAGTTCGTTCATAACTTGACAGATTCGCTACTGTCGATTTTGAAAAACATTCTACCTACTGCCGACCCTTAAGTGACTTTTCAAAAAGAAATTTTGTTTTAGTAAGATCAGTTGATTATTTTTGAGCTAATTGAAGAAAATTACTGACTTTATTGCAGAAAATTGAGGAAAACTGTTTGATTTGAACAGAAATTGTAATTTTTCATAGGTAATAGATCTGTACATTATCGTTCATGCAACGATTGTATTATGAATGTCTTCAAGCAACGAGCTAGGTTCTAAACATCTCACGAGCTGATTGAAGGCAAAATACAATTGTTGCATGCAATATTTTATCTCAGACTACCAATAAATAACATTTATCGATGGATCTTACCCAAAATTGTCCATAGTCCGATTTGAAATACATTTTTGAAATGTTTTGATCAACTGATCTAACTTTTGAATAACATTCATTTCGCCACTGTTTTGAAGAAATCCCGAGCTCTGTATCGAGACTTATGTACCAAAAAGTAACAGTGTTAAATAGTAAGGCTAATTCCAACACTATAATAGTAACAAATTATAGCACTAGTTTGGCAAGGCATGGAATAAAGTAAGGTGTATTGACATCAGTTCATAAACTCTTATATTTCGACTTTATAACTCAGCCATATAAGAATGCAGTTTTGAAATTGGTAGCAAATATTTTAGAAATCCAACCTCAAGAATTCCTAATTTCAAACGAATTATATTTTCATATTAGTACATAGTAATTCAGTAATAATATAATTCTTATATTTCGACTTTATAACTCAGCGATATATATGAATGCAGTTTTGAAATTGGTAGCAAATATTTTAGAAACCCAACCTCAAGAATTCAAGAATTAGTACATAATAATTCAGTAATAATATAATTTTTTCAAGCGGTGTGGAAATTTATTCATTTATTGACATGACAAGAAAGGTCAATAAATTGGAAAGCCTTTTGTAAACAATCTTTCTCGCCTTGATAAATATATATGATTTTTTATTGCAATACTAATTATCAATGACATGCCCAACAACATTCTGATTTACTAGGTCAACAATCAATCAATTTAAAAAAAACCCCACCAAAAACCGATTGAATTTAACTATATTATTAGACAAAACACAGAGAGCTACAAATAACATTGACATTAATGTTGACGTTTATTGCTTGTCTATTAAAATAAATTTATATGATTCAATTAATCTTGATGGGCAGTCTTATTTTGATTTTGTTAGAACAGCTTATTTGAAGAGTTCACAGTTTAATGTTAATGGTAATGAATCAATAAGTCGTTTGATGAACTAACTATAATTTTTTTACAAGTCACGATAAAACTATATTATTTCATGTATTATCAATTTTGCCATATAATTGAAATCAACTTTGTTGGAACATCCTTAAGCATGTTTATTCATTGAATCTGAATGTGATTTCATATCTGAAATATTACAACCATCTGTATCGAAAGCTTTGAAAGATCAATGAAGATATAGTATAGGTATAGCTTGTCAACTCATTCTTGGCAGTTGTATGAATTTGCCTCGCGCATGTCGGCACTCTAATAATTAATATTTCTCTATGCTGTGAACTGTTCTCACATATTTCATAATAGGAAGTGTGAGTTTTTAATATAATCGCTTGGAACGCTGTTTACACTGCATAGACAAAACACAATGTGTTTCTGCGCACTGCCAAGAATGAGTTGACAGACTCTAGTTGGTATATTATAGTGGTCCTCTAGTTTCTTCATTGCTGTGGCTCAGCTCAGATATTTAACTGTCCAAATTTTATACTCTTCAACTGATTCCACTCTTGTCGTTGTACAGTTTCATGTTTTACATGTTACATTATTTATTTATATATTTATTAAAAAACAATCAAGTGATACAACAGCCCACTACTGCTTTCTTTACACATTTCAATTAATTTACATTATGCTTGTTGCAATTATTATTTTTATTATTATTAGAAGTAAAACTCCCAAAGTGGAAGACGCTGAGTGAAGATGGTTCATTTTTTGGACTTGTTCTTCTTGTTTGCCTACCTGCTTTTCATTTTTTGTGATAATTCAGCTTTCCTCTCTTTACTCCATTTTGTTCTAACTCTTGGAAATTTTGTCTCTGTTATAACTTCCCATCTATAAAGTTCTATTCTGAAGTTTTTTCTATTGTAATATTATTATTAACATTATTATTATTATTACTACAAATATTACCATGGTCTGGTGGGTAGCATTCCTGTCTATATATTTGTGAGCGGGTGTAGCCGGCCGGCTTCTACACAGTATTTGACAGATAGAATTATTCAAATGTACTCAGCTAGAGACAAGTTGATGCCGGTGCATCAAACAAAACAATCTGACAACTATTTGAATTTGGGGGAGAGAGATGGAATGATGGTGTGACAGGGGGGGGGGGCAAGGTGTTTGCCAAAATCTAAAAATAGTTTAGACTGTGAATTTGAATTCGCTATCGCTGAATTTACTATCTTCCCCTTCCCGTCTTCTTCATGCTTCTTCTTCATAATACTGCTTCCTCCTCCTCTTCTTCTTCCCATGCTTCTTCTTCTTCTTCTGCACCACGCTTCTTCTTCTTCTTCTTCTTCTTCTTCTTCTTCTTCTGCTTCTTCTTCTTCTGCTTCTTCTTCTACTTTCAATGCTTCTTCTTCCTCTTCCAACTGCTTCTTGGTCTTCTTCTCCCCCTCCATATTCTTCTTGTCCTCCAAATCTCTTCTTTCTATTCTCTTTCTTCTTTCCCATGCTTCTTCTTCTTTCAATGCTTCTTCTTCCTCTTCCAACTGCTTCTTGGTCTTCTTCTCCCCCTCCATATTCTTCTTGTCCTCCAAATCTCTTCTTTTTATTCTCTTTCTTCTTTCCCATGCTTCTTCTTCTTCTCCTCCACGCTTCTTCTTCCTCTTCTTCTGCTTCTTCTTCTTTCAATGCTTCTTCTTCCTCTTCCAACTGCTTCTTGGTCTTCTTCTCCCCCTCCATATTCTTCTTCTCCTCCACGCTTCTTCTTCCTCTTCTTCTGCTTCTTCTTCTTTCAATGCTTCTTCTTCCTCTTCCAACTGCTTCTTGGTCTTCTTCTCCCCCTCCATATTCTTCTTGGCCTCCAAATCTCTTCTTTCTATTCTCTTTCTTCTTTCCCATGCTTCTTCTTCTTTCAATGCTTCTTCTTCCTCTTCCAACTGCTTCTTGGTCTTCTTCTCCCCCTCCTTATTCTTCTTGTCCTCCAAATCTCTTCCTTTTATTCTCTTTCTTCTTTCCCATGCTTCTTCTCCTTCTCCTCGACGCTTCTTCTGCTTCTTCTTCTTCTTTCAATGCTTCTTCTTCTTCCTCTTCCAACTGCTTCTTGGTCTTCTTCTCCCCCTCCATTTTCTTCTTGTTCTCCAAATCTCTTCTTTATATTCTCTTTCTTCTTTCCTACTATTTATTAATTTTTTCTCTTGCTTTACTTCCTATTTTCTCCCTCTTATTTTTCTCTGCTTCATCTGTTTTTTTCACCTCCATCATGTATTCTTTATTCCTTTTGTACTCTTCTTCCTCTACCACCAATTCTTCTCCTTTTCATCTCACCTTCTCTTCCTTTACAGCTGACCACCTTTTATTCTTGTTTTCATCTTTTTCTTTTACCACTACATTGTCTATTTCTTCTTTACCCTATTTCTTTCTCCTTCTTCATATTCTCTCCTTTTCTTTTTCTTCTTCTTCTTCATCCTGTTTCTAGTTCCGGTAGGCATTTCGCCAATTCCCAGTCAACAGAACACGTTGACAAAACAATGTTGTTGTTTTTTCTTAAACTGATGTGTATTATTGAAATATTAGTCAGAAATCTTTTAAAAATAGTTGCAGCCTACATGAAGTGTAGGCTTTGCCAAATTTAAGACACCTTGCGCTAGAACCTTTGAGGAGGTTCCTAGTTTTTTAATAAAGTGCCTATACTCTGTACTTTATAGCTCACACGAGTCCTTGAACTTTAATTTTACTATTTTATATAATCAATCTCTCATCGTATTCCTCGTGTTTAGTTTTGTGTATTTTCTTTGTCTCTCACCACTTTCTTTCTCATCTTCTTCCACATGTATTCCTCCTCCTCTTTCTCCTCCTCCTCCTCCTCTTTCTCCTCCTCCTCCATATCCTCTTCCTTCTCCCCCTCCTCCTCGTCCTGCACCATCTCTTCTTCTCATCCACTATGTCCTCTTCACTATATTATTTCTCTATTTATGTATTTCCCATGTTCTTCCATTTTTGCTCATCCTCTTCTCATATTTCTATCGCTACTTTCTTCCACCTCTTCTTCTTTTCAAACTCGTTTTCTTCTCTTTCTGTCTTTTCTTCTTTTCCTTCTTCTCATCTTTTTATCCTTTTCTCGTTATCTTATTCTAGCTTTATCCTCTTTCTGTCTTTTTGCTTCTTGCTCTTCTCATCTTTTTTTCGCTACTTTTTATTCCACCTCTTCCTTTCATTCTCGGCTCCTCCTCTTTCTGTATTTTTCTTCTTGCTTTTCTTCTCATCTTTTTATCGTTTTCTTGTTTTCTCCTATTTGTGTATTTTTTCTTTTTGCTCATTCTCTTCTCATATTTTTATCGCTTCCTTTTTCCACCTATCCTTCTCATTTTCTCCTCTTTATGCCTTTTTCTTCTTGCTCTTCTTCTCTTATTTTTATCGTTTTCACGTTATCTCTCGTTTGCTCCTCTTCATGCCTTTTTCTTTATACCTTTTTCTTCTTGCTCTCTTCTCAATTTTTTAACGTTTTCACGTTGTCTTATTCTCGTTTTCTCCTCTCTATGCCTTTTTCTTCTTGCTCTTCTCATTTTTTTATCGTTTTCACGTTATCTTATTCTCGTTTTCTCCTCTTTATGCCTTTTTCTTCTTGCTCTTCTTCTCATCTTTTTATCGTTTCACGTTATCTTATTTTCGTTTTCTCCTCTTTATGCCTTTTTCTTCTTGCTCTTCTTCTCATATTATCTCCTCTTTCTGTCTTTTTCCTTCTTGCTCATTTCTGCTCATTCTCTTCCCATCTTTTTTCGCTCCTTTTTTTGCACCTGTTCTTCATTTTACTCTCGTTTTCTCCTGTTTCTGCCTTTTTCTTCTTGCTCTTCTTCTCCTTACTTCCCAATTCTCACTTCTCTCCCACTTCTTTTTCTCTTCTGCATCATTTGCTTTACCACCTCCATCATATCTTCTGTATACTTCTCATTTTTCTCCTCTTTTTCCTCTTGTTTTCCTTATTCACAACCACTATTCCTTCTATTTCTTTACAACTTACCTCCTAAACATTACCTCCTTTTTTATTACCATCTTCCTCATTTTTTCTTCTACCGCTACATTGTCTACTAATTCTCCACCTATGTCTCCTACATATTATTTTCCTCTCACTTCTTTCTCCATCACTTGTCTTCTTGTCTTCCTTTCTCCTCCTCCACCACCCCTAAACTTCCCTCTTTCTTACCTCTCCTTCTTTACCACCACCATCTTTATTCTCTAGTTCTTCTATTTTACCCCTAACTCTTCTTCTTTTTCTTCCTCCCTTTCCTTACCTTCTTATTATGCTCTTCTTCCCTCCTTATTCTCATTATTCACCTTTCTTTTTGTCTTCTTTCACAGCAGTTTCATTCCCACTTTTTTTTCTTATCAATTTCATTAGCACCACCCACATAATAATAATAATAATAATAATGACGACGATGATGATGATGATGATGACTATGACGATGATGACACGTCATTAAGCACTAGTGTATTTACTTATCACATGCAATCAGCATTTATACGCTCATTCACAAACCGAAGCACGGCTCGCGGCTATAGAGTGAGTAAAGCTGGATACTCTGGCGCGCTTGTATCAGAAATACACTTTTCACATTCACACATCTAAAAATACCCAATCTGCTCCTTACCGATATCTCACACACACACACACACACACACACACACACACACACACACACACACACACACACACACACACACACACACACACACACACACACACACACACACACACACACACACACACACACACACACACACACTTACACACTCTCTCTCCCTCTCTCTCTCATTCCTGGCAACTAAATTTTGTAACCGATATACTTTATTATAAATATATTATTAGAACTAAGTTTAACTGGCATAAATTTTGGATTCGGAAATGTCAAAGTGCTGCCATGCACTATCTATTAATTTAGAAAATCAAAGGTTATTTTTCATAGAATGATATCAGTGGAGGAGATACGGTAGTCTCGTGAATATTTATTTTATAAACATGTTATTCTGTATCGACTAGACTTTTGAGCTGGAGAATAAAGGATTGAAGGAGATGCAGAAATAGGAGCAGAAGAGAAAGAAGAAGAAGAAGAAGACAAATTAGAAGAAGAAGATAGATTAGAAGAAAAAAGAAGAGGGAGAAGAAGAAGATGACGAAGAAAAAGAATAAGACGTAGAAGGGGAAGATAAAGATTAAGAGACAGGATAAGAACTAGATAAGGAAGAAAAGACGATGAGAAACAAAAAAATACTTGAATTAAATTTAAAATTTCACTTTCTCGATATCTTAATTCAATCGAATCTTGCTAGAATTGAATAAGTTTCTGATATTTTATTGAATTTTCATAATAATATTTTTAAAATGATATAAATTCCAAATATTATCAAATTGTTCAAGTTTATTTTCAAGTTACGGCCGTTATAAAGTACAAAAATCAAAATGTGAATAGAACTAATTTTGAGAATGTTCTACATTATTATGTTTACTAAATTCTTGAATAACAAATAGCTTCAGAAACAGTGGAATAAAAGCACTTGTTTTAGGCCTTCATCACTAGTGTCCCCCTAAAATCTAACTACTATAACAGTTTGGCCAATGCCTTTATTTGTTGCATTTAATTGGAGGCATTGATAAGGTATTTGTAAAGGTGCATCAAATGTTAGATAACTCCAAGTTTTTTACAACCAATGTAACAAACAGAATAACAAACGCATAATGTAAGTTGAACTAACATCTTTTTTTGGCATACTTCACTTTTTCTTCTTTGTCATTTCCATTATCATCTCCTCCTCCTGATCATTCTCCTTCACCTTTCCTCCTCTTCTTTCTTATCGTAAGCCTTCTCCTTTTCTTTTTCTTCATTTTCCTCCTCCTCCTCCTCATTCACCTCTCCCTCCTCCTCCACCTCTTCCCCCTTATCATTCACCACCTGTTCTTCTTCCTTATCCTCATCCTCCTCCATCTCCTCAATATCCTTCTCCTCTCTTTCCTCCACATCCTCTTCCTCCTTCTCTCCTTTCTTATTCTTCGCCTCTTCCATCTATTCATCCTCTTCTTCCTTGTCCTCCTCCTCATCCTCCTGTATCTCCTTCATATCCTCCTCCTCCTCCTTCTTATTTTTCTCCTCCCTTTCCTCCTCTTTCACCTCCTCCTACTCATAAGTCCTTCTCCTCCTTCTCCTTCATATCCTCCTCCTCCTCATATCCTCCTCCTCCTCATATCCTCCTCCTCCTCATAACTCCTTCTCCCATCTCCTTCATATCCTCCTCCTCCTTCTTATCCTCTTTTTTCTCCTCCTTCTCCTCTCTTTTCTTATTTTCCTCCTCCTCCTCCTCCTCCTCCTCCTCCTCCTCCTCCTCCTTTTTATCCTCTTTTTTCTCCTCCTCCTCTTCCTCCTCCTCTCCTTTCTTATTTTCCTCCTCCTCCTCTCCTCATCATCATCATCATCATCATAACGTCTCTCCTCTTCCTCCTCTCCTTTCTTATTTTCCGCCTCCTCCTACTCTTCGTCCTCCTCCTCCAATGACTCCAGATTTCATCTTTCCAACATTCCTAACATATCATCTTTCCTCCGGACGGTTTCACCTGATCACCAACGATGTAACTACTAATAATTTGTTAAATGATTATTGTTGTTATGAAATCGTGAACTATTGTCGAGAAATGTCTATCAAATGATATAAAAACAACAGACACCGTATTGTCTGTCTATCAGTTATTGCTATAGATGCCTGTATTGTTAGCAATTTTCTACTCAGATTTCTCCGTTGTCATTATTATTTGTTCTGCGATGAAAGTTAGCATCACTCCACACCGGAAGGAGGCAGGTCCATGACTGTTCAAGGCTGTTGGCCGATGATTGCACTTGAAGAAGAATATTGATATGCTAATGCAATTATTGAGTTATTGATGATGTGTTTGATGAAGTGAGATGTAAAGAACTCATGGCTTTTTATGAAAAGCAGCTGGTGTCTGCTAATGTAATGGAAGAATATTTCTATACAATACAGTCGTTCAATTTGGGAATGTTAATCTTGTTATTGTTTAAAATTTGACAATGCATTAGTTAGGTGAAATTGATTATAAAATTTATAGTAGGCTTTGTAGATAGATTTGGCAGAAGTGCCATTTTTGATCTTCTGTAGGTATTGATTTTAGTGGTGGAGTAGTATACTATCATTTTTTTATTGCTGATGATGCCCACATGAGTCCGAGACTTGTGCGTGGGGAATGAGGTGAATGATTACACATAAATGCCTGACGGTGGAGCGGGATTCGAACCCACGACCACTTAAACGACAGCACGTTGAAGTTGCAACGCCCCAACCAACTGCGCTAAGCGGCCCGCCAATTTACGTTGTGTTTGATTTTAAATTTTATTCTAAAACTGTCTTTCGTTATAAAGCTCGTCTCCTATACGTTTTTCATCTTTTATTTATGGATTTTTTTCATTTTCTTCTGAATAATTGTTATACTGACATACTGATTTATGCCTTAGTACGGTAAAAATGAGGAGGAGGAGAAGGAGGAGGATGGGTTACACGATGATTAGATCAGATTACTCTATTCATGATAAATATACATTTTTTTCAAATGTTTGATTACATAAAATATTTTAACATCACATAGAAAGTAGACCTGGTTGATACTATTTACATTTTGTTGGAAATATGAAAATTATTAATGATCAATGGAAAGATCTAGTAAGATGGCTTTTTATGAAATGAAATTTCATTTTTATGAAATGAAATGAAATTTTTAAGTTCGTAACGGTGACCGATTAGATTGGCCAGCAATAAAGGCACTGTTCTCTGCTGTAAAATCACTTACCGGTGGTTCGGAACCCACCTAAAACTGTAGGCCCAACTCATCAATCACCATCATCCAACTCATTACCCACGCACAGGTCTCAAACCTATGTGGGCTTCATCCTCAAAAAAAAGAAGAAAGATTTACATGCAAAGGCGAAGTTTCGATAAAAATTCGTCCATTCGAGCACTTAACCTTGAGAAGGAAAACAAGGAAGGAATATGGAGGAGAAGGTGAATGCAAAAAGACGATAAATTACTTGAAGGTCGTAAAAATTAAATGCCCTCGGTATTTAAAAAAGTGTTCACCATTTTTAAGCCTCCACCCAAATTAGGCAGACAATTCAATTGTCTAATTGCGAATGACAATTTCGCAGAAAGCCGATCACCTTTCAAAGAACAATGAGCAATGACCCATTGCTAATTACTATGTATTGTTTCTCAAAATACTCACACAGCAAGCCATGTATCTTTTTCATCCTAAAAAAGATGTGATTGATGAGTTTGAACCATAAAAACCGTGGTCCCATTAATTGTGATTGTGCCAAAATTGATCCTACCAAATCAGCAGAAATTAATAGCTGAATAGATATGGCTGACGTTAGTTATTTTCGAATACTATTGCTGAAAAAAACAATGAAGAAACTAGTAAAATTGATAGCTATAGATATATATTTTTTATATTAGGCTATGTAGATAGATTTGGTAAAGTGCTATTTTCGATGTATAGATATTGAATTTTAAAATTGAATTGGAGTATATTACTATATTGTAATCATTATGTGTGTATCATAAAAAACAGCAGGCCTAATATAATTTATATTCTGTTCGGTTTTAAATTTTATTCTAAAACTGCCTTTTTAATATAATTCTTGTCTCCTCCTATAAGCTTTTTATCTTTTTTTTATGGGCCTCACTTCATTTTTTTCATTTTCTTTCTTCTGAATAATTTTTATACTGAAACACTGATTTATCTTTTGATATTAAGGTCGTCTTCTATAATTTATTTCCCCTGCAGTTATTTAAATTTTTGTTAACTAATTGATTTTCATTTTTTTTATTGAAACCCACCTTTGAGAATAAAATTTCATATTTTTTATTTCTATCAAACACTCAATTTTTCGTTTTGAAATAAAATTTTCAAAAATAATTTAAAAAGTAGAAAATGTGTAAATTCAACAAACTTATTCATCGGTGTTTATTTTAGAAAAAAAATTATCATTAGTTCTAAACTGTTGTCAATTTATTAATATTGGTTTTGATTTTTTAAACTGAAACACACCCCAGGGAATAAAATGAAATATTTTTTATTTCTCACTCATTTTTTTTGTTTTTAAATAAAATTTTCAAAAATTATTTAAAAAATAGAAAATTAGTAATTTTATTCCCTGGTGTTTATTTAAGAAAAAAATTATCATTAGTTGTCAATTTATTTATTGGTTTTGTTTTTTTAACTGAAACACCTCAGGGAATAAAACGGAATATTTTTTATTTGAAAATTGAGGTTTTTTAGATAAAATTTTCAACAATTTTAGTTCTTTGAAAAATTGTTCGAATAAAAAATAGAAATGTGCAACTTTATTCCCTGATGTTTGTTTTAGAGAAATAAAATGATCAAAACTTGAAAATAACTTGTTGGAGAGATCAAATGCGCTGAAAACCCATAACATTTTTTTTTCGGGAACCTATATTTAGAAGAATAATTGGCCAAATGAATTCTCCCACGGCAATAGATAACTTTTTGCCTTGATCACCTCCAGTACAAGAAACTTCGTAAAATAATTGTGAACAAACCCTAGTGCACAGGCTTGTTAGTACCTTTTAGTACAAGTAGTTAAACCGCCTGTTGGATTACTGATTTACGAGACCCTGAGATACTAAGTTAGTTTGAAAACTAGAAATGTTCATAAACGTTGGGAAACTGGGTTCGAAAAGTAACTTAGAGCCTGTTTCTTGAGAAATTACATAATAATTTTATTAGTATTTATATTTGTAGTTACAGCAAAATCTTATTAAGGCTGTGCACAGGGTTTTTGGTCATAATTTTTTTTCTAATTTCCTTGTATTGAATATCATTAGGGCTTTGAAATGTTATCTATTGCTGTGAGAAATTTCTTTAAAATTAAATTATTTTGTTAAATATGGGTGTACGAAGTTGAAATTTTTCCGTTTTTGGGGGCAATTGATCTCACCTATTAGTGATTTTGAACTTTTGATAAATTTTCTGTAATTAAAGACTTTTTGAGGAATTAAATGACATATTTTTGACTCCAATCAACCTATTAGTTTTTTTAAAATATGTAAAAAATTATCTTGAAAAGGCTATTTGTTAGATTGAAAAAAGAATATGTCATTCTATTCCTCAACGTGTCTTTCAGTTATGGAAAATTTATCAGAAGTTCAGATCACTCATAGGTGAGATCAATTGCCCACAAAAATAAAAATAAAATCAACTTTGAACCCCCAAATATCACAAAATAATGTTATAAAAAACATTTTTCTCACAGCAATAGGTAACATTTCAAAGCCCTAATAATATTCAATACAAGAAACTTCGAAGAAAAATTATGACCAAAAACCCTGCGCACAGCCTAAAACATTGTAATTTGAAGAGTTCTCAAGCCTGTTCCATAACAAATTACAAATTGATTCTATTAATACTTGTATTTTTAGTTACCGCAAAAGATGACCAAAACCTTAGTGCACAGTTTTATGTGAAATTATCACTCACCCCCGGTTGCAGAAACGTTCTATTATTATGATGGTTCATTATTCGTTCCACTTTTATACCAAGCTGCTATCTGAAAGCATACGATTGTACCAATATACTTGCAAGCAATCGCATGATCTATATAAATATGCTGAATGGTGAGCACATACCTAGTTTAAAATATATAAAAGTGGGACCATCATCATTCACGCACAAGCGCCATCTTGTAATAACTCAGCATAATCTAATACTAGCCTTTTATGTTAATGGCCAATACTGGTCTCTAATGTTTGTATTTTATAATAATGAAAGCTAATTTACTCTCCAAACCATATAATATTATAATTTATTTACATTATGTGATTTGTAACGAACTATTTAACTAATTTATAAACTATATTCCATGCTCAGCTGATCCAAGAATCGGAAATTTTTGGTTGACTCTCTCATCAACTATCATTGCTCAGCATTGTAATCTAGCTATCATTGCTTGAATAACAGAACACTTTTAAACTGAATGATATGATGGATTGTAGCTAGTATAAAAGTGGAACAATCATTGCTTAGAATTTTGAATTTTTTTTCATTGCTTAGAATTGCTAGAATTTTTTAGATTAGTTTAAGTAACGGTGGGTTAGTTTTTCCAACTTGCTTCTACTCTTCTCACTCGTCAACCTTATTTTCTTCTTCCACACTGTCCTTTCCTATTCTCCCCCCCTCGCTTTCCCTTTTTCCTAGGTGTATTTCCTCTCTTTCTTTCTTCCTCTTCTTTACAATGAGTTAAATTGAATACTGCTCAGCTCTTCATACTGCCGCTACTGAGATATCATGATAAAAATAATACAGTATAATATGGTGTGATTATAACACCAAATTATTGCCACAAAAATTGTCCAAATTACTGTCATAAAAACATTGTTCTATAATAAATACACTACACATTAGAAGAGAAAAAGATGAAGAGAATGTGTATGGATATGGATAGCATAAAGAAAGATAGAATTAGAAGGAGAGGCAGATAGTGAGCGATAATCAGATGGAAGAAGTGTTGCATGGTTGAGAGACTGATGGTGAGAATGGAAGATAGACAAAAATAAAAAGAAAGAAAGATAAAAAGAAAAGCGTCCGAAAAGAAGAGTGATAACACTGTGGAATGTGTTGCTATGGTGAGAATGGAAGATAGACAAAAATAAAAAGAAAGAAAGATAAAAAGAAAAGCGTCCGAAAAGAAGAGTGATAACACTGTGGAATGTGTTGCTATCTCAACAATTAATCTAGACTTTCCATTCGCGGATGTACTATATCGTAATTCTGCATATAGTATAGCTGTATATAGTGCTGTTATCCTCCTAGTACACTAGACCTATGAGTGTAGCCAAGCCTTCCACTTAACTTTCATTATCTATGTGTGTACACTCACTACTATCTCCATTGTTTTGAAACTTCCTCTTTTATAAACGTCTCTGACTGACATGGGAACAGTGGAGTATGAAGTTGCAGGTTGGATTATAGGTTGTTCAAGAATAGGGCTGTATGAGACAGTGTCCAGCAAGATGTTGTGACATTTAAATAAAAAATAATAAATTGGCAAATATTATGACACTTAAGATTTATACCTCCACAATTTTTAAATTGACAAATATTATTAACTCTTGAGATCTATACTCATTGCCACGAAATTGCGGTGTAGGGACATTCCCCATCAGCACACTTTTATCGTTCACCATCTCAGATTTTGATGAAATTTGGTAAATGTATAGTGAATGATGAGACTAACAAAATACACAATACGTTTTACAAATGTTCAAAGATGATAATTTTTTGAAAATTAAAACAGACAGTATAAATATAAACATTATTGTGTTACATATCACTGTAAAGAGCAAGAAAAATGGTACCACTTGAAGCTATTCTTGAGTACCACTCTAGCTTGATTGCACCAGCTGCTAGAGCAGTTTAAAAAATGGCGGATTTATAATATCTGGGGAGTTTTTGAAATTTCGAATGGATGTAACTCGTAAACAGATTGTAATAAAAATCTAATATGATGTATTTTTGGTAGTCTCATCACTCATTATGAGGTTAACAAATTTCATCAAAATCTGAGATGGTGAACGAAAAAAGTTTTCTTATTTTACGTGGAATGAGCCTGTAGCAAAAAAAAAAACGACTGCTGTAACAAACCATTAATGAATGCTAGCGTCAGACATGTAGACTAGGCAACACGGTACGAGTAGTGTTGACAATACGTGCACTGAGGTTGGTGATTCTTTACTATCAGCTACTAGCATGTCCCATATCTGGCAACTCCGCAATTTCCCAGAACCGCTTTATTTGGTGACCGTCCACATCACTGATCTTCCCTGTCTTGTTATAGTGACAATGAATCAGTTGTTAGATACGTAAAAATTATATTTTAATTTCTAATATCATTTCAAAAACTTGTTCTCAACATTTGTTATTACAATACTTGTAGGTTTGTAAAGAGGATATCTTGAAAATCATTTTAGCCCCCCTTTTGTCCTTTGCACAGGCTTCCTAAGGACCGCGTTCATTCACTATACAAGTCATGTTGGTCTCCTTTTCCTCCTTCAATAATCCTACATCCTAATGCTTTTGTAATACGACTTTCTTCAGGCCAAGTTTCAATTTATTGTGTTAATATTATTATAGCAACCCTTTTATTATATTAATGACGCTCAATTCCCATTGCATTATGATCCTGTAATAAATTAAATATATATTTTTTTAAATAATAGTTTTTCTAATATTTTTTTAAATAATAATAAATTAATTATTTGTGTGTTTGCAGGTGACCCATCGGGTAACTGGACAAGTGATGGTGTTGAAAATGAATTTGCTTCGTTCCAACCGACCTAACATGCTCAAAGAGGTACAGCTCATGAACCAGCTGTGCCACGCCAATGTCCTAGGGTGAGTGCTACTTTTTTCTCCTATTTAAAATAATAACCCGATGCAACGGAGTATCCAAGGACCCGACACTGTAAAATAAATTATCAATAAATTGTGCTAATATGCCTATGCACCTTTAAACTTCTATGATTTCTATAAGCACTGATTTCCGATTCACAAATATGCACATTGACAGCTCTCAAAATAGTAACGTTTAATTACTTCATAGTTTGCAGATCTTGTTAAATTCATCAATTTTATTTTTATCTCAATTTAAAATTTGAGAAAAGATCTAAAGTCAACACAAAAGTAACAACTTGTTTAGCTTGCGCTGTATAAATAAGGTAAACAATTGGGGTGAGCAACCTTCAAATCTTTGTTTGTATTTGAGATGAACCAGCTGGTAAAGTTCTGATTTGACTTAGCCTAAAAGAACCTTTAAGCTAAAATTTCGATCTATTTTACATCATAATCATTTTTGTAATTGACTCCCAAAGTCCAAAATCTATAGGGCCCTACTTGGGCTAGAGGAAGCTATACCTATACCTAAGCTTATACCTATACGAAGTTTCAAGAGTCTAGAATCTTCCATTCAAGCGCTAGGGCACGGACGGAGGGACAACGGCACGATTTCAATATAGCCCTGTCGGGTTTTCAATAATTCGATGATAATAATGAAACCACATTACTGTCACCAATAATTCACAGAATGAAAAATCTGTTAACTGATGAATGAAGAACAATTGAGAGTTTCAAGAGTTTGGAATCTTTCTTTCAAGAGGTTACACTAGGACTCCGAGAAAGCTGTTTTACCAAGGTCCAAGAGTCTAGAACTCATTTTTGAAGAGTGTTACATAGACGATCGGACAACGGCACGATTTCAATATGGCTCTGTCGGCTAGGATTCATCACAAGTTGAAACAACCGTTGCTCAAACTTTGCGCGTAGCAGTAATTTCACTGTATTGCTAGAGGAAAGGAAAAGTTGCAAGGAGCAAAATGTTGCACGGAGCTTATTTTCGGAATATGAAGCCCACATAGGTTTTTTCGGAGGCCACATAGGTCTGAGACCTGTGCGTGGGTAATGCAATGGATGATGATGGTGATTGATGAGTTGGACCTACAGTTTAGGTGGGTTCCGAACCACCGGGAAGTGAGACCTGTGAATGAGTTGGATGATTGTGATTAATGAGCTGGACCTACAGATAGGACATTTTGAACCACCAGAAAGTGATTTTACAGCAGAGAACAGTCTTCTTTGCTAGCCAATTGAATCTGACTGAACCTGTACCTGATACGGCTCACGGCTATTACTTCCCTATTGTCCTATCACTGTATTGCAAAAAAGGAAAAGTTTTAAGGAGAATATTGCATTTAGCTTTTCCGTTACCTGACTCAAACGACCGAGCAATGATGAAAATCGAAATGGAAAGATCCTGTTGATGAATACTTGCTTCTGTCCAGCCGTGTGCTGCTACTCTGAAATGGACAGATTTAAAGGGGAACGGTGCTTGTTTAGGGGAACTTGTCACTCGAAATGTCATTTAGATGTGTCACACCTCTGAGGTTCACAAACTCGTACAGCTACACTAACCCAGGTTCGATTTTTGGGGTGGTATGGTGGTAAGCTGGTTGGAAGTTTGCAACCGTTACCGGAGATTACTTATAAGTCTATAACTACCGTAGTTATTGAGGATATTCTTCAAAATACAAACATATTATGCAAGCTAGTTGGAAGTCAGCTTCTTATATCCGAGATCAGATAAAGTCTGTAACACTACCGTAGTTATTGTGGACTAGTAGGTTGCCCGATTCCGTTGAATCGGGATATCTATAACATGACTGTTTACAAATTTAAATTAATAATCTCGTTTCTTCTTGTTTTTTCCTTCTCCTTTTTCTTCTTATCCTCCTTCTCCTCCTTTTTTTATCCTCCCCTCCTTCTCCTCCTCCTCCTTCTTCTTATCCTCATCCTCATTCTTCCTCTTCCACCTCCTCCGTTTTCTTCTCTTTCTTATCCTCCAACTTCTTTTTCTTCTTGATTTCTTTTCCAATTTTCTCTCCATCTTCTTTTTTGCTTCACTTTTCTCTCTCTCTCTATCATCTTCTACATCTGCTTCTCTCCCCATCTTCTTCGTCTCTTCATTTTTTCTCTTCCTTCTTTATCTTCTTCTCCTCCTTCTTCTTGATTTATTTTTCACTTTTCTCTCTCCATCTTTTTCTTCTTCACTGTTCTCTCTCTCCATCATCTTCTAAATCTGCTTCTCTTTCCATCTTCTTCGTCTCTCCATGTCCTCCTCCTCCTTTACCTTCTCTTCCTCCTCTTTTTTCTCTTTCTTCATTTGTCTTCTCATTCTTCTTCCTCTCCTCCTCTCAATACTTTACTCTCCAGCGTTAGAGCTTCGCTGACAGATAACAGCAATTACCTGTTTATTATATGGGATGTCAGGAGTCTTCAAGACGTAGTTTATTTACAGTATGAGAGTTCCTTGATGTTTCTTTTTCTCAAGGAACTCTTGTAAAGCCCTCGCTGTAAAATCTTTTCAAGTGTTCCTCGTGTTAAGATGTCCCAAGGTAGATTTATTAATTCTTATTCTTCTTGTTCTCTCTTCCTGCTTGTTTTTAATTATTTTTTCAATCAACTCTTTTCTTTATTTTGATGAAAGAAATGAGCTGGCAAACTTAGTAAAGGCAGATATTTCTTCAGTGTGACAGGATTCAGACGGAAAATTAATGTTTTGTTAGTGCACTGTTAATTAGACATAGTAACTCTATTATTTTGCTATTATTTATATTTATTTTCAAGTATTTCTACTCTATTTTCTATCTTTAATTTATTGCCGCTAGATGATTTTATTAAAATTATGCCAAGGAAGCAGCTTTGGGGGTATGCCTGTATGCTTCCATATAGTTTGTATCAAATAAAAATATTCCTCTTGAAACACTGTATTAAATGACTTCAGACCTTTCAGAGACTAGACTACTGTTGTGGTGAGTCAGTCTTCTCTCAGTCAGTAAGTCGAGGTCGTTAACATGCCGCTTATGGAAGGTTCACCTTCTCAGGGTTAGTGTTAGTACAGTACACTACTGTCCATCGCATTGGCTCGTTTACCCACAATGCACCGGACTTATTGGCGCCTATTAAAATTGTTTACTGCCCAGTTCACTGGCTGTTTATCTATTTTATCTCTATTCCATCTGTAATATTAGATTAGATTGGTTCGGAATCAACCCAAAATAGTAGGTCCACCATGGTAACATGGCTCAAACGGCGAGGTGGAAATACCCGTAAAGCCGCGTCTCCACCAACCGAACATGCTCGGCGAACAGTGTTTGCTGGAATTATCTGATGTCGCCGAACATTGTTTGGTGTTGGTTTGGTGTGGACGCCTTCTCGAACATTATGATCGGTGTGGCGGGAGTAGTGGCGGGAACCTGTTGTTGGTCGTCACTGTTCGCTCACAGACCGAACATTTCAATTGAACTCACGAACATGTTCGGTGACCCATGTATTTAATGTTTGTCCGTTTTTTGTATTCGCCAACAACGTTCGGCAGACATGTTCGGTTGGTGGAGACGTGGCCTCCCCATAATTAAAAGCCATACGCTTCTTTTTCTTCATCTTCTTATTATTAATTATTATTATTATTATTATTATTATTATTATTATTATTATTATTATTATTATTATTATTATTATTATTATTATTAATTACTACTACTACTATTATTATTATTATTAATTGTGTTTTTGTTATTGTTAGATTAGATTTTGACCATCAAATACAGTAATGTGTATTAGACCTCGCCCAAAATATTATGTTGAAATACAGAATCTATAACACTAAATTCTAAATACAGTACTTAAGATGCGAAAATACTTAAGATTTGGTTCAATAACCAGTAACATCAACTTGAAAATTATTATGGATTATACTGTGAGACAGACAACTCAAAAAAATTCTTGAACTGAATATTGACGGGTTTTTTTCATCAGTTATTTTGTGAAATGTGGGAGCTGAAAGTCGTAATTTTTCAGTATTTGGGGGAAATTGATCTCACATTCTATGAGTGTACAGACGCATTCTGGGTTCTAACACCAAGTGACAATCTATTAAATGCCTTCAATGATGAAATGTTTGATTGAGATGGCTGTTTTTGAGTCTGACATTCAGATGACCACCTTCTCTTGTAAAATACTATTAAGTCCAAAACAGGGTCTTATGTCCTGTATCGTAACTAGGCTGAGGCAGCCGGGACAAAAGAGGGTCTCCAATTGGCCCAAACATGCAAACAAAGGTCATTCACTTGAAGAAGAAAAAAAGGGAAGCTCCCAAACATTAAGGCTGTGCACAGGGTTTTTTGTCATATTTATTTTTAAGTTTCTTGTATTGGATGTTGAATCAAAATATTGGTATGTTATCTATTGCCGTAAGAAAACATTTTTTTCATCAGTTATTTTGTAAAGTATCGGGCTGAAAGTTGAGTTTTTCGGTTTTGGGAGCAATTGATTTCACCTACAAGTTATTTTAAACTTTATATACATTAATGATATACACTTGAAAGGGAATAAAATGTCAATTTGATCAAACAATTAGATTTTCAAAAACAATTTTCATTTTTTCCAAAATCTATACCGAAAATAATAATTTTTTGAAATGTAAAATACTTCATTTGATTTATTATAATGTAGGCCTAATTACGCTTTTCACTTTACCCACTGCTACGTTCGCTATTGTCCTGTAAGGTCTCATTGAGATTTTGTATACATTTAATATTTTTCTGAACCATCTCATCAGATAGTGTCTTTGTAAAAACTTGAATTGAAAATAAATCTCAAGGGATTCTGGCACTGGTAAATCTTTCCGCATTCATTGGGAATTGTGTATTTTCGTATTCAGTAGGAAAAGGAATAAAAAATGAAGCGAAACCCATAAATAAAAGATAAGAAGCTGGTAGGAGACGAGCAACTCTTTTAATTGAATGGGTGAGTCATCCAGTGCTCGCCAATTATCATTTTCATCCGCTCTCTTTCTGACCCTTTTTCATTCTCTCTCTCGCTCACTCTCTCTTCCTTTATCATTCTCTCCCCCTTCACACACTCACACTCTCTCACACCCTTTCATTCTTTTTCTCTCTCACACACATTCTTTCTCTCACCCATTCCAACTCTCTCTCTCCCTCCTCGCAGTCTCTCGCGCTTCCTCCTCTCTGTCACTCTCACTCTCTGTTCCCTGAATTTGTTCTCCGTCCCCTTATCCATCCATTTATTCGCCTGTTGTTATCTTCTTTACTCAATTTCTTTTCTATCACTCATTCTGACAGCATGGATAATTTTCTCTGTTTGCTAAATCTTCCAGCAATATTTTTTTGTGTGTAAACATGATCAAATTCGTCTTGTAGTACAATGAATATTTGATAACAAAGGAATACCATAGATGAAATAGAATTTTTCTTGCTGGTAAAGCTGGCATGAGTCAGAGATTCGGGCATTGGTCATGGAGTGCGTAATAGTGATGATACAATGACGTTATGAATGGTAGATTTGCAGTTCTAGGTGGGTTCCGAACCACTAGGTAGATGATAATTAAGAAGTTTAAGATGAATAGATTTTGTTTTAATTGAATCACTAGGCAAAGGGTGGTATCCTTTAGGACGACCTAACAGTTTGATCGACCTACTGCTAGCGCAGCCATAACTGCATAACCAAACCTAACCTAACTAGATGTGACTGAACCACCTTTGTTTACGAGGTCGGTCAAAACGACAGTCGTACACATGGTGTCCTCCCCTAGGCAAATATGGAGAAGAAATATAGATTTTGTTCTTGAATTTCTTGAATCATAACGATCTGCGTTGTTAATATTGACTTTTTATGGTAAATTTGACTACTTGCAGTCAATTTTGACTAAAAGTCGTTAAATTTACCATAAAAAATTTATCAATTTTGTAATAAACCTACTTTAAAACTAGTACTTTGTACGAAAGTTACAAATGAAAAATTAAATATAAATTTGTTCTGTGATAATAGATAATTGAAAATATAAATATAGCCTATATCAGCACTCTATTGAATTGTTGAAATTTTAAATCCATTATTATTGTTCAAATTCATAATGAGAGTGAGATTCGATTAACTTTATTTCGTGTAAATAGTGATTTTTCTGTAAACTGGATGTTATATGAACAAGAAGGAGTAAATGGAAATTATTAAAGATTGTGAAGATTTAAACTGAATTTATGAGTTGAAGAAGAAAATAATCAAAGAGCCGGTAATCCTTTTCATTAGAGGGCGAAGTTGGAGAGAGAGAGAGAGAGAGAGAGAGAGAGAATGAGAGAAAAAGAAGATTAAGAGAGAGAGAGAGTTAAAAGAATGTGTGAGAGAGAAAGAGAGAATTTGAGTGTGTGTATGAAAGAGTGTGTGAATGTGTGAGAGAGATGTAGTGAGTGAGAGAAATAGAGAGAGTGAGAAAAAGAGAAAATGTGAGAAAGAGAAAGGAAAAGAGGGATTGTGAGTGAGAGGTGGGAGAGAGAGAAGAAGGAATTTCCTCACAATTTGAGCAAGTAAACGTTGCTCACTTCACATACCTCCTGCCGTCAGATAGTGAACTCATGTCATTTGAACTCATGACCCACAAATTTTGTTGCGATGCAGAAGTCCCCCCTCGGGGAGGGATGGCTCATCAAATAATTGCCAATGAATAGCCTGGGGTCGTGTCCCACCATTCACGAGATCTGACGTCACATTTACATCATTCTATTTCCTAGCATCACTGTGCTGTGACTGTTTAGATTATGAAAAATGTCAATAACTTTGTTGGATGAATAATTTGTCATAATTTTTCTGTACATTAAAATGTTAAAAGCGAAGTAACGAAGTAATAACGCTATTAAAAGGAAGTGATAGCCCTGAGCCGTAGCAGGTATCTGTTCAATCAGATAGGGAAAGCTTCGAACTTCTGGGCCCTCTTTGTAAGGGTGGCCGATTGGATTGGCCCGCAAAAAGACTGTTCTCTGCGGTAAAATCACTTCCCGGTGGTTCGGAGCCCACCTAAAACTGAATGTCCAATTTATCAATCACCAACATCCAACATCACTAATTCATTACCCAGACACAGACCTCAGACGTGTAAGGGCTTCGTCCTAAAAAAAATGATAAAAAGCAATTTAAAAGTAATGAAGACTAGAATTAATTTTTATTGCAAAATAGTAGAGAGATATGAGAGAATAGGTTGTGCAACGTGATGATACTGGATTTGATTTTTTGGTTAGCTGAGTATTTTTCTCACTAATAGATAAAGGAACTAATTCGCTCTTTCTAAAAATTCATTCTTATAGTCACGCTATCTGAGGGGCGTGGCCAAGGGTGGTGACTCAAGCACGACCCAAAAGGTGCCTTAAATGGAAGGATTTATGTTTAAAAATATGTGATTTTAAGACGTTATTATTCAAATTTCTTTCCGGCAGAGGACCCCCGGGGGAGTACTGGAGAGTCACAAATCGTCACATAGGATATGTGTATCCTTGATACTTTGAGGAATTCGCCTGCAAGGCGAATCATCTGATAGAAACATTTCGAAATCAAATTGGATTTCTAATATATCGCATTGTATTTGTAAAGAGCATGTTTTGTGGGTCATTTTATATTTTGGGCAAGTATTGTATTCATTAATAAGTTGAATTAAACTTAATTTATTGGTAGCCGGAGATAAATATTGTATGCAACTGATATGTTTACTTATTTCTCACTCGTTTAAAAGCAGTCATAATACAATCGTTTCATTAACTAATATTTTCATTTCATGATCAGATCAGGTCCTTGCATACTCCCTTGTATGGTTTTATTTACATTGGGGATATATATTTGAAAAATACTGTATATAAAAATGTTGAATTACAAACAAAATTTTAGACTTTTACATTTTAGAAGACTGAAATAATTAATATCAATAATTTGATATCAATATAATATACGGAATAACATTGAAACCTATCATTTTATAGCCAATTTCCGCTGTAACTGTTACAAATGTAAATCAGAATCGACCAACCTGAAGGTGAAAGTCCTTGAGAAAAAATTAACTACGCTAAGTAGTGAAATAAAAAAAAACTAGAACATCCTCTTATCACTTACTATTTAGCCGCTTCTTTTTCTCCTCCTTCTTCTTCTTCTTCTTCTCCATCTTCCATCTTCTTCATCATTATTCAGTCGCTGATGCTTTTAGACGCTTTTGATTGACGCCTATCACAGGAGCTTCCTTCCTATTGCATTTAAAAAACGTCGTTTGCGGCGTTCTGGTTGAAATATGGGCTGCTAATGGACAGGAATGCAGACAGGAAACAGACTGCCGGACGTTCAGTCGACCGTATGAAATCGATAACGGCCATTCGATTATCGATAACAACGGTCATTAGATAATCGATAATCGATAAAGGTCATTGGAGCGACAAAATTCCTTCGTGGTCGACTGTCATGTTCATTAGAAATATTATGGCAAATAAACAACATACAGACATTAATACGTGAGGTAGTGATTATGTAATTGGTTTAAATAGAGAAAGGTGTGCTACATAGTATATTTCGCACCTAGGGCCGAAAATGTGTGTTTGCCGGCTCGAGATCGCGGTTTTAGAGCCGGCAAAACATTTTTGCCCGTGTTGCGAACGCTATTTTTCGCCACACCACAAAATAACAAAACAACAATGTTGGAAATTTTGAAAGCGAAATTTTAAGGCTATGGTACTTGCAAGAATACAAGGAACGGCTATCATAGTGATGGGCGACTCATTCCTTTCTGCAAGTCGACTTGCGAGTCGGTCTCAAGAGAGCAAGTCGACCGTAGCTAAAGTCGAGTCGAAGAGGTGCAAGTCGACTCAAACACGACTCAAGTCGGGTTGAGTTGCAATTTCAACGGTTTTGTTTTTTCTCTTGGCTCTACTTTTGTCGACACTGTCAACATATCAGTCGTGGGTCGTTCATGCTTTTGAACTATACTGTAGTTGAAGATAGAAAAAGAATGAGGATTCTTTAGTATATTCACCAAGACGGGAGTGATATAAATTAACAATTCATTAATTCGGACAAAGATCATAATAATAGCATATTTATAGGGCCAACAATTTACAATAGAATTCCACTGGAAATGAAAGAAGAAGGCAATATTAGCAGATTAAAAAAAAAATAGGGATTGGTTTTATAATATTGGAGTCTACCGTACCATAGATTCTCATAGTGAATAGGATGTGAATAGAAATACGATTTTACATACTTTAGGTAGTTTTAGGTACCGTAAATAGTTTTTTGTTATTGTTGTATTAGTTATAAAGGCTAGTTAAGAATAGTATTAGCTTGATCTATCTCGAGTCTATCTTATATTGATGATCACCAGGACACATAGTTTAAAAGTGAGTTTTATTTTTTAAATTTAGCAATCAAATGACTAGGTTTCCTAAATAATATATTTGTAATGTTTGAGCTTATATCAATAAACTCGTCCTCTGGATGTGCTTTCCATCATGCAGAAAAATAATTATTATTATTAATCATTAATATATAAATATGTAGGCAGTAGAGAATATCGAACTGAGAAATGCTTTTCTAAAACAAAAAATCACAACCGAAATTGCACTCGCAAGTCATACTCTTATGAAGTCGTTAACACATCTCGACTTACTATTCTAAAGGAATGTCTCATGTCTTGAGTCGACTCAAACTAGACGACACGACTTTATATTAGATGACACTGAACCGAACAACTCAACCATTCAATGATACAACTCAAGTCGCAAAGTGCATAGTGAGAAAAACGAAAGTCGTGTCGACATCATGCATGGCAAGTCGATTGAGTCGACTCAGTGTGCAAGTCGACACAAAGTCGACTTTTGAGTCGAAGTCGCCCATCTCTAGCTATCACCTCTTTATCCAACCTACAGCGCTCTGGGTGGGCATTTTGTCAACTACTACAACTGTTCGCCAAAAGGTTAGTTGGTTAGGTTTTTTGTTGTTATTCCTATTCCTGATTCAAAACCTGCATAAAAAACCAAAAACCTAACCAACTAACCTTTCTATACCAACAGTAACCTTTACCAACAGTTGCAGTAGTAGACAAAATTCCTAAAAACAAAAAACCTAACCAACCAAGAGAGGTTAGCAACAGTTGTAGTAGTTCACAAAATTCCCACCCAGAGCTCTGTAGGTTGAATAAAAAGGTTCTATTGTTTGATATCAAAACTACAAAATATTACATATTAAGTTATAGAAAGTGATCATTTTTGACATTTTAAATACTACGTACATATTAAATTATAAAAAATAAACATTTATTGATGGTTTAAATCTTTTTGTTTTACATAAAAGTTGGAAGGATTCATTTTTACAATCATGACTGCTGTATCCAGACACGATCAGCTGTCATTCAAGGTCATTTTCTTTTCCGCCCTAGGGCGGTAAACGTTTACAGACCTCGTCGGAAACCAAACACTTTCGGCCTCCATATGACGCACGATAAACAACTCATTACGTCCTAGTGTGGCGAAAAAATAATTAAATGTCACAATTGTTTTTTACTTTAATTTTTTATACGTTTTACAGGATCGGCGGTCGTGTTGATTAGATTTATTATGACGTATAGATAACATACAGACATTAAGGCTGTGCACAGGGTTTTTGGTCAAAATTTTTAACGAAGTTTACTGTATTGGATATTATTAAGGTATTGAAATGTTGACTATTGCCATGAGAAATTATTTTTTTCATCAAATATTTTATGGAAAATGGGAGTTCAAAGTTGAAATTTTTCCGTTTTTGGGGGCAATTGATATCCCCTACAAGTTATTTTAAACTTTTCCTATTTTTTTTTAAATAAAAGACACATTAAGGAACAAAATAACATATTTTTTTATTCCAATCAAACAATTACTTTTCTCAAAATAAATTTTTAAAAACATGTGAAAAATTTCAGTTTTTCAAAAAATAATTTTGAAAAGACTAGCCTAATTGTTAAATTGAAAAAAATGTGTCATTCTTTTCCCCAAGGTGTCTTTCAATTATAAAAAAATTATAAAATGTTTAAAATAACTTGTAGGTGAGTTCAGTTGCCCCCAAAAACCGAAAAATTTCAACTTTAAACTCCCATATTATTATTCCATCAAATATTTGATGAAAAAAATAATTTCTCATGTATTGCCATACATTAGCATTTCAATACCTTAATAATATCCAATACAATGAACTTCGAAAACAAATTATGACCAAAAACCCTGTGCACAGCCTTAATGAGCTTGGTGATAATTACAGAATTATTTAATTATTAATTGTCAATTTATTTCTTGCTAATCATGCACACATAAGTCTGAGACTTGTGCATGAGTAATATTAGATGATGATAGAATGCTGTTAAGGATGGTGGACCTACAGTTTCAGGTGGGTTCCAAACCACTGAGTAGGTGACAATAAAGCATGGGCCTGACCAGAAATTTCTCACCCGGGGGGGGGGGGGGGGGGTCCGTCAGAAAGAACCCCATCACCACCAGATACTATTCTTGACTTCATTCAAAATGGGGGTTCCGGGGTCCTCTCCCGAGGAAAATTTGAAAAATAATACTTTAAAACGCAAATTGAGTGTTTCTGGACATAAATCCTCCCAATTTAACGCACATTGTGATTAAAAGTGAATATTCTATCTAGTGCGCTTGAGAGCTTGACAAAGGCATTGCCTTGTACTGAGTATCTGGTGAAGCCTTGACTTTAGTCATCGCCAATGGGGGAAGAGTTCGAACCCGGGGAACCCACTCAAATACGTCACTGCTTATCTGTCACACAGGTCTAATTGACATAAAATTCCGTAGATTCAATTCATCAACTCAAACATGAATCAAAGATCAAATCGACTTGCATAACTGGATCCTCAATGTAACTATTGCATAAGACTCTTTTCGACACGGTCTTGATGAAATCTTGAGTTCTGATTTGTGTCGACTCCTTTACTAAAAAGGTGACAGTAGTGTTGAAATAGATTCATTATGACACTACTTTGATAAGAGGTGGAATAAAAAGCTTTATTGCTATCGCCTTCCAACCTCTTATATCTACTATATAACGTAGCCGTAAATAAAATAATTATCATGGATTGTGCTGATAGATCTGTGCACCATTAAACATCCATGATTGCTATAAACTTTATACATCATAATGTGATTTCCGATTCACAAAAATATATGCACATTGACTGTTTCTTAAAATATATTTACTTTCGATTGTACTGACAGGCCTGTGCACCATTAAACTTCTACAATTTCTATAAACATCATAATATGGTTCCTGATTTACGATTATGCAGTAGCAGTTTCTTGCAATAACGTTTTGTTTCCTCTTAGTTAACAGACTTCTTACATTTTTGTTTCCTGATATACGATTATACAGTAGCAGTTTCTTGCAATAAAGTTTTGTTTCTTCTTAGTTAACAAACTTCTTACATTTTTGTAAAACTTTTATTTTTAATTTCAAGTTGATTTAAAAACTGAGCAAATGAATTCTATACAATACAAAAAATTGCCATTTTTTTTGTTTAATATAAAGCGGGGATTTTCAAAATATTATTGCATAGCAGGGTTGAAATAATTTTGTATCATATCACACGTGAAGGTTCACCATGTTCCCCATAACATGGCTCAAACGGCGAGGTGGAACTTCCCGTAAGGGTCCACCAATAAAGGTCATACGCTTATTACTATTTTTTATTATTGAACATATCTTGAAAAAATCTCGATTGATTTATTGATATTATTTAAAAGTATATGGTTAAAGTAAATTCAATAAATTAAAAGTTTGTGCTAATAAGTCTCATTGAACGTGCAAAGTCTGTAGTCTGTAGTGAAATGTGATAGCTTTATTGTCTTTTGCAATCTTTAGGAGATATCAGATTTTCCATCTGCAATCTCACGACAATTTTCTGTGAGAAAACAACAAGAAGATTTTCCTGAGAGAGAAAGAGATTGAGAGTGAAAAAGAGAGAAAAAGAAAGAGACTGTATGGTAGAGAGATTGAGAGAGAGAGAATGAGAAAGATTGTGAGAGAAAGAAAGAGTTTGAGTTATGGCGAGTGAGAGAGAAGAGAGAGTGAGAAAGAAAGAAATAGAGTGAGTGATCGAGTGCGAGAGTGTGTAGTAATTCTCTTTACAATGATAGGAAGGGGTAGGAATATGCCCTCTAACTCTTACAAGTCTTATTCGTTGCTATAAAGCAAGCTTATAGTAAGAGATGAGACCAATGTTGATATCTGAGACAATGGTGTGTATCTTCTATCTGTGCTAATTGAATTGATTGCATACAAAACCTAATTGGCTGAATTTCAATAATTGAAATGCGGTGCAGGCGTTTTTTATTCTCTTGGGAACATTGCAATAATGCATTAGATGCATCTTCAATCATTTAGGTGCAATTTATTTGTATGTTTGCCAACTAATCAGTCAATTGACATGGTTGATTTTTACTATGTAGAAACGTGACCAGGTTTTTCAGATTTGTGCAATAATTTTCAATTATGGTTGGTTTTTAGAGTAGGTAAATTGTGGGGCATAATTAGATCTTGAAACATAATTAAGGAGTTGGGCAGACATAAAAAGTTTAATTCACAAAGCATTGAATTGGTTCGATTCTATGCTTTCTTGCTCTGTAGTTTCACCGTAAGCCAAGTGGGCATGCATGCAGTAAAATATTATAAGCTTTTATATTAATAATGATGAAAATTTCGAGGATTTGAAGATTTTAAAGTAATACAGAACCATAAAGATCAATACTTCGTATTTTGAAATTCGTTGAATAGGGTTACCATATTCCCTGGGATGAACAAGAGGACACCAAGTACCTGTTACGAGTCTGATTAATAAATTGGAAAGAAATCTGAATCTGAATCCTGATTACCCCCCCCCCTCCCCACGTATAGAAGAGAGAGGAGAATAAAAAAATTAAAATTATTTATTTTCACCTTTTGTTTTTCTCAAATGAATTTTTTTGGAATATTAATATACAATTTACAATGTAAAATTAATTTTTATTTGATATTGACATGACATAATCCTAATGTTTTCAGTGATAGGATAGGATACCCTCTGAACAAAGACATTCTTAGTCACTTTCATCATCAGAAACAAGTGTTTTCCTATTCAAATTTGAGCTACTGGTTCCTGATCCTGCAGATGAACTGGTCCCACTACTGCTTGATACTCCTACTCCAGATGTTGCTGGTTCTGGATCATACAAAACTTGTACCAAGTATGAACGAGTAGAGGCTCACAAACTGTTTTCATAGAATAAGAATTGAAAATGGTAGCACCTTATACTCTCTATGAATCATTTTTAATAGAAACTGATGATTTAAATTACCGATTGCGATATTGACGGAGTAACAACCCAATTCCTTATTTAGAGGTCAATAAAAACGTAAATAGAGATACTCCATATTTGCTGATTCCAAAAACCCGCACAATTTTGGGACAAACCGGACAAAGAGAGAGTTCCTCAAAACTCCGCCAGGATGTTTTTTGATGCTCTAAAAAGAGGACATGTCCGGGGAGCAGCATTGTCACCCTAGCATTGAAATACCTCCTAAAAACACGAAAATATGTGCCTAATTTTGGATGCCGTTTTCAAGTTACATTTGTGTAACTGGGTTAAATTATAAATAAACATTATCTTGAAGGCTATCTAAACTTGAAATTCCAATATCAGTTAATTTATCGACTAGTTAATTCGACTATCAGTTATTAATTTTTTGACAACTACATGTCAAATTGGTCAAATGTCCTCAAGTTTATTGGTCTCCTACGGCTGTAAAATTAAAAATAGAAATTTGAGTCTTGGAGAACTAATTTTGAGATGTTTCTGCACAATATGGTATGATTTTCATGTTGAGCAGATGACATGTAGCCCCCGAAACAGTGGAATAAAAACGCTTGTTTTTGGTCCTAGAACTAGATACAGCCGATGCTAGTGTGAGAACTGTTGTAAAGAAGATATTGCAACTGCACTATTCCATCCCGAATGGGGTTTTAGTGACCCGACAAGGCCTAATTGAAATCGTGCCGTTGTCCGTCCGTCCGTACTGTAGCTCTTGAAAGGAAGTTTGTAGACTTTTGAAGCTTCCTTATAATCCAAGTGAGATAGCGATTGATTTTGGAGTTTGAGGGTCACATATAGAAATAATTATGATGTAAAACAGATCGCCACCATAGGTTCTAGGTTAGTTTTGACTATTAAAAAACAAAACATTCAACAGCTGGCTCATTTCGAATAAAAAATTGAAGAATATTACGAAGTTTGATGTTCAGCCCAATTATTTTATATTGTCAAATTAAATAAAAAAGACAGAAAATGTTGAGGCATGATATATTTTGAGATCTGTTGTACAAGAAAAAGAAAAGAAACAAAACTATTTCACAAGAACTGCCGATGTGCATTTTTTGTAAATCGGGAAGCATATGATGTTGATAGAAATCAAAGAAAGTTTCATATCAGCACAATATTGATAATAATAATAATTACTAGTAGTTAACCTGTGCGTTGCAATGGGATTTTAGTTATAATAGAGCGTACCCGGCGAATTCCCAAGAGCCTGGTACAAACCGTATCTTCCTAGCTTTCCTAAAATGTTATTTTTTGTTTGGTAAAATTGTAATTAGAAAATTTTGTTTTTTTTCACCAAAGAAATAATGAATGAAACATAAGCTGAGCTTTGATTTTACAGTCATATGTTTCCTACATTACTGCAAAGCTCTGACTACACGAAATGTAGATAAATTTCTTAAACTTTCACACACACAAATTCGTGTTTTCAATTATTAAATTTGCTTGAACCCGTTAAAAATAACAATATTTTAAGAAAATGGTGTCTTTAATCTGAGAATTTGTCAAATTATCTACTAGACTATACTAAAACAAGGATTGCCCAACTTGTTATTATTGGTCTTACCCCTCCTCCCAAAAATATCAGTCTATATTCTCCACTGAGTTTGGCCGAAGGTGTTAATGCCTTCTAATAGACTAAGAAAGTAATAATTCATAACACATTCATTTACAGTATTATGTAATCGTGTGACACTGACTTCCGAAGTGAAAGAAGCAGATAAAAAATGTGAATTACAGTTATGTTGAAGCTTGCTCGCATAATAAGAGCAAACGCATCCATTCTCGCCATTACTTGTTAATGGTTACCTGTCTACCTATAATTCAAGTGCCGTGTATACATGTATATTTCATGTGTCAGACCAAGGTGAAAGGCTGGAGATGATAGAGAAGCTCATTGCACACTGCGCTGCGTGTTAACAATTTTACACTTTCTTCATTTCATTAAAAGTTGTTGATTGCAAATTGGTGTTTCACTGAATGTATGGGCTGTCTGGTAATTTGTATTGATTTGTTAAGAGGCATCAAAGTTATAAAATGGATGTTTCGCATAGAGCTTCCACTATTTGATGGGATTGTTTATAAATTTATAAACAGAATAACTATGAAGTGAAGATGCAACAGAGTCCAAAACTAATCTCTTCACAAATAATAATAAGTTTATGGCTTTTAATGGTGGGGAGACCCTTACGGGTAGTTCCACCTCGCCGTTTGTGCCATGTTACGGGGAACATGGTGGACCTACTATTTTAGGTGGGTTCCGAACCACCGGGTAAGTGATAATAAAGCTTGTAACATCAAGTCATTGAAGCACGATCACCCATCCAAGCGCAGTCTTGAGCGGTCGTGACTGAACATCACGATCACTTGAACACCACGCTCACCGCATGACCAATCACCACCCAAAATCACAAATTTTGACGATGCTATATTACTCTAAAATATATGACGATGTTAATTTACTCTAAAAATTTTTATATTCACAAGAAAAATCTACTCCAAAAATTAAAATAGTTTTTTTTCGCTATTAATTTAAAAGTTCACTCCAAATGAAACACTAAAAACAATTGAAGGAGGTTATAATATTACATTTTGGTAGACATTTTTGAGCCGAAAAATACAGATCTCGTTGCTAAAATAATGAAAAAAGTTCATATAAACATAGGTCCGGAAATGTATTGTTACAGAATAAAAGATGGTGGGAGTTTTCAGCTAAACCTATCAATTTACTCATATAGAAATATTTCTACTGCTTCAATTTTACGTGTAAATTTGTCAGGTTTTTTTGTAAAATGAGCTGAAAAATTGAATAAAACTAGATAGAGAACGGTTACTTGATTTATAATAGCCTACTTATTATAACTTTATAAATGTAATTTCTCATGTAATTTTTTATTCCGGATGAAGCCAACATAGGTCTGAGACCTGTGCGTGGGTAATGAGTTGGATGATGGTGATTTATGAGTTGGACCTACAGTTTTAGGTGGGTTCCGAACCACCGGGAAGTAATTTTCAGCAGAGAATAGTGTCTTTTTTGCTGGCTAATCTAATCGGTCACCGTTACAAACAGGACCTACGAGAACGCAGCTTATCTATCTGATTGACCAGATACCTGCTACGGCTCGCGGCTATCACTTCCCAAATTTAACCAAATATGCAAAAATGGCACAAAAAGCACTGTTTTTCAAATATGAAGTGGATTAAACTTTTCAAGTGGAGATTTACTTGGTCAATTATTGTACAATAAAACTGTTTTTGTTTTCAACAAACTTGTAAAATATTCATCTTTGAAGGAAAATGTTGAGTTTCAAGATTTAAGTGGATTAATTTTGATAATTGTACAATAAACCTTTGGTTTTTTTTTTACCGAACGTGTAGAAAATTTACTTTCAACTAAAATTGTTGATCTACCCAATAGCCTAAAACACACAAAAATTTCAAAAAATTGGGATTTAAGTGCATGAAACCACATGAAAAAAACGAGCCGGAGAATGTCGTGAAAAATCAGTGAGTTTATGTACTTTTGAA
This sequence comes from Conomelus anceps, assembly GCA_948455865.1. Lineage (NCBI taxonomy): Eukaryota > Metazoa > Arthropoda > Insecta > Hemiptera > Delphacidae > Conomelus > Conomelus anceps. Next base: position 14,466,789 of record OX418216.1, read on the forward strand.
AAAAGTACAAAGTATGCATTTAATTTTCTTTTTTATCTGACGCCATTTTCAAAATAAAATTTGTGGAAATAGTTTAGATTGTTCTTTTTTAATGAACATCGGTTTAAATTCCTCTTACCTACAATATAAAATATTCTGAATTTCGATATTATTATGAATAATATGACTATTATGAATAATATGACTATTATGAATTTATTTAGATAGTTAATTTATTTATTTTAGATACCACACAATAAGTAAGTACAGTAGCATGTGCTACTAAAATACGACAGGAGAGCATTTAGGATCTAACTTAACGTCATGATCTTCTATTTCCTCATTGTCTTATATCATATATAGATAGATAGATAGTTTATTCTCAAATAAATAAATTCACAACAAAAGAGCATTTCATTGTCTTACAACTATTAGTAGTCGGAAAAACAAATTAAATATAAGCTATAAAGAAACTAAATAAAGAATACAAAATTATATTATTTACTGTAAGAATTCATGCGAACATACATTCCAGCACACAAGGCACACTTGTGGACCGCTGGAGGGAGTCGAATGAATTACTATAATCACATTACAAAGTTGGCAAAATTTCCTTTAACTTGTTGACTTTGCTGTTAAAATAATGAAAATGAAATTTTATTCAATTATTGGCTACTAGCTTTAATAATGGTCTCATGTTTATTAATGAGTGCTTTCTTTAATTTCAGGTTTATGGGTGCTTGTGTCCATGAGGGTCAGCTGCATGCATTGACTGAGGTAAAAAATATTCCATAGATATATAACGTATTGTAAAATATATTTGAATATAGAAAACCTCATAAATTTGATATTTTTTTAGCATGCGCCTACTGTATTCACAAAAGTGATACATCTCACTTTCAGCAACATACTAAATCCATTGTCATTGCATAAAAACTCACATTAAAAATTATCAAATATAAATAATATTTGATTTGATAATATTCATCCTGGAGATGCATATAATCCTATTCGTCCAATATTGTACAATCATACATTTCAACAACGAACTGATTAACTAGTTGATTACAATAACCAGTTGATTACAGCCATATGTAATGAACTTCAATATTGAGAATAGACAAACATATAAAACCGAAAGTTCAGCATATATAAATACTACCTACATAATAATCACCATATCCCCACATAAGTAAAGTAAAATGTAAATTCGTATGGCTTTTCGTGGTCGGGAGACCCTTACGGGTAGTTCCACCTCGCCGTTTTTTAACGACTGCTTTTTTTTATATGCAACCGGGACCGACGGCTTAACGTGTCCTCCGAAACACGGGAGTGGCTCGAGAAAAATATCTTGTACTCAACTGGGATCGAACCCAGGACCTTTGGCTTATCAGACAAGCGATAAGCCAACTCGGCTACGCCGACTCCATATATTATCGTATCCTTATTATCATCCTACATATCATTATCATAAAACTCTCATATCATAATCCATGAATTCCTGTATACTGTAAAATACCCCATTTATCAATTAGCTCTTCAATTTTGTCTTAAAAGTGGCCAGGGTTTCACAATTTTTTATGTCTGGTGGCAGCTTACTTATAAATTTAAGACCCATTTATGTAGGTTTTTTCTCAAACATAGCAGTCCTGTGGTACTGTGAAGCATAGTTACCTTTATGTCGCGTATTATACTTATGTAAGTCACAGTTTCTTCCAAATTCTTTACTCCTAGAGTACATTACGACTTCAAGGATGTAGAGGGATGGCACATTTAGAATGCTAAGATCTTTAAAATATCCCCTGCATGACTCACGCGGCTTAACGCCATATTCAAGTGACAGATTGGTATTTATTTATTGAAAAATTACAATCTGCGAGGGCACCAGGGAGACCCCATTATTGCCCTCATAACACAAAAGAATTGGCCAGTTAAAAATAAGACATAATCCAGGGTATTGAATATAATATTAACGTAATATTATTATAAAATAATGGCAACTATGAATATGGCGTGTCAGCCAAAAGATCTCGTTAAAAATCATTATTATTTTCTTATAAAAATAATTGCAATGTCGTGAATTATTCTTAAATATTGCATGACATTATCTTTCGGAATAGATAAAACCAAAGAATAAATGCATGACTCAAAATCCAACTAACTTAATAGAAGTAACCATTGTAACACGACATATCATGTTTGCCTTCCAATATATTGGGGGGAAAATGATATTTTCTTAAGATAGCGGTATTTTTATTCTTAGGGTGCTTGCACAGTGGAGCATCCAATACTCGAGGATAAACACCATCGCAAAATCAAACACATGCTGTGGAATGATGTAAGAGAGAATACGGCAATGTGAACACCACCATTCCACAGCATGTGTTTCATTTTGCGACGAAAACAAACACACGATGTGGTACTGTATGACAGACTGCAGCAGCTTGAATACCACCATTTAACAGCATTTGTTTCATTTAAGTTCGTTACAAAATCAAACGTATGCTGAGGAATGACGATAATGACACTGCTGCAGTCTGTAAAACACCATTCCACAGCGAGTGTTTGATTTTCTGATAGTGTGTACCCTCGAGTATTGAATGATCCCCTGTGGAAGCACCCCTACGAGAACATAATAGTGTAGAGACTACCATTACAATAATATGTATATAATATGCATTTCAAGGATTTAGAATCGGTTTTCCAGGAGTTCGAGGCACCATTGTTTTTCACGTTCTGCTCAGAAGCTGACGATTCTTTTATAATGTCCTGAGTGACAGGTTGAGTAGTGCAACTCTGTTTGTATAGGGCATGGCCCTGTTGACAAATAAAAGATTATTGAATTGAATATGCATTAATAACATTTAGACGGATGATATTTACAAATTTAAAGTTTGCACACTTAAAACCTCTAAATACTCCATTCCTAATCCCCCCCCCCCCCCGCTTATAATTTTAGTTGAATTCTTAAGAAACCTAATTCGACCTGTTACACCTTAAATTAATTAAAAACTTTAAATTTTTCATACAGATGGACAACGGCAAGATTTCAATAACGTCTGTCGGGTCTTAAATAAATAATAGAGTTTGAAAAATCAGTTTCAAAATTGAAGACAACAGAATTGAAGAATGTGAAGCCCTGACATTTTTTTGACTAAGCAGGAAGCGGAAATGTACTTATAATTTAGCAGTACACTTTCTCTCCCCTAGCTGTTGTGCTTTGAAGTACCCTTGTTAGAGTGAGTAGAGTGCTCTCATCACCTATGCGTAACCCTAACTATTCGTCTCTTGAAAGCTCGCAACCAAAGAAAAGAGTGAGTGAGCTAAGTTATGAAAGAGTGCAATGAACTCTGAGCTCTGATGAAGGTTTTTTAGGCAGCATACAGTGCATCAAAGTCTGCGGTAGATGTCGTTGTCCTGTTAAAAAAACGAAATAATAGAAATATAATTCAAACATGAAATTATAAAAGTTGAGTTTACAATATTGTATTTTTTTTCATTTCCTGTAAATTATTAGGGGAAATTAAATTGAATTTTTCAGGTTTCACTGTTGTGAAAATCTATATTGTAAAAAATACTTGAAAGTTTTGAACAAAAAGTTAATAAACATGATTCAATACTAAATCGTTTATTAACCACTAGTTTGAAATATTCTGCCTCTATTCATTTTGAACGAATATTTATTTATTCAATAAATAAATACTTTATACTTTATTAAAAAATTCAACATACATAATATTCACACTGCTTACAAAAGTATTATACAATACAAAGAAAATATGAAATCGAATTATAGCAATTGCATTACCCAGCATTTTGCCACTGCCAACATAAGAAAACTTGTGTGTTGGCCAGTGATAGTAAGATGGTTCGTCTATGGTTTCACGTACTGCATAAACCAGGATCTAGAAAAAAGTTCCGAGAAAACTGAAAATGTTGTGCCTGTTATACCTTTACTTGATTGCATTGTAGTTAGGTGGCATTACTCTTGAAGCTAATCATTTGTATTCGTAATACAAACAAGACATAATTGCCTACATAATGCAGATAAATATTTATACAATGTTCAACTTGAACTGTATATGAAGCTTGCTCCAACTGTTCAACTTCTGTTGCTGCAATTTTAATTTATTTCTATTTTTTAATAAGTTTTTGTCTAGTATTCATTTCCCAACAAGTTTTGTAACCTTTGGAGTTATTAAAATATTGTATTGTTGTGTAGTGAAAATAAAATCTGAATTTGAATTTGACAATAAATTGTGAACTGGAGAGTTAAAATTTAAATAATGCTCAAGTTGAAGCTATTTTGGAAGATGTTACATTTTGCCAAATTTCTAAATGCAACATAATTCACTTCTAATAAATTTTCTATTGTGGTTTACATGGAAGTAACAATTTTTATAATAATATTCAGTTGCTTTTATGTATTTGAACATGTGTTCATAATTTATTAAGTTCTATTTATTTATATTCATTACACAAAACACTATCAAGTAAAGATGCAACAGGCTCACTATTGCTTTTTTTTAAATGTTGAATTGAAAATCAAAATTTCAGGTAATTTCCAAGTAAATTAAGATAAGTCACTGTAAATTATTGATTAAAATTTGATTCAGATTTCTTGGTTTCAATGTTGTAAACAATGGAGTTTCAATTTGACGACCAAGCTACCAATAAATTATGTTCCTCTCCAAACTTCCATTTAATTATTCTGTGTTTATTGATATAATTAGTTTTATTAGTTTTAACGTGCTATTTATTTTTCAGTACATAAATGGAGGAAGTTTGGAACAGCTGATTCAGATGACGTCTATTGAACTCAGCTACAGGGTGCGTGAAAAGTTGGCCCTAGATATAGCATGTGGCATGGAGTACCTTCATTCCAGGGATGTCTTCCATAGGGATCTAACATCCAAGGTATTCTACGCCATGTTTGATTCTACTCCAATACTCCAATTAGTTAATTTCTTATTGCGAATTGAAAAATCTCAATATTGAAATAAAATTTCAGTACCGTAACTAAAGGTTTTAAGGGGCATTTATACAATTGGAAATATGTTCGAAAACATGCGCTTTGTTTTTTATTGTTTCGGACGTCATTTTTTAAGTTGTAGCCTTATTATACAGAGCCAATGCAGTCTCGGTCACGCGCCCATGCGTCACAGTTTAAGGCTTAACACCAGCTGGGCAAATTTTATACAAATATCAGCTGATAAACAGCTGACGGATTTGAACATGTGTTTTCGTATACTTTGACATTGATGAGTTTGGTCACTCGCTCGGTTGGTGTAATTTATTTGTTTACAAAACATCTTTATTGCCAATAAAAAAAACATAAAACGAATTCTTAATACACAAAAAAATTATCAAACAATTTCGCAATAAAATTAAAATTTTCTTGGCACCCAGCAAGGGAGACCCCTGTCCGCTGGGTGAGAGTATCGGTACATAAAGTTCAGTTTTTAAGAAAATAGTTTTTGAGAAAAAGAAAAATAGTCAAAATTTAAAAAAGAAAGTCAAAAGGAAAAGAAGCAGAATAAAGGGAATTCTAATTTATGACTGATGTTGAAGAAAAAATGATCTATTGTCATTATCTATTATTTATTCAATTATTTAATTGTTCCATCGTGTGTCTACCCTTATTAGTGAGAGAACTGAACAATCTACTTGGAATGCAATTTATTAGTTTTGTGCTTAGTTATCTCGATTGTCTCCGTACTATTGTTAAATGAGATTTATTTAATATATATTTGTTATGTGAATTTAATCTAAAATTGTATAAAGTAATGGTATTATCTGCTGTAAATTCATCCTTCTTTACCCATAAATAGTAGACTTGTTTCTTTATAAATAATTGATGTATAGTCATCATTTGGACTTGATCAAATGTGTCTCTACTCGAAAAGGCTCATTGCTTATTGAGGATTGATTGTTTTATTATCATTTTTTGGATGATAAATATTCTATTCTTGAAAAATCATACGATCCTCCCCATACCACTAATCCATTATGTAGCACAGATTGCACATAGGCAAAGTAAAGGATCTTTAGTAATTTAATATTTAATAATTCACGAACTTTGTAGAAAACATAAGATATAAATTTCAAGCGTTTACAAATGTACTCTATATGAGGCTCCCAACTAAGATTACAGTTTAAGGTTAAGGTAATTTAGTGTTTAATTGTGGCGTGCGAACGCAACTGCAGTAGCTCTGTATAATAAGACTTGTGGAAATAGTTTTAAATTGTAAATAATAATTGTCTAGAGAGTAGTCGAACCTTAGAATTTGATAATAATAATATTATTATTTTATTATCATTATTATTATTATTATTATTATTATTTCACTTATCCATTCTTGATAATCAGATGCCAAACTTGGTCAAATATATTCTAACTAAATGGCCATTATTTAGTTGCAAAATTGAAATTTGAATGTGGAGGAATCAGAGTTTTGAGATTTTTCTGCACAATATGGTATGTTTTTTGTGTTTATTTCATGACATATAACGTCTGAAACAGTGGAATAAAAACGCTTGTTTTCCCCCTTCATCACCCCCTCCCCTGAAACCTAACTTTACCAGAGCAGTTTGACCTCTTGAATCTGCTCACATAATCTGCTTCCAAGTATTAGTTAAATCTACTTAATTTTTAGAATGACAGAGTATGTTCTCCTAATTTTCAAGGTAAATAAAATGATTAGTTTCCTAATTTTGAGCTAATCAAAATTAGTTTAGTAATTTTGAGCTAAGCAAAATTAGTTTAGTAATTTTGAAAATGAAATTTTCAGCTGAAAAATTGCTGTTGAAAAACCTTCAGTACAAGAGGGCTTCTGTGAGATTTCCAAGGGATTCTGTAAAGATTTATTATTTTGTGCTGTGTCTCAAAGTCTCAATGCCATACAGTATTTTTTATAAGAAGAGTCTGAAACTCTAAAAAAATGCTAGTTTTAGCCCCTAAAATCTGACTTAGCAAAATGTATTAATGCCTCTTGAAGATCCAAAAATTATATTATTATTATATAACTAGCACACTAACGGTAACCTATAGAATGAACTTGATCATGAATCAAGAAGAAATACACTCGTAAAGAATTCAGTTTCAGTAAGGAATTTTTGGGAAAGTGCCATTATGAAGTTATTATTACATGTGTTTCTTATTCTTAATTACTGTCATTAATGAAGAAGTAATGAGCATTTTGTTCTTGTGTTCATGTAGTGGAATATTTCTATTGTTTACTATGGCTATGTTTAATTCAGCATTGTGTCTTTCACTTGTGTAAATTATTTGGGGTTCTCATAACAAATACACGGATCATATTTTTTATTGCGGATTATGTCCACATGAGTCTGGAGACTTGGGTAATGAGGTGAATGGGTAAATGATGAGAAGCAGCCATGGCTGATTGAGATTCAAACCCAAGGCTGCAGGAAACGAAGCCAGTCAGAGCCATATTTCATCAGAGACAAGCGCTCCAACCAACTGCGCCACCATTTCATTAAAGTTCTTGCAAAGTGGAGTATCCAATGCTCGAGGATAATCACCATCGCAAAATCTAGCATGCTAGGAAATTATTGTTTTCATATTTATGTGTGTAAGTTTCATTTGTTGAATAAATTGAAACAGTGTATTCACGCTGCTCTAATCTGTCACTCACCATTCCACAGAATGTGTTAGATTTTGCGATGGTGATTTTCATCGAGTGTATGACAGATTGAAGCATCGTGAATACCTCCATTCGACGGCAAGTCTTTGATTTTGAGATGGTTATTGTAATAGAGTGTTGATGCTCCATTGTGCAAGCACCCCAAGACTATTAAAAAATTGGACACAAAGATATTCTGAAATATCAAGAGATTGCTTTGAATAGAATTCATCTTGAATTTGAAGTTAATCCACAGAAGCTGTATTTCTAATTCTTTGTTGGAATTTAGGGTCCATAACACAGGCTTTATTCACTGTAATGTTTTTATATAGATGAATAAATTAACATGATCAAACATCAATAAATTAAAGATAATGACAGTACTTACCTTTTCATTGTAGTCTGTATCAATTGGGAATCAAATTGTGTGTCTTAATTGAAATTATTGTGTTTCAGAATGTACTAATCAAGAAAAATGATGTGACGGGTGAGCTGACGGCGGTAGTTGGTGATTTTGGTTTGGCTGCTAAAATACCCAGGTAGGCTAATTAATTACATTTTCTTCTATTATAATTACTTTATGTGTTATCCATAGTAGTTAGCCAAGTTCTGATTGGTCTAGACTAGACCCATGTACTGAAAAGAGAAAGAGATAATAGTTATTTATGTATTAAGAGCGTTAAGCGCGACTTTATCGCTCGAGCCAAAACATTTACTTTTAGTAATTTTGCGAGAGCGATAAAGAAGCTTCACGCGCGAATTGCATACAATATTTTTCCTAAAACTGCAGTTCTGGATTCCAACACAATAAAAGCTTGTAGTTTGTAACATCACAGACCATGCGCGGATTTCGTTAGCGTTCGCCTTTTTTGAGGTTATGTGAATTTCACGGATTCCGTGATCCACCAATGAGAAGACATCAAAATCAAAACAGAAGCGTAAAGAAAACAGCTGGCGAGCGTAAAGTACTTTACCGCTTGCTGAGCAGCAAAGAGGTATTTTACAATTAGTTTTCAGTACGTAAAGAACTACTTTACGAGCAGTTGCAGGAAATAGTTATTTATGTATTAAGAGCATAAAGTGAGACTTTATCGCTTGAGCCAGAACAGTTACTGCGTGCAGAGTGTAGTAATTTTGTGAGAGCGATAAAGAAGCTTTCTACGGGAATTAAATACATAATTTTTCTTACAAATGCAGTTCTGGATTCCAATACAATAAAAGCTTGTAGTTTGTAACCACAGATTTTAGTGTCCGCAGATTTGGTTAGCGTGTGCCATTATTAAGGTTATAGGAATTTCACAGATTTCGTGATCCACCAATGAGAGGACATCAAAATCAAAACGAAGCGTCAAGAAAACATCTGGCGAGCGTAAATGTTTTACCGCTCGCTGACATTAAAGAGGCATTTTACAATCAGTTTTCAGTGTGTAAAGAACTACTTTACGAGCAGTTGTAGGAAAAACAGCTTTATGACACTTATCTTGATTAAGACATGGAATAAAGAAAGCTGTATTGACATCACTCTAACCTCTTATAAGGTTTATATAAACAGAACAGAGTTGAAACATTATATTTAAAAGCCAATTATCATAGTATTATTTCTCATCAACCAAGTAAACATTTTGATATAATTCATAGTAGTATTAGAATAATTGAAAGAAACTTTTGACGAGTTTGCTAAGCAGTGGCGAGGCGTCGGGTCATCGTTTGAGTAGAGAAATTGGACTAATAATATTGAAATAATCTCAACTCTTAAATAATGGGCATTTGTAGGCTTCAAAGCCCAGAAATATGTTCAAAAACTGTGAAAATTGTATCAAAAACCAATAAGAATATGACGAGTAGACGCTCGAAATGTATAATGAAGCGCAAAAGGTTTGCGAATCACACCAGTCCCCTCCCGCGACTGGCTCGATTCCCCCTGCCGTCAGTTTTTAAACCATTCAAGTAATGCTTGTGATACATCGCAACCGGCTGCGATGAATAAGGCTTCGTGCGTTCTCGGCCACTCTCGTGGGTTTTCGGTAGCTGCCTACTCATGCTTCCTCCTCCCCAGTCCACACACAGCTTCTGAGCTTCAGTTACAGCGTTGTGGAAACAACGGGAATTTCGCGTATGCTAAATTATTCAACTTTTACAATAGGCTTATTATTGTTTTGCAATTTAGTTAATCTTTTTTATATTTTTAGAGTGTGATCTATTATTATACTATTTATTATTCATTAGATGGTTAAATTTATTTTAATAAATTAGATCGAGTGAGTGCATCATATCAGAGCCTATTATTTCGGCTGTTTTTGCGTTTTTTCCTATATTATCCATCGTCGGTCTATGTTAGTGGGGAAGATATATATCACGCAAGAGGTGCAATTGGATAAAATACTTTTTAGTTCTCTGCCTTTTGAATTGGGTCTTTGGCTTTTGTTAGGCCTATTCAGAGGAGAGATTTCAGATGCTCAAAAGCTTCAAAAGTCATCAATTTGCCTCAAATTTTTAAACATTTTCCTGGGGAGGGTCTTTGGACCCCTTTTGGCGTTGGTGGGTTCTCCCCCCCCCCCTGCGATGACCGGTGAAGGATTCCACGCCTCGCCACTGTTGCTAAGGTAATACCGCTTATTGGAATGATATTTTTCTCTTCAATGATTTTGGAATGGTATGAATGATATTGCACTTCTGGATATTGGATGGTTAGTTTAATAATCTTCTATAATGTTTATCAGAAAGACATATTTATCGTTTGTGTATACTTTTCTGCAGCTCGCTGAATACGGTGGGCTCTTCCTCAAACTCAAGCTGCTCTTTTGGGGAAATAGTTCCTAATTATTTACTATTATGTATTTTTTTAAAAATATTTTCTTTCAGTGTTATTCATTTTTTATATTTAATTGAATTATGTATTGTAGTAAGGAATAAATAAAAATTGTATTTGCTATATAACGCAGCCGTAGAAAAAATAAACATTTCAATTCAAATCGACATCCCGATCCAATTAAATCGGGAATTCTATTAGTCAGAACATAATTTCTAATGAATTTAATCATTTTTCCTGCACAGGTCGGGTGGATACCGCCTCCACACGGTCGGTTCTCCCTACTGGATGTCGCCCGAGTGCCTGAAGGGCGAATGGTACGACCAGAGCTCGGACGTGTTCAGCTACGGCATCATCCTCTGCGAACTGATCGCCCGCGTTGAGGCCGATCCGGACGTCCTGCCCCGAACCGAGAACTTCGGACTCGATTACCTTGCATTTGTCGAACTCTGTTCAGATCCACCCGCCGATTTCCTCAAGCTTGCCTTTTCCTGCTGTAATGTAAGCGTTTTTCATTGTGCCTATGTATTTATTGAATATTTTACCTTGATGACGGTGAGCATAAAAAATATTTTTCCTACAGTGACCCAAAAAAGTGCCTATATTTGCACTAACTGTAGCACGCAAAATAGTCTATTCCTGCACCAGTGCGGGAAAGTAAATTACAGTGCGGGAAAGTACTTTTCCGCACTCCAAATTAACAACCTAACAACACAAAATAGTGAGCATGTAATACGCAGGTTCCCTATTCTGCATTCAAAAATAGGTTGGCTACTCTGCTTCAGCTGTGAATAGTTGTTGTAGTTGTTGTTGATGAAATCGATTTGATTCGAAGATAGGTTATGTGAGAATTTTCAGGTTATGTATGCCCTGTTTTGTTCTGTTTGAATTACTTTATACATTACTGTAGGAAAAATTTAATGTGTAATTCGAGCGCAAAGTATTGTTTCTGCACTCCAGGAACCTTTTTTCACTCGCCTTCGGCTCGTGAAAAAAACTGTTTCTCTCGATGCAGAAAAACGATACTGCACTCTAGTTACACAAATAGCTATAGTGATGCCGCTAAACAATGTAATGTCTTTGCAAACGATGTTTTTACGATGCCACTAGACGTTCTAAAGGCTGTGCAAACCCTAGATTGCAGTATTAGATGTATGGGTCTAGGTCTAGGACAACTCGCCGTGGCCATCTCATACAAGAAGGACTTATTTCCCCTTATATTTCATTGTTTTTGCTTTTCAGTGATATTTAGATGCAGCTAATGATTCGACTTGATAAATAAATGAATTTTTATTTAACCAATCAAACATACAATACTACTGTATACAAAGGTAGGCCTACTCGATGTAATACGTGAATTGGTGCTTATTTATAGTTAATCTGGTGAATGATCTATCATAAACATTGAATGCAGATGGACGTATATTGTGTAAGTGAATATTTAAAGTGAGAAGATCTTTTTATTAAAAGGAGTGATCATTTTCTTAGCAAAGACCTGCCTGAGCGTAGGAACTTGAAATTCAAGAAATAGATACTTGCTGGGGTATAATCTGGGTCTTCTTAAAGCTGCTCTCATAAAATTCTTCTGTGAAGTGAATATCTTATTTAGATACTTAGATGGAGTCGGCGTAGCCGAGTTGGCTTATCGCTGGTCTGATGAGCCAAAGGTCCTGGGTTCGATCCCAGTTGAGTACAAGATATTTTTCTCGAGCCACTCCCGTGTTTCGGAGGACACGTTAAGCCGTCGGTCCCGGTTGCATATAAAAAAAGCAGTCGTTGAAAAAACGGCGAGGTGGAACTACCCGTAAGGGTATCCCCACCACGAAAAGCCATACGAATTTACTTTAGATACTTAGATCACTTAATTGTAATACTAGATCGTGTAATAATAATAATAATTTCTCTGAGCAAATTGCAATTGCCCAGAGGAGTTTAATGAAATAAAACAAAAGCATATAATAAATTGAGATAAAATATAGTTATTAATTTCATATTATTTTTTGTGCAGTACGAACCAAAGAACCGGCCTACATTTAGTGAGATAGTAAAGCTGTTGGAGCGTTCGCTGGAGGTGCTCGTGTCGAGTCCGCGCTCGGCGATCAATCCTCCGTGCGCGGTGACCATCAAGTCGCCCGGTATTGGCGCGCGCAGCGAGGAAGTGCTGCCAACCACCGAATGTCTAACACAGCAGCCGCCCAGCTCCAGTCGCAAGTGTAAGTCACCAATGTTATCACTTGGAAATTTGGGAAACAGGACTCCTGGTATTTTCATAATCAGGATTGGAAAAGATGTGCTTTCTGGTATTCTAACCTAAAATTTATAAATTTTTTTAACTACAATATAAATGAATTTTGGTGAATTATGAATAAATAATTTGATAATATATGATTTTTTATAAATGCTATATATAGAAACAAAATTCTAATTCTATATATAGCTTTTATAATGAAATAAATAATAATTTAGACATTAAATTATAAATGAATTTTCAACTCTGGACAAATAATTCAAGTTTTTCAATTTGTATCTCCCGCTGCAGTATGTGTCAGAATGCCACTGAGTGAAGATTATTATGACTTTCAAGTTTCATTAACCTGCTGTCTAACATCTCTGGGATATCGAGTTATAGATCTTTTAGAAGGGGTCCTCGTTGGTGATTTTCCTTAATCCGTTCATTCTGAATCACTCCTTATGATGTTTCATACATATTATTTCATGGTTCTGAGGTAACATGATCACAATTATTTGTTGAAAAATATCCTCTCCTTCCTATTGATACATAAATGATGAGAAAGAAGTGATTGTCACTTTAGTTACTCTGTAGGCTATAATAATTTTTATTATAAAAAGACTGCCTAATTTTCTCGATTTTCTAGTGAACATTCATCGATCTTTTCTGTATTGTCATCAATATCTTATAACTGTTTACCAGTTTTTGTAAAGCTAATTTCTCTCACTGGCTTTACAAAAGCTGTGATCAATTTATGTGTAGGCCTATTGTATCCATTGATACAAAAATTGTTAATTTTGTTACATTGTAAAATTGTTAATTTTTATACATTGATACAAAAATTTTAAAATTGATACATTTTTTTTCATTTGGTGACTTATCAATTATTGATACAATGCCAAAAACCATGGAAAAACAGTGCTCTAAAAACAAATTTGATTCAATATCTATTTCATTTGTCTGTTGCTTTAGCTCTTGAGTATTTTGAAAAATTTGTAACATTAAAGTACCTTGATCCTTATAATAAATAACGAATGTTTTCTTCCAGGTTTAGGATGGTTCAAACACTTGAAAAATTCCCTCATCAAAAGAAGCAAAAATGAATTTTGATAACAAAGTGGTTAACATTTTTTTTCAAATTTTAATGATGATGCCGGTGACCTCAATTAGAAACCATCAATCAGCACTATCCAATTTTATACAATCTGCCATTTCCAGAACTTTACTTCCTTCTATTGAGAGTTTAACTCAGTCAATGCAATGAATGATCAGTAGTTTAAATATTATCAGTATATTTAATTCCATAATTTCCCTGTTTTCATATTATTAAATGATCATATCTCCGAATGAAGTTTATTATTTTGTAAATTGTAAATTTTGGCTGTGCTCAATCAATAAAGAATTTTGATACATTTTTCAACTTTAATCATTTTGTTATTAATTTCATTTTTGATTTCTGTTGAATAATTTTATTATTGAACTTTATAAAAATTCTACATCATAATACACTTGACTTGACTTGATCTATTTGATCTTAATGAAAAATTTAATATTAATGAACTTCACGTTGCCTCTAAAAATATTTTGTAGAAATTCTTAAGGGTGCTTGCACAATGGAGCATGCCTTAATTGATGAGAATTAACATCGCAAAATCGAACACTTATCTTACTTTATGATAATAACCAACCCAAAATCGAACATATAATTCATTTATTAATAACAAAATTCATAACTTGGAATTGTGTATGAGAATCGGGCCTGCATATGTAGTAGGCAAATCTATCACTATTCCACAGTATATGTTTGATTTTGCAGTGGTGATTATTGTTGAGCATTGATGCTCTGTGCAAGCACCCTAGCACCTATCTCTTTGATTTGAACATTTATGGTACCATTAATACCATTCAAGTTTTTATTCTATTATAATTCTTAGTAGAATCAACAAAATTAATTTTGTAGAATTTAATCTTATATTCATGTATTGAATTTGATTATACTTTTAGTAATCGTTCTGCTAATAGTAATTCATGTGTAAAATTTTTAAAAACCTTTTCTATCTAAATCTTGTGTTAGAAATTGATTTTATTAAATTTTTATGAATTTTTATTTTTTCTAAATAAAACATTTGTGAAACTTTTCTAGGATTTGTGTTTGAATTTGATGTAAATTGTATTTTAATGGCGTTCTTTTCTTTTTCTAGTAATACATCGGCGGTCACTGTCTGAAGATGTTGGCCTACTTGTCTTCCCACCTCACACGGCACCAAGTGACAAGGCGCGCTGTCACTTCCTCAGCATCTCATCCCCACTCAAACACGTCGGTGAGGAGATGGCGCGCGGAGATCCTCACTACAAACCCTCCTCATCAAAAGCTAATCCCTTCACAGCACTCGGCCAGTGTAAAGGGGTCAAAATCCTAGCCTCAACAAATTCAACAGACCTCTTTTCATCATGCTTCGAACTTCCATCACCATCACCATTTCGTTCAGCAGAAGAAAAATCACTAAACCCATTTGAATCATCGTTTGAGGGAAAAAATAAATTGGACAGCCCTCGTAATCTTTCAGCTGGATGTGATAGTGGGGATGGACCGAAATCATCATCATCTGATCCTAGTGTAATTGTTGAACCGGTTGTAAAACCTTCGCACATATTCAAATACAACAATCAAAATAGATGTAAACAAAGACACAGTGAGAATAGTAATAGTAGTAATAGTGTAAATTGTGAGGATTGTGGTTTAGATGGGTGTAGTACATCGTCTAGGAATAGCTTTACACAATTGAGAGAGTTGAGGAAGACTGGTGGTGGTAGTAGGGGGAGAGTTTGGGAGTCAACAACATCTGCCACAACTGGAAGAGGGCTGACAACATCAGATTCAACATCTGCCACAAGTGGAAGAGCGTTGACAACATCTGCTCCAAGTGAAAGAAGGCGGTCAACATCAGACTCAACATCTGCTACAAGTCAAAGAGGGTTGACAACATCAGATTCAACAAGTGGCTCAACGACAGATCATAGAAAAACTGCTAATGATGCATTTAGTAGAGTGGGACCTGTTGATTCTAGGATGTTTTCAACATTCAGAAGGGAGTCAAAGGTTGTGTCAGCAGAAATTGATGATAACAGGTATGATCCTTTGGAACCAAGAATGTCGTCTTCCAAATGTGGGGGGAATAAGTTAACATCATCACAAACAACTGCAAGGTTTTCAGATTTTAGGAATAATGCAGTAGTTGATAGTGGGAATCCTTCAGAATCGAGAATGAGTAATCTGTCTCTAGGAACATCTGCAACTAATGAAGATATCAGGTTGTCAAGTAAAAGTTTGAGGACTTCTGGTGATGAAGGGGAACATTTGGAGTCTATATCTTCCACTGGTGTTTCAAAAACAAGTGGTGGTGTTTCAGATGGGAGTATACCATCCACTGGTGTTTCAGATGTTGATGTTGCTACTACACCATCAGATTATGCCAAAAATAACTCGGAAGCATCAAAGTTGAATGAAACAGGTGGCAGTTCGTCTTCATTTCGTGTAGAGCCTCCAAGGTTCTACACGGGACTGAAAGCCAAACCAATGTCACTGCCATCTTCTCCCACATTTTCAAGACGCAGAAGTACGATGACTGTTTTGGCAACTGATCTTTTCACAAGGTTTACATCTGCTGCAAAGTCGCACCTGTCCAAGTCATCAGGTGGCTATGATGAGTCACTGATGCCTCGGTTCTTTGCATCGGCTTCATCACCCATACACTACACCGTCCACACGGATCCTCAGAAACGCGTTCCGTCCTTGTTTGCTCATCCTCTGTTCAATAAAACCCATTCGCATCTCCATCATCATCCTACAGCTCTGATGATGTCAGATGATGCAAAATGTGTACCATCAGCATTTCTTCCTCCTTTGCGAAGTTGTTCGTCCAGCTCGAATATTGTGTCCACCACTCTGGACGACCTGCCAACCTCCCCACCAGGAGGCCTCGTGCTACCAGGCGCCTTCTTTCATCCTGGTCCCGTTGTGCCGGCCGGACAAGGTCTCAGACGACGAGGCTCCTGTGAGTCGGGATTCTTTAGCAATCTGGGCGAGGATTTCTGTCTTCCGGGTGAGTACATAAAAATAATTAATTTCATAATTCCTTTTAATGCTATAAATTATGCCAAAGACCTCCACTACTGCGGACATTGACATCTACATAATATAATTGCTAATGGAAATTGATCAATGCCACAACACAACTATTCAGTCAATGCCGGGAATCCGTGGCACACGTAGCATTCATTGATTTTCATTAGATTTTTAATGCTCAAATTGTCCATGCTTTTTAATTCATGGGAGCCTTGCCATTTACCAGTAAATGGAATTTTACCGGAAACTAAGGAGTGTGATTGATCTATTCAAATTCACAGACGTTCAAAAATTTTAATAGACCAATCAGACACCTTAGTTTCCAGTAAAATTCCATTTACCGGTAAACGGTAAGGCTCTCATGAACTCAATCAATATCTGCAGTAGCTGAGGTCTTCAGCATAATATGTAGCATTACTAGAAATTTCGAAATTCATTAGCAGTTAAATAAAAATTGTAACATCTGCCTAAATAATTCGAGGTTGAGAACACGAATGTCGTTTCCTTATTTCATTCTTGCTATCAAATATGGAAAGTGTTATTGTAGAAGTGGAAGATGTAATGGTGAATACATGTAAATATAAGTAGGATAAGATGTACGGTAATATCGAAGATTGCTAGACACATCCCAATGAGAATCGGCTGGTGATAGGAGAGAGTGGAGGAGATGGGCCGAGCTACACTCGACGCTGTAAGGCACAAAGGGCTGGAGAAAGAAGAAGAAGAAGAAGAAGAAGCTTGTCACATTTTAATCTCAACTTTGTAAGTGAATGCTCTATTGAAAATAGTTGGTAGGAGCGACAGCTAGATGCATTGACTTAGGCCGTGGTCAGACTGCATGCGTACTCCGACGAGTAAATGAACGTGCGTGCTCGCATCTGGACGTCAGAGTAAAACAAACGTTGATAAACCGGTTTGATTGGTCACAGTAGAGAAGAGTTGGTCGTACGAGGTCTTGCGCACACGCACGAGTCAATTCTGGAAGCAAGTTTGTTTGAATTTCTTTGCGTGGTCGTCAGTGTGAAAATGAAAGTTGAGGAGTTGATTATGCTTGTGTTTGACCAAAATCCATTGTGGGACCAATCCACAAAGGATTATCAAATAGAGATCTCAATGTGACCGCCAATTTTTTCCACAGGCTTGATACAAGTCCAAAAATTGCTTTGTTTTTCAATTTTTGTGCTGATTCTGTTTAAAATATAATAAAACGTTTCTAGTGACATCCGAAAATTATTTTTTTCGTAGAGATCAGGAAAAAGTAGCTTGAATTCTCCTTGCGTCTCTCTTGTTAAATTAATATCATTCACCCAGCTTTCTTTTTCTTCATTAACAAACAAAATGCGCAATAACAGATTGTCTAACAACTGGTCAATGCCATTGAAGTATAAACTCGCAGGAGTAGGAAGTTTGCAATGTGACCACTCTTACTCTGACGACCTACTCGTACGACCTGCTCGCAAAACGATCTACTCGTCAGTCGCATGCAGTCTGACCACGGCCTTAGGTAAAAATATCTAATTCAAATTTAATAATATACATTGAAATATGGATTACCCCACAATAAATTTCTATTGAGCGTATTATTAATATAGATTAATATTGGCCGCTCGCTGAGCGCGGTGTCAGACTAATCGTAAAGTTCCGTCACGAGCGCCTGAGATTGCGCTTAGAAAGAATGACCAGCATAAATAACACGACTTTATCTGCTTTATTAACACTTACCTACTTATTCGGAATTCACCTAAATCTGAAGGACCACTATTCATAACGTCATTGAATTCGCCTTATCACCCAAGCAAAAATATCAGGCTCATGGGGACTTAATCAACAAAAAAAACTCTCAAAGTGACCAATCATACCCTTTGATGAAGAGTATAATATATTTGGATACGTATGGAACCGATCCATGTCTTATCTTTCCTAATACCTTACATTTACGTAATACCTAATTCCTAAGTCCTAATATGTAACACCTATCACGTAATACCTAATTCCTAACATTCCTATACATGAGGTGAACCATATACTGAATTTGTATAATTACAAATGGAACAATAATATCCACCTGCTTGAAAAGGTACAAATTAGCTAGTTTATTGAATTTGTCAAGTGCATAATATAAATACATAAATACGAACATACAAGAATTACAACATAAAATACTTCAAGTACATAAAGTATTAGTTACCTCGAAGTACCCAGTGTAGTATAGTAACGGATGTAGTTCAAATAAAAAACAATTCAAAATTTTTTTAAATTGTAATTTATATAATTATTTATAGAATAACCTGATCAATGCAGAATTAATATTCGATAAATCTTTCAAAATAAACCGTATTATAAAACTATGTGCAAAAAGTTATTATTACTAAGTTTGCAATATATTAACTAGATAAAGTAAAATGTTTTCATTCAAAAATAGTAAATAGTTGATGTTGAAATGCTAAAAACCATTAAAACTAATCTTTGCAGGCGTTGAAACGGTGACCGCCTCCTCGGTAACACTATCCTCTTCATCGGCGACGTCCTCCCTGTTCCTGGACTCGGGTACCACAGTCTCCTGCAGCCTGGAGGACATTGCCACACCGTTGCGAGGCCACGTGGGGGGCCACAGTGGGGGTGCCACTAGCGGTGCCACTTCGGCCGCACACGGCATGCTACAGCTGCAGCACCAGCAGCACCAACACAAGCGGTCGTCGTCCGTGTATACGGACAGCAGCGAAGATGTTAGCAGCCTGGGCGGCAGTGATCTGGCCGCCGCTTGGGATGATCGAACGGCTGGCTTGCAGGTTCGTTTAGACTTTAGACCTTTAGACTCTGATACTTTTAATTAAGGCTGTGCGCAGGGTTTTTGGTAATTACTTTTTTCGAATTATTGAATGCTATTAATGTATTGAATGTTATTCAAGGTATTGAAATGTTATCTATTGCTGTTAGAATTTTTTCTTTTTTTTCAAATATGGGAGTTCAAAATTGAAATTTTTCGGTTCTAGGGGACAATTGGTCTGTCCTACAAGTTCTTTTAAACTTTTGATAATTTTTATAAGTAAAAAACATCTTGAGGAACAAATTACATTCTTTTTATTTCAATCAAATAAGCTTTTTCGTCATAAATTCATAAAAACTGATTTTTTGAGACTCAAAAAAATTTAATGTGAAACCCCCACTTGTTTGATCAAAATAAAAAATATGTCATTTTATTTTCCTCCATGTGTCTTTTATTCATTTAAATTTATCGAAAGTTTAAAATAACTTGAGTGAGATCAATCGCCCTCAGTAACCGAAAAATGTATTCTTTGATGATGGAAAAGAGTCAGGGTATCTGTCTGTGAAGCATGGTGTACCTCAGGGGTCGATTCTTGGTCTAAGACTGTTCATTATTTATGTGTATAATTTGCCTGATGTTATATCAGATCCTTCAGTGGAGAGTTTTATTTTTGCTGATGATATTAATATTTGTTTCAAGTCAGACTCAGCTGAAGTATTGAGGAGGAAATTGAACACTACTTCTGAAATTGTACATGATTGGTGTACTGCTAATCTTTTATGTATTAATAAAGACAAAATTCAAGATTTGGAGTTAAATTACATTAGAAGTGTTTATACTGAAACCAGAAAACAACCCGTAAATTTTCTAGGTTTTATGATTGATAAGAGTTTGGATTGGGAGAGTAACATAATGAAATACATAAGCATTCAAGGCATCTAGGCTATGTTAATTTGAGTGAATAACCCCAGTAATTAATAAGTAAAAAGTATTTTTAGTTAGTATAGTGTTTGCAACGACCAACGATTGTATATTTATCTAGCATTTAAGCCACTCTTGAGATGTTTAGAACACCCGTTTCCATTCTGTCCTAACTTCAATTCCATTTTTCAATTTCAATTCATTTCCAATTCGCACACAATAATGTATATACAAACATAATCAGGGCTTTTTTCAGCCGGAACGCTCCGGAACGGCGTTCCGGTACCTTTTCGCTAGGAATATATGAATGTTTTATTAATTAATTACAATTTAGGAACAGAATTTCATTAAAATTTACATTGAATGTTTGAATTTCGCTATGAATCTTCGATAAAATGAATCTAATAATTACACCAGAGAGGGCAGCTCTACTTGTTAACACTGTTGGCAATCTTTTCTTTATTAGGATTGTTGGACCTCTTCTAACGTCCTTTGACCCCAAAAAATATTTTAAGTCTTGGCTTCTTCAAGGACACCATTCTGCTGTAGATACGAAAAGTAAAGTATGCAACAGGGAAGAAGGAAATAGGGACATGTCAGAACTATGGAAAATTTTCAAAAGTTTACTTAGTATAATTATAGTTTAATGTGTTTTTAAATTAATATTTGTAAATTTGAAATGTTAAGTAGATATATAGATATTTTTACCAAAATTGGCTTTCATACATTTATATTAGGTCTACATAGAGAAAATAGTCAACAAATATTTAGGCCTACCCTATAGAGTATTGACTATGCGTGGTTAAGCAAACATTTTTGAGTTCCTGAACCTCATTTTCTAGAAACAAAGCCCTGAAAATAATAATGAGAAAAGAAACAATAAACATATATTGTTATCCTTACTCTCTCCCATTCACTCGATAAAAAAACTCTATTGACAGTTTATTACGCATATGTATATTCCTATCTGAGCTATGGTACAATATTTTGGGGAAATTCTACTGACAGTTATAAGGTCTTCATTATACAAAAAAAGATATTAAGAATTATTTGCGGATTAAGAGCGAGGGATTCATGTAAAGCACATTTCAAAGAACCAGACTTACTAACACTTCCATCCATCTATATCTATCAATTATTAATATTTGTTAAACTGCATTCTGAAAAGTTCCAACTCTGTACTGACAACCACGAATACAATACCAGAAATAGAAACCTGATTGCTTTCCCAATCCACCGAAGTACAGCATTTGAAAAAACGCCGTTTTATTCTGGGATGAGATATTTTAATAAACTTCCAGCAGCCATCAGAAATATCGAATCTATAACACTATTTAAACAAACTGTACGAAAATTACTAGTTCAAAAAACCTTATACTCTGCTGCTGAGTTTTAATTTTTATTAACTTTCAATTTTTATTAATTTATTAAATAACTTAAGTCTTAAGACATCTGACTATGACTCATTATTATTATTATTATTATAGCTGTAAAGGAGAGTGTTGTATGTTATTGACAGATATACATACCATTTTGGTATATAATTGTTTCTCTTTTCTTCTTCACTGTATTGTGAAGCTAGTAGTTTAAGAATTGACATGTCACCAATCATTTGAGTGAAACTCAGAATATTTGATGTAATGTGACAATTGTGAATAAATAAATAAAAACATGAAAAATTATATACACAAAAATTTTAGAGGTGATACCAACAATAATAAACGTAAAAATGTGTAAATACTCAAACATTGTTGATTAACCTTTCCACGTAATAGGAATAGTAATAGGAATATATGCGAGTACTCCCATCTTGGGAAAGGTGGGAGAAGGAGAAGGAAAGGTAAAAAGATTAAGAATTCGAGATTATAGAAGTTGAAAGCCAGAATAAGGTTACGGTAAAGCAAAAAGTAAATTTCTCCAACAAGCACATAATCTGTTTCAAAAATATGTGACTGAAACTGCCTTGAAGATTAAATAAAATAAAGTCGTTGAAAAGAGTCCATTCTTTCAAGCTTCGTTAGCGCCCTTTAGTAGCACTGCCTCTTAACTAAAAGTTTGTTGTGAATGTCTTTTTTACAAATTGTTCTAGTATTTATTTCTATTCAACAGGCAGCCCCACAGCACATCAGCAAAATGGTCGAATACTTTGAGCGCAAACAATCAAACGTCTCACTGCCCTCCAGCCGCTGGGATCATTCGGACACTTCCCACGCGGGAAACCTGTTTGGCGCCTATTCTCAACGCCAGTACCACCAACTTAACCATCGCGAGTACTACCAACTGCGACGATGCTATTTACAACAACAGCAGGAAGCTAATCGAATGTCGGCGGCAGCCGCCCAAGAAGCAAGAGGTCACAGTACCCCACAACCGTCGACTACCCCGTTTGTGTCATCGCACGCGCCCTCCTACAAACGGGGCATCAACCAGCGTCTGATGATTTGCGAAGGAGCCGTTCGTTCTAAACTGCCTCTATTCGATAAGAAAATTACGGATTAATAAATGGGCAGCTATAGGATTCAGGTGAGCTAATTAATTAGCGAATAACTAATTATATTTAGTCAATTTAATTAGATTTATTATTGGTTTGATTCTGTTATGAATAAGGATCATTCTAATAATATTGTTGATCTATTTAATAGTAATTGTTGTCGATGGTTGATTAAAATCTGGCAGCTTTCGGATTTCGAACAGTGAGCTAATTAATTAACCAATTACTAATTATTATCAGTTTTATTAAATTTATATTATTGGTTCGATTCTATTATGAAAAAGGATCATTCTAATAATATATCGATTATTGATTAAATTTTAGGCAGCTGTAGGGTTTGGAACAGTTAATTAATTAGCGTATTACTAATTATTAATCAATTTTATTTGATCTATATTATTGATTTGATTCTATTATGAATAAGAATTATTCTAATAATATTTTCGATGTTTGATTAAGATCTGGACAGCTGTAGGAGTTGAAACAGTTAAGAGGAGCTAATTAATTAGTGTATTACTAATTATTAGTCAATTTTATGGGATGCATATTATTGGTTTGATTATATCATAAATAAAGATCATTTTAATCATATTGGTCAATTATAATGGAATATTTCCAAAATTAGCACCACAAGTGTCCTCCTAAACACGTAGTTTAACCCAGGAGGTACACAATTATTACAAAAATACAAAACACAAAATTAATACAGATATAAAAAACAAAAGTTGATGAGATATTACGGATTGAAATTTGTGCTGCTGTAGGATTTTGAACAATTCACGTGAACTAATTAATTAGTGGATAAGTAATTGATAGTAAATTTTATTACTTATTATCAATTTGATGCGATTAGGAATATGTAAATCTAATTATTGTCAAATCTATTTATTTGCTAAATGGGTTGTTTTTTTTTCAAAAGTTGCCCGTACAAAATTATTACAGATATAAAATAATAACAAAATTACACCAGAATTACATCAAAAGAAAGTAACTAATTATACAATATAATAATTGTAAATTCAATTTAATTATCTACCAAATTAGTGCGACATGGGCAGTATTTTTCAGCAGGTGCCCATATGAAATTATTGCATGTATAAAATAGTAACTAACTTATATTGGAAGTACATCAAAAGAAAGTAGCTGAATATGCAATGTAATAAAGAGACCAATATTTATGGTAAAAAATAGTAAGAGAAAAAACTAGTACAAAAAGAAAATGATTTAATCTATTACCAAGCAAATTGCTGGCGATATTAGTAATTTAATGCAACATCGGCCTTAAACCTGTAAGAGGTCCCCACAAAAAAATTATAACAGAATAAAAAACAAAATTACATCAGAAGTATATCGGAATGAAGTAATAAAATTGGCAATATAATAATTAAAGAGAAAAATATTATGTAAGAAATAAAAACTGATACTACAACTGAAGCAACAATAGAATATTTCCCATTTATTTGCTAGAATTGTTCGTGTTTCAGTACTTGATGGTCATCTCCAGTTTGAGTCTTGAGTGTATGTATATTGTAACTCGAAAATTGATGAAATGGTTAGCAGTAAATATGGATGGACGTACCAGAGAATGAGGCATAGTATAGTGAGATTGAAAGTTTTATGGTAATTTGGAAATTGAATATTTCATAGAATGATAGTTGCTCTGATTTATAGTGGAATTCCAGAGAATAGTGTTGAAGAATTAAGAATAATCAGATAACGCATTGTTTTGAGGATTGTATCTATCTGAAGAAGTATTGAGATGAATAAATGCATTTTTTGACACATGTAAATACAATTTTAAATAATCTTCTATGGACTAGTCTGGATTAAATAATCCTTGAAAGTATTAAAAAACTTTGTTGAAATAACAGTAATAATAAACCTCTAGTTTTAATAAAAAATTTAACATTATCATCTCTTTTTTTGGTGGTTCTGTTTTGAGTGAACTTTTAAATGAATAGCCTCCAAATAAAAGAAAGTTGTTTTTTAGTAAAATTTTCCAGTAAACCTAATTTTTTTATTTAACTTGTGAATTAGCCTTTAAAGTTTTGGATAATATTACCTAGTCAAAATTTGTGAAAATTTTCGGGCTTTAAGCCTATTGAATCTTGGCATAACATTGTAGTTTTGACTTAATGAAGAAAAAATAATATGAATTCGAGGAAATTTTTGGAAGACGAGAATTCAATATTAGTTATTGATGAAAAAGATAATAATTTTAATGACTATCTAAAGATACATAGGAAAATCAAAAGAAAAATTTCAAAACTGCAAGTTAATTTTCAGTAAGTAACATTTCCTATTTCAGCAGTTGTCTTCAAGTTATAATACTGTATCACTATGATAAGATTCATTAAAAACTTGTAAATGTAAAATACAAAGTTTTTCAACTATTGTATAGAATTGTTATATCTATCTGTTTATTTATCAATTTATTCATTACAAAAACACAATCGAGCAAAGATACAGCTATTGACCACAACTGCTTTCTTCACAAATTTTCAACTAAATATCTAAATTTTAGGTTATGTCTAAGTTAACTAGAAATTTCACTTACAAGAGAATCAATTTAGAAGTTCACTTTGAAAACGGCGCACTAAAACAATCCTAAAAAATCAAAAGAAAGTGAGCATAATTTTAATTTTGTTTGAGATTTTAGAGCCGAAAATTCAAATTATTCAAATGCTCAAATCAATTCAATAATTCAGCAAGTCAAAACACATTGAATTGTTGATAGGTATTGAACCATTTTTTCACTGATAAGCCCACTTAAATTTGAGACTTGTGCGTGGGTAATGATGTGAATGGTGTTACATTGGTTGAGTTTTTGGGAGCCTTTTCATTTACCGGTAAATCTTACCAGTGGCGTCTGATTGGTCTATTCAAATTTTAGAACGTCTATGAATTTAATGGACCAATCAGACGCCACCGGTAAATGAGAAGGCTCCCATGAACTCAACCATAGGTGGACCTACAGCTTCGAACCAACGTGTAGTTCTAATCTGTTTGTATCAAATGTGTCAATAATGTTTTCTTCAATATCGAGATAATAAAAAATATTTGTATGCAAGTTATCTTGAGAAAATAATTACAATAAGATTTTTCTAATACTTTCTTTTGATGTTAATAATTTACGGAGTGATTCCAATAAATGCATGTAGCAGTACTCAAGGCGATAACAAATTAATATATAATTGTGAGTTATTTGTTTAAGGGTTACGAATGGTCTGATCTAGTGTAAGTTGATGCTCAAGCTGTATATCGATGTTAATATTGTCCCAAATATGAAAAAATGAGTAAATAGAAACTAATTTGGTATACTATAATAAAAGTTCAATGTATGGATGCGAAAATATCATCTTTGAATTGGATTTGAGGTAAAAGCACCACTAGCTTATAATTTAATGTGAGTTTGATGCTGTTTCCCGGGGTAGTTCTATTACTCTGTAGTAAGAAAAGTTATTATTACAATTTACTATTAAAAACTTCCATAATATTTAAAGAATTGGTTGGTATTTTTTTTTTTGTGAATCAGGCCCTTGAACACTCCTCAAAGTAAAAAATGTATCTAAGATTTTGCAGTAATTAGAAATTGATGTTACTACTACTAATGGAATCGGTTTGTTATGAAATAAACCTTTGAAAACTCTCACATAAAATTTTTGCACTAACGATAAATACAGGAAGTTATGGAATTAAATTGTAATTTCTCATGAAAAAACGTTCTAATAATTTTAAAACCCGGTTAGCAACCGTTTATGAACATTGGTTGAGTACATGGGAACCTTACCGTTTGCCTAAAAACAGTCGTTAAGTCACGTCAGAGGCCCTGAACTTATTCAGGTGCGACCTGATAACTCTGACACCAGACCTGAGCCAGCCAGGTCACACGATATTATTATTATTTACCGGTAAATGGAATTTCACCGGAAACCAGGTGACTGATTTGTATATTCAAATTAATTTATGGACGTTATACAATTTGAATAGACCAATAAGATACCTTAGTTTTCGATAAAATTTCATTTGCTGGTAAACGGCAAGGCTCCCGTGAACTCAACCATTAATTTTCAAGTTCCCAAACTCTTCAACAATATAAGCTCTTGATGAATGCATCTATATTTTAACACTCGCACATTATACAGTGGGAAGGTTAAACAAAGAACAAAAATTGATTCAGATAGATTTACCTTTTTAGATTAGAAAGACTGACTGATAAATACAAAAACTTATACTACTATTTTGATAGAAATAGATATTACAGTATTGTTTGCATATTTTTTGAACAACAATTTATGTGCAATTACTGGTAATTTTATTTTAATACTAGTTAAACAAATTAAGATCAAACACATAATATATTAAGAGTGTATTAAGAAATAATGATGGTGTCCAGTAATTTTTGAGTCGGATGTTAATTTAATTAAAAAGTAAGATATTCTTAGTTTTTTAGGTTAGGTCAGCCTATTAGTAATAATTCACGCAATAAATATTGTTGGGATAAACGTGTACGGTATTGTATAAATGTAAAAATCAATCACTTTTTCATTACCAAAAATCAATAATAATTAATTTGTAACTAATATTATTACTTGTAAATACTGTTGATGATCGGATTATGTATAGACGTATTATTGTACTTTTTATTCAACTTGTAAGAGTGAGTGTGTGATGTAATAATATAAGTAATGTACTATGGTTGTTTTTATTGTGTAATCTAATGTACGTACGTTTTCATATCATAATTATTTTTATGATTATGTGTTTCATATTCTGATGTTCCTATCTTTCGTCAAATTTTTGATGTTCTTTTTTATCATTGAATGATTTTAACTGTGACTTGTTAGTGAGGTCTCGTTTTTTTAACAAATGTATGAAATGTTTGATGGGTTGAAACTATTTTTAGTATATAAAATATATACAATTTCATTGTGTTTTGGGATAGATCATATTATTCAGTTTTACGAAGATTTTTCCATCTAATCAATCTAGTTCTGTTGCATAACAATTTACAAAATACAATTACAATCTTCTTGTGAAAACTTCTATGAGAGTTCACAGCATCTATAAATGCAAGTCCTAATAAAAATCGTTTGTTAATTGTTATGCAAGTCCTCGGTTAGAAAACAGACAAGAAGATAATATGTAATAATATTATTGTAAAAACGATGAAAATTTTAATGTCTAATACATGTAGTTCACAATATATTTATCTTATCGTTAGATTAAAATTCAGTTGATCCGTTGAGTTCACGGGAGCCTTACCGGTAACGGGTAAATATTACCGGTGGCATCTGATTGGCCTATTCAAATTTTTTTACGCCTACAAATTTGAATAGACCAATCAGACGCCACCGGTAATATTTACCCGTTACCGGTAAGGCTCACACGAACTCAACCAATTATTCTCAGTTAGGATGGATATGTTCCTCATTTGATTTGTTCCTTTACGAAATCAATTCCTTGAAATTGAAAGTTTTGCATAAAATAAATGGTTTGGCAATGACACCTCACTAATAAGTCATTTTCAAAGTGTCTCTCCTATTCCTAAATATGTTAACTATTTTATTCTTAAAAAACTTTGACATTTACCTCACATTATAGAGATTCCTAGGGATCAGCGATAGTGATAACTATAATTTTCAAATATATTTATGTCTGATATTCAGATAAAGTGACCTATCATTTAAACTACAACAATTATCGATAATTATGAGTATTTTCTGCGGGTTTTTGTAAATAAATCAGGTTTGGTCTTCCATAATTTGATTTGGATTTCAACAGTGGTTGTTTCTTTTATGATATTTTTTTTGAGATGAATGCCTGGAAAAACTTCAAAAAATAAATGCATTTCAATATACTTGAACTATTTTTATTAGCTAAACTGAAGCTTAAGGGTGACCGATTGGTTTGGCCAGCATAAAAGATTTAGTTATCTGCTGTAAGTCTTTTCCCGGGTGGTTCAGAACCCACTTAAAACTGTAGGCCCCACTCATCAATTACCACCATCCAGTTATGTTATTATATTACTGTTATGAGTATGATGGGAAAACTGAAATGCCGCATATTAGATTAATAAGTTCGTTTTCAAGACTATCATTCAAATAATCTTGATAGTGGCAATTACTAAATTAACTTTTTTTTTTTTTTTTTTGAGGATGAAGCCCACATAGGTCTGAGACCTGTGCGTGGGTAATGGTGATTTATGAGTTGGACCTACAGTTTTAGGTGGGTTCCGAACCACCGGGAAGTGATTTTCAGCAGAGAACAGTGTCTTTTTTGCTGGCCAATCAATCTAAACTTGGGGCTTGGAATCGCTGTGTTGCTAAATTAAATGACCCTGCTGACCTCATAAGAGGAGTAAAAATTACATAAATTAAACAAATTTAAAGTGATCACTCGATTACTAAACTGTTGATGTGAATTCACTATTCGAGAAGTCAAGTTTGTTTCCAACTTCATGATTCTAAGCATAATTAATCCTCCTAATTCCATGACCGCTAAGTTGGTTGTAGTGAAATTCTGAGGTTTTTTAAAATGTATGCTCCGTAGCAATTCTTTTTTTTTTGTAACTCTTATAATTATATTTTAGACCATTTTTGAAGGTCTCATTGATTTTTTAGTCTATTAACATCTGGTTACCAACTATATAAGTTACTGATCCACAATTTAAAAATAAATTAAATTAAAACATGTAATGTATGTTTAAACTGTGACGAAATGTATCTTGTAATCCATAACCCAAATTCTTTCTTATGCGCAATCAAGGGGCGGTCCTTGCTGGAAAGTTTGGGGTCACAAATTGATATATTTCGATGACATTTTTTGAGACCCTGCCATAATAAAGTTCCGATTTTTTGGGGAGATGGGTTGCAAATTGAAATTTTAGTGGCATTATTTGCAAAACCACCCTTCCTGCCTACCTATCCTTTCATACAAATTTTTTTACGGGGTGTTCATGACCCCCCTCGGAGACCGCCTTGTGTATTATGTAGAAAATTATTATATACCTTGTAGTACTTTCGCCACTACAAAGAAAATTATTATATAACTTTCAGTTGATAATGTACCATTTAGAAAAATGTAATGCTTCCTTTATCTTGAAAGAGGTTTTCCAGGCATTTATTAAATAATTGAACTAGCTCTTATTCATTGAAATTCTTAAAAAATATTTTTCAAGCACTGTATTAGTCAAGAATAATTTGATTTTGAAGTCTTCATTGTTTGTTTAATGTTGATATTTTCAACTATTAGAGTTCAATATTATTTTAATCAAAAATATTTTTCTATCTACCCGTTAAATGAATGAATATTCAATTGTTTTCCAGGATATCATGAAAATTTTTCGTGCAAATTTCTCCAAATTCTTGATGGTATTGTATTTTTTATTCATGTTTTCCTATTAACGCGTTTGTGTAAAATGTTTGCATTTAATTATATATATTGTATTTGTTATTATTGTTGATAATTTATTAGTATTATAATTATATATGTTTATTGTATTAGTACACAAATTCAAAGAGATGAATTTCCACAAGTCAAGTATGGTTTCCCATAATATATAAAAGTATTTCAATCAATTAATTTTGTTTTTGTTGAGTATTACAATAAATGTTATTTTATAAAATTATATTGCTGTTCAGTTTCTTAATCCAAATCCAATTTTTCCCTTCATATATAGAATTTTCTAGTTTTAAAAGTATAGTTGTGAAAAATTCAGTTTTCTTACATGACTAAATTCAAAAATTTACCTCTAAAATATAAAACAGCTGGAAATTAGAAAAAGAATCAGCTGACTTGGACGCCCGTGAAGTAATCAGCAGGTAAGGATTAAAAAAAGCTAGTTTAAATCCCCGCTCATTC
Organism: Conomelus anceps; assembly: GCA_948455865.1. Classification (NCBI taxonomy): domain Eukaryota; kingdom Metazoa; phylum Arthropoda; class Insecta; order Hemiptera; family Delphacidae; genus Conomelus; species Conomelus anceps. The sequence continues at coordinate 14,497,621 of OX418216.1, forward strand.
GAATTGCCGGCTAAAGTCGGAAATTCCATAATTTTTAAAAACTAGGTTATCCCGGGTCGCACGAATGTGCGACTTTATTAAACTTTGTAAAATACATTCCAAATGTAGATTTTCTACATACTGAACGACAGCATTGCCTATGATGATAAGTTTTAGCACAGTATGAGTTGCTCCATTTCTAAGTGGGTATCAAAGATACCTATGATGCTATGAGTTCCTTAATTTTCTCCATTTCTCAGTAAACATCAATGCTTTTTATTTTGCATTGAATCTGGAATAAATGCTTGAACACTGGTTAAATAAGTACACTTTTTATATTTTCAATAATTGCATTTGTTTCTCAAATCAGTTCATGATAAACAATATTCTTTGTGTAGGTACGATAATCTTTCCTCAGGTGACCCTGCTCCGAAGTATCTTCCACAAAAAAGCGCAGCCCAGCAAAAGATCTTGCTCTACTGGCAGCAACATATTTATCAATTTCATTTTTCAATTCTTTATCAGCTGATAAATATAAAATTTTCTTAACACACCTGTGCTGAAGAAATTTTTTAATTCTTCTTCTCCTCCTTCTTTTTTACTACTTCTTCTACTTCTTCTTTTTCTTTCCCTATTTCTTCTTCCTCCTCTTTTTTCTACTTCTTAATCTTCTTTTTCTTCTTCCCCTTCCTCTTCTTTTCTCTCTCTTTCCTTTCTCTCTTCCTCTTTATCCTATCCTCCAACCCTCTCTCTCTGAATGAACAATGAAAAATAAACTTTTTGTTTCAAAACAGCTGATCATCAAATCATAAGTTGAAATGTGAAAATTTTCAGCTCACCGATCCCTATGTTAAAGCAATGGCAAAAATTGAAACTTTGATCGTTCATTCCTCATGTCCACGATGGCTTTTTTCAAAATGAAAGACCTAATAAAACATCTACTCGATGAGATCTTTCAAATGAGACGTGAACGAACAAAATCGGTCGAGAAACTACGAAGGAGTTGTCATCACAAAAAAACATGTTCGCCTATTTTATATAAAGATAATTTGAATTTCCCGGTCGTCTCTACGTCACTAGCTCATTTGGTTGTCGAGGCTCTCATGAATTTGACATAGTTGTCAAGAGACATCCGAACTACTGTTCTTCTTACCCCCCCCCCCCCCCCCCCACCAAATTGATCCTACAATCAAGAAGGATTATTAATTATTATTATTACTGCATCATCAGTATTTAAAAAAAGAGCTTTATAGGAAGAGGGTACAATGCAACTTACTCGAGCTCATGTCTGGTACTGAATTTAGACGCAACAGTAAACAATAGTTTAGTTTCAACGGAGAAGATTAGTCGCAACGCTCGTTCGCGTAGACGCATCAGCACGGACACTGCCTAGTCGCATGCTAGAAATATGATGCAACTTGAATTTTTACGCATCGCTCGCTCGCACTGGACGCGCCAGCTAGGACACGGCCTAATTCGACAAATTCATGAGACCCTGGTACTTTTGGCCACTTCTAATATGCAAAGAGTTGTGACGTCATGAGGTCAAGCGATAACGACTATCGATAGTTCTTAAGTCGACTTAAACCGATAGGAAAATATCGATCAAGCGATATATCGTATCTTGAAGGAAATTCAAACTATTTTAAGTGTTTTTTGTTACACTTGATAGAAAGTAGCTACTTTCCATAGATTTGTCACGTATGGGTACGTCCAAGATGCACGCTGGTAAAAGCAGGAAGTCAGACTCAGATTTTTCGGCGCCGACTGTCTGACTCCGAGTGGCAGGAGGATGTGGCCATTATGCAAGCAGGTTGTCAGTGCAGAAAGAGCTGACTCCAGTGTAGGGATGGGTATCGAACTACAAAACATCGATTATTAACATCGATTATTTTTTGTAAGGGAGTAATCGATACACCGATTAATCGGTACTGAAAACATCGATTAATCGGTGTTCAAACATCGATTAGTTCAGTCTTTGAAAATAGCAAAAACAGGCCAAAATAATACCAAATAGCGTCACAAACAACACTTTTTGGAGGCATCTTGGCGAAAAACAAGAAACAATGATGGTTCCAGGTTATTGCTCATGTTTATCGAAAAAGGCAAATTATTTCAAGCCTGTCAACTGTCAGCAGGTTGACCACCCTATGACTTGGAGGTTATATTAGACAGGGCTTGTGAAGGATGGTAAGGAACTAAGAAAAAGCGGAAAACGTAAAATAAAGGAAAAGCTCTGTCATTAATATCAGAAATAAATTAATCTTGAAATATGTTTGAAACAATAATTATTTACATATTTATGTCCCTAAATCTTGTAATATTGAATAATGAGAAAAATGCCATCAATCGATTAATCGTTATGAAATAATCGGTGCTGTGATTAATCGAAGCTCTTAAACATCGATTAAAAAATAATCAATTATTTCAGCAAAACATCGATTATTCCGATTAATCGACTAATCGATACCCATCCCTACTCCAGTGTACCATGGAACTTACAAGTGAACAGGCTGCAGCTTTATTGCTGCTTAGTGACAATGTTGCAACCAAGTTAAAACCAATGAGAAGTGAAATACATCCAATTAATAAATTGAGATATGTTTACGGGGAGTACAAACACCTATTTCCACAATCAATCTTCATTTCTAGAGAAATCTTCCTCCAACAAGCATCAACAGTGTTCCTATTGGAGTGTTCTTTTAGGCGCTTATCCCATATCGGGGGATTAAGTTGCACTTTTGAAACAAAATCTTCGATATCCATCGGAATAAAATAAAAATAAACACTCAATACACAAACGAAAATCACTCCGACAGGCAGGTTGTCTGAAACCGGAATGAACAAATCATTCCAGTAAAAATCAGAGTTAGACAGCCAGCGCGCCGGTAGTCTGCATGCAGGTGCATTATGGCCACTCCCGCTTAGTAACATGGAATTTTACGCACGCCGACTCGGCGGCGATCGGCGCCGATCGCCTGACTCAGAAAACCAGCGTGCATCTTGGACGTACCCTATGGAAAGTGCCTCTTTTCCGTACTAGATCGGAAAAATCAGCTGACAAATAGGGCCTTATAGCAGTACAAGATAGAAAAAAACATATGGCGTGCGCCAAAAAATTTTCCGTTGACTCAAGTTGGTTATATATAGATATAGTCAACTCATTACATTACTCAATCAATACCTGTCTCGAATATTATCCAGCTGATTGCACTGGGCTATCATTATTATGGTTTATATAAATATGGAAATTCGCCCTCAAATTCTGAATCTAAATAAAGCAGCTAATTCAATAATTGTCTTGAATACTTTTGAATGTCTCGCATAATTATTATCCAGCTGATTGGAGCATGCCTTTCTATCAAGTGTAACAAAAAATATCGTACATTACACGGCTGTAAACTTTTGCCGGTTCTCGCATATTCACGTTTCTGCACTCGGCTGCGCCGCGTGCATAAACTATCATTATGCTCGACCGGCAAAATGTTACTTTCCAGCCTAGTAACGTAATATACTATTTCATTGGATTTCTGCTTTTTAGCGTCAAAATTGACATTTCAAGTAACTTTGCACCATTTCTTCGATACGAAGACTGTTTCAGCTCCATAATTTAATTACCTTTTCAAAGTAATCTTCAACTATTCCTTGACAAGATTTTTTACTGTCACTCAAAAATCCATTTTTAAACAGTCTCAAATTGAAAATATTATTTATCCCGTTCAATTATCAAGTAATTTGTTAAGGATTTAAACATTTTTCAATTTAAGACCATTAAAAAATTTGATTTTAGAGCTGTAACATGTTGGTTTACGAGCATATTAGAATGAAAAGTTGGGAAATTATAAATCAAGGCGTTATGAACTAAATTTTTAATCAAATATATATAACTAACAGAATACTTATAATTTTAGTCTCTCGCATGAGATTTCACAAGTTGAACATTAAAATAAAGTCGTACATTAAAAAAAACATATAAAACAGTAATAAAATAACAGTAATGTGTATCAAAGTTTGTACGGTATTTTAAACAGCAAATAATATAGCATGTATTATAATTTATAATTTATTTAATAATAATTTATAATCTGCATATTCTGATAAAATGCTGTTAACAAACGTCACCTGGTTCATTATCCAGTTTAAAACAATACAATAATTAGAAGCAAAATTTAAATTTATATCAAATGTTAAAAGCAATAATTAATTTTTCAACTTGCAAAAACAAAATGTTCATTCTAAAAAAGCACCAGGTTTTTCAAGTAATTCAACTATCAATAGACTGGTGGTAGATTATCATCCAAACGATGTAACTTATTACTCTAGGGTGCAATCGTAGAGCAATTAAATTTAAATTAAATTTGAATTTAGACTTCATACGAGTGTGCACAATTATAGAAAGAGTCTAGAATACTCTACAAGTGCGAATAAGTATTCAGATTTTTTAAAATTTACACAAAAATCGGACAAATTTAGTCTCTTTACACACACAAAACTTCAACTGTATTTACAAGATTTTATCATCGTCTATCAAATGCTGAGAATTTTTTTTCTTTTACAGGTAAAAATACGTAAATAAATTAATTAAAAATACTAATTCACAGTCAACTTTAATTTGAACTCCGCCGGTTATAACGCCTATTGTATAGCGCTTTTCAACAGCTTCGGGTAGTATACAATAAAGCTTGAGAAAAACTACGTTAAGGATAAACGTTCTTACTGCATTTTTTAGGATACTCCTACACGCCGCACAACTCATTGTAATATGGACACATCACAACAAAAAACACCAAAAAGGAAAATCGATATTAGTAAATACCGTCCCAGGAGAATCAGTGCACCCGAGATAGAGATTCTTGAAAAGGAAAATAATAAGACAGAGTTCCTTGCAAGACCTGTGCTTGATAGACGGCTTGAGGAACGTCACAGGCGGGAGAAACTATATGACGTTAAAGAAGAAACTGTTGAGCCGAAGAAGAGTGACTGCTCAGCGCTCAAGAACATCACCGGTTCCCGTCTGAACACCGAGGTAAGGGCCAAAAAACGAGAGGAGTTCAACACAAAATTAAAAGAGAAGGAGGCCACCTTCGAGCCAATCCGTGACCAAAGACGAGAGAGAGATTACAAGTCAACCCATTAAATGTATGAATGTGTTTTATATGTAGAATATTTTTAAAAAGAATAGAAATAAGAAACTTATTTGTAGAAGTTTGGTTGATGTTGTGGAACTCCATAATAAAAGAATGAAACGCTGTTTGAATTTTGTCAATTCCACTTCTTTGTTGCTGCAGCGCTGGACCGCGGTTTCGTGGCTTCGCCAGTCACATTTTCAACAGTACTCATTTTCAAAGAGTAATGTTGAGGGTGTGACTGGTGAAGCCGCGAAATCGCGGTCCAGTGCTGTAGTGGTGGGGAGGTGGAATTGACAACATTTGAACAGTGTTTTATTCTTTTAGAAATAAAAAAATATACATTAAAAATGTTTTTTAAATTTTGTATCAACATGTTTATTTTGTGTCTTGAACGAACTAATTTAATTTAGGATGATCCTAATCTAACCACTCTATGTCTCAACTGCTCTACATCATCTTGCTCTGAATGCGATGTGCTGTAGGTCAGGTTAGAATTAGCGTTATTATTAATACTACCATCGTAGTTTTTCTCAAGCTCTCCAATACCGTGTATGTAGATCTGCTACTTCGATTTTAGCGCCCATTAAGTGTTGTCCATTCAACCGCGTTACAACCGGCATCGACTGTATTTACATAAAATGAACAAACTAGTTCTAATGGCCTTGCAATATGTTTCCAAATGAATTTAGGCAGTGGCTAACCCAGTTTTGATCCATGGAGAGCAGCAAGGCCTGAAGTCTTCCGCGCAGTTCGGACAGATTGGGCAATTTTGAGCACGATTCCACATTCAGCAACTCTTCGTAGATAGGCAGCCATTCTTCTCTGTGCAGGTATCTGGAAAAACAAGAATACTCTTTTATTAAACTTATAAAACAGAATGTTCAAATAGAAGATATCCATAATGAATCATAAGACATGAAGTTGTCACAACCACATTTATTGAAAACAGTGAGATACTAGTTTCGGTTGTTACATCATTATCAATCTCAATCAAACTAAAACTATAGTACAGAGTAGCGTAATATATACTAAACACGGAATGATACTATTGGCTAAGGGAGGAAGTCTAATAGGCTGACCTTCATTGAAGGTCTGAGATTGGCTGAAGGCAAAAACACTGGTGGGAGGAGCAACAAACAAAAAAATAAGTGTCAAAATCAAGAACCAAAAACTGGGAACCCATAGAAAGCAACAAACAAAAACAAAATACAAGTAGGCTAAAATTATAAAATTCTAAATAATAAAATAAAAGTGTGCTTCAGTTTTTTAATTTAAATTTTTCATAACTAAAAGAAACCTTGAGGAATAAAATGACATACTTTTTATTTCAATCTAACAAATCGATTGTTCTCATGGTTGCTTTGGTTTGGTGGAGAGAGATCTGAGGATCTTTTGCGTTCTATTTATGTGTTGTGAATTTCTTATTGATGCATACATTGTTGCCTTCTCTTGTTGATCCCTGTTAATAATGGAATTGTTATTACTGTCATGCCAATTATGTTCTGTGAAGGCTGTGAATCCCTTGGATAGCAGCATTTTGGTCGGTGGGTTGCCTTTAATATAATAATGTACTATTCTTATTATGGTTGTTATCATTTCATATATTTGTTCCTCTGTAAATTTCCTTAACTAATGTTGTACAGTTTAGTGTTCCTAAATGATCTAAGCGCTATTCTATATATGGGATTAACGTGCATTTTAAAATTATTGGTGGTCTTTTGTTTGAGCCCATTGATGCTTTACTTCAAGTATTGGAGTCCAATCCGTTTTAAGAGCTTTATGTGTCAGAGCCATTTCCATTGTTTCATTAATTTTTGTTTTCTTCCTTAAAGTGTGATAATATATGATATCTTATCTATTTTTTATGCATTTGTGTCGGGTCATGGTTGTGCTGCGTGTTCGATGGCGGGAGGATCCTTCTGAAAAGGAAGTTTTTTTTTTCTTCTTTTTTTTCTGTCTTTTTTTTCTACTTTTTTTATGGCTTCCTTAGGAGTTTTTTTTTTATCTTGTAATTATTTACGTTCAACTGAAGGTTCTTGCTTTTATTGCATTAGGTGCGATATCATTTCTTATTTTGTATGTATGCTATGATGAAGTGCCAGTCCGGACTCTTCTTCACACACAGGCAATAAGCCCATGTGAAGAAAATTTTGACTTCTCAATTTAATGTATTTATATGGCTACAAAATTGTAAAAGAGAAATAAAGCAAGATTCTGATTCTGAAAAAAAAAAAAAAAAATAGTTTTTCAAAATAAGTTTTTGAAAAACTAATTGTTTTTCAGATTTAAAAAAAAAAATGATGAATAGCTTAATCGGAGTAAAAATTATGCCATTGAGGTGTCTTTAAGTTACAGAAAATTTATCAAAAGTTTAAAATCACTCATAGGTGAGATCAATTGCCCCCAAAAACCAAAAAAGTTCAACTTTGAACCCCCATAATTCACAAAATAATTGGTGAAAAAAAGTTTTTCTCACAGCAATAGATAACATTTCAAAGCCCTAATAACATTCAATACAATAAACTTAGAAATAATATGTACACAACCCATGCACACTGCCTCAAGTGGAAATGCTTTAGAACTATTCACAATCTTTGAAATGATGTGATTTTAAATACTGTAGGTCATCTACTGTAGCTAAAGAGTGTAGAAAAAATTCGAATACCACATAAATATTTTTGGGCTTCTGTTGGCGGTCAAATTGGACATTTATGAAAACGTTTGATCATTTATAAATATTCTTTATGTGCTATTTCATATGAATGATTGAAAAGTCTTAGAAGTATCCACATTTTGTAATTGAAGCCCTTTAAAATTGGGTCGACCTTTTTTCATCAACCGCTACTTTTATCTTTTTGATCCTTTCTGTTATTATCTTTCATAACTTTCTGCTATTATCTATTTATTATACTCTGCTGATCGACCTACAGATTTAGGTGGGCTCCAAATCAAACCACCAGGTAAATGATAATCAAGACAACGTCATGTTATTTTTTGCCGGTCACTGAACATCACAATCGCCCTGACACCGCGCTCGGTGAGTAGCAATCACTCCCTTCAATCTATCTATCATCTACACCAGCGGTTCCCAACCTTTTTTCTTCTGCGTACCCCTTAGACCATATTTTACAGACATAGTACCCCCAAAGTCCTAACTACTTTTTTACTTCACTATAACATTATTATAGAGGGTTTAATACCCATTTATTGCAATATTTGAACAACATATCGACGCCTATGCATAGGAATTCAGCTAAAGAAATAAAATAGTAGGTAACACAATAATTTCTGCTGAACACCGATTTCTTTTATTGAGGACATCGAATGTAATATGTTTAGAGATGAATATTATAATTTAAATTTCAAAATGTTACTAAAATATAGCCTACATAGAAGTGTCAGAATAGAATACATTATAGACAGAATAGTCGCACAACAGAAACTGCTCACCACTAGCATAGAACAACCATTCCTTAGTCTATGCCACTAGACAATGAACATCCGCCATTATGGATTATTTCTTGCGTACCCCCACCAAGGACACTGCGTACCCTTAAGGGGTACGCGTACCCCAGGTTGGGAACCGCTGATCTACACTACTAGAGGTAAATAAATGCACTGACCTTTGTAGATTCTTCTTCAGCACCCAATGATCGCCTTTCTTTATAACCTTCATGTATTCTCCCATAAGCAGGAGGTAGGCAGTACCAGCCAGTCCAAACAAATCAGTCTGTAAGAAAACGAAAAGAATATTATTATTATAATTATACTAAAAGGTCACCCGATTCAATTGAATCTGAATTTCTAGAAAATGTAATAATCCATCCAGCTGTAAAGCGAAGTCAAATACCACTCACTGGCTCATTCATTACCATTATTCAAAAACCGATTGGATAAAAAAGTTGACATTTGGTACATATGTTCAGTCGACAACCTAGTCACGTGCTTAGAAAATATTTTAAAAAATTCTCAAAAATACGCCCGAAACTGATGTTTTTGAGAACTACTCGACAAAAAAGTTTAAATTTGATATAATATGTTAAGTTTAGGATTTAAAAGCGTACTTTTTTTTTTTTTTTTTTTTTTTTTTGAGGATGAAGCCCACATAGGTCTGAGACCTGTGCGTGGGTAATGAGTTGGATGATGGTGATTGATGAGTTGGACCTACAGTTTTAGGTGGGTTCCGAACCCGTACTAAGAAAGGTTTTTGAAATTTTTTGAAAATACGCCCTACTTTAACGTTCTTCCAGAGTTTTTTTACCTTCTTAAAGCTCAAGTTTTCTAGAACGTGGTTTTGGACTAAATGGACAGCGGACAGGGACGCATACACTACAATACATAAAAAACTGGACTTGCTTTCGAAATAGAGTTTATAATAATATCATTTGGTAATACATTTGATTAATTCTAAATAATTTGCTATTATATTCATATATATAATATATTATATTGTATTATAAATAATCTTATTTTAATAATGTTTTGGAAGTAAACCTCTAATATCCGCCATACTTGATTCTTGAGAGATATCAGACTGAAAAACGTTTAATCGCACGAAAGTGGAAATACGCTCAAGATGAAGCTTTTCATCTTGAGCGTGTGTCCACTGTTATAGTGTTGTAAGTTACCATCCAGACCCGATGTGTCATCTACTCGCTGGACAGATCAAGATGGCGTGTTGCTGAAAATTATAGGTTAACTTCCAAATTATTATTGAAAGCAGGTTATGTATCATACAATATATACGAATATAATAGCAGTTTATGTATGATTAATCGAATGTATTACCATATTATATTATTTTAAACTATATTTCGAAAGCAAATCTAGTTTTTTTTAGTAGTGTATGCGGCCCTGTCCGCTGTCCAAGTCCATGTTCTAGGAAATCAAAGCTTAACAACTACGAGGCCAAGAAAGTTGAAATTTGGTACACATATTCACTTATGAACCTAGACACATTTAAAGTTTTCGGCTATCCTAGCGTTTACATGTATTGCGTGACCGAAATAGTCGAAATATCAGTGAAAATTTTCCTTTTCTGGGCTGCTGGTTTTCTGTGAATTTGTTGTCCCCCCCCCCTGGCTAGCCGTTCAAGGCGTGCGAAGCGAGCCTGTTGCTAGTTGTATGTGTATATTTATAAGGAAGAAATTATCAGCTAAATTATCATTCTTACCTGATAAGTCCAGGGCCTTCCTTCTCTCATTTCCGTGCACTGGAAGTCTTCAGTTTTGACAACACGCCTGAATTCGATTCCTTCCGGCAACAGAGTCATGTCAATGCTTCGGCCAAAGTCGATCAGCTTCACACCAATATTGACAGCATCTGTTGTGGGTCTGAAAAAATACAATTTTCATAATAATCGTCAGGAAATGTCTTTTAAAATGTAAGAAATTATTCATTTTATTTGAGCACATGCTCATAAAAATGAGTTGATACATTGTGTATTGATCAAAACAAAGCAACCAACAAAAACAAGATGTAACAGTACAAAACAACAAGTAAATAGAGAAAATATATGATTTTTCAACTGGCATAATTATAACAGTGATATTAGAGATGAGGCGTATTTACTGGAACAGGTATTTTTACTGAGTATTTGAACGTACGGACTAGCACCTAGTATTCGAAGAACAAAATACTCAGATATCTTTGAGTATTTCTAGTAAACTACGCGACTTCAGTACGGGCAGTGACTTCAAGTCCCCACTCCAATTTACGGAGTGGGAGTGGAGCTTTGTAATTTGCAGTTGTACAGTAGCTATTATCAGCAAGCCCCACGTTCTGCGCCAATTTATCAGGCGCAAAACCGTTACCTGGATTTTGACGTGATAATCCCGGTGTCGCTCCGGGCCAACTAGCTCTAGTCGGCGGGTGGTCGGAGTTAGGCGACGAGGTCGACCTTTCCTTCTGAGGTTTCCGCCGCGCTTGGGGTTGCCTCACCGGTTGGAAATACCGTCGTTGGGCGCCGTTTAACTTTCCCGCTCTCCGCGTAGCGGATTCGGGATTCCGCGGCCGCGCGGACCGGCCGCGACCTCGCGAAGAGCAGTGTCCGCTCCTTCGCAGAGGCGTGAAGGGGAAAGGAGTGGTTTTTAGGGGATGGGAAAGGAAGGGCCGAAATATGGCTACTCCTGCCCCTTACCAGCGGAGACGGTAGCCTCTGCTGCTGCGGGTGGGGAAGAGGGATTTCGGTGGGGGGGGGATAGGAGGATATCCAGCCGGGAGAGTACACCTCTGCCACTTTCCAAAGGGGGCGGAAGTTATTACCCCCTGCTAGGATATGGCCGGAGTTCCAGACCCTGCTACTATTAGCCGTTTCTGGTTCCCCTGCCTGTTTAAGAGGCAAGGTAAGGGAAGGAATGGCGGGTGACGAGGAAGCGGCCTGGTTAGAGTGTGGGTCTTTGTTCCTCTGCCTCAGGATTATAGGGTCGACTGGGTGGGATCTAGGAGGATGGCGGAGGTTATTCTACCCTCTGCGAATATCGGCGGGGGTATAGCGACCTCTGCTAACCGGGGGAAAATAGGATAGGGGATTTTAGGAACACGGGGAATCAAGGAAGGGAACGGGATCGCGTTCGAAACTACGAACCGTTTGGGAAGGAGTAATTCCCAAACCCACGTTCACGGATTGCGATAATCCGTGACCCGCGCCGCGATCACCACTTCAGGGGTCAGCACTCGCTCGTGCTTCTTCCTGACCGAACTAATACACGTTCACTTCGCGCACTAGTTCACACAACCGGCACTGTGTGTTCAATTTTCACGGAGTGAAAATTGACTGCAGTTAAACTCCTGCTACACTGTGACCGATCAGATCGAGGACTTGAAGAAGGCCTCTCGAAGACTTGAAGTAAACCCTTCGAAGACTTGAAGACGACTCCTCTCTGACAGCTCCGTCAGAGAGCCGTTCCTCCAAAACGGTGAGGAACTGGTGGGGGAAGCCTCGACACAGTAGTGAGCACTCCACTGGTCCAGATCGTTATCAACGTTCTGTGCCCCGACCGGTGGCTGCTCCTCTCTACTTTTGTCGGGCGCCTCCAAAATAATTAATTAAAATGAATCAATTAATTATTTATCCCCCATCACGGCTTTGCCACGTGACACACCCGACCTACTAGGGGATGGGGGGGGGGGAAAGGAAGGAAAGAAAGCCGAAACACTACACCCCTGCTCCTAGGAGAAAGGTGGAGTGGATGGGGGAAAGAGAGAATAGGCTGGGGCGGAAAGCCACTGCCCCTTGGAGAAGTAAGGGTTGGGATTGGGTCGAGTAGGGTGCCAAGTGGAGGGCGGGAGCTCCTCGGACCTCTAGGTATCTCTTACCCAGATCCTCCGTCCGTCCGCGAGCTTCACCCGTACTCGTGGGCGTCCTGCGCGGTGTCTCCGCCCCGTCGTGTAGGATTGCCGTACACGGCGTCGTTGTGACGGCTCTGCCGTCGTCGGAGTCGCGACGACTGGTGCCGCGCCTCTGTCGCTCGACCACCTCGGTCATCGTCGAGACCGTCCGGGTCATCAGCGACCTCCTCTCATGTCCGTCCCGTACTGGGACCTCAAGGAAGGAGGCTAGGTCCGCCTCTTCCTCCATCGCCGCGTCGGAGCACCCAAGTTCTTCCGTCGCAGAAGGGGTGTCGACCGCGGGGGTCGTGATGACCGCCACCGCGCTCATCACCTCTCCTGACGTCTCCGCCGTCGCTTCGGCGGGGTCCGCCGGTGATACCGCTCCCACTTCCTCCCCTAAGGGATCTGGAAGGCTGAGCGACGGAATGCAGAGTCGCCTCTGTTCCAGGGACATATTGTCCCAGTCCTCGTCCATTTCGACCCACGAGGGTCTGTTTTCCATCTGCGGCAGGTCAGGAATGAACTCTTCCTCCTCCGCATAGTATGATGGGGACAGCGAAAAATCCCCGCCACCTTCGCCCAGCAGCGCCTCCTCTTCCTCGGCGCTCAACGGCGGAAGGTTGTGAAAGGGGTCCGCGACCGCCAGGACGTCCTCGACGGTCACCATCGCGAGTGCCTGTCCTGGGCGTTGACCCGAGTCATTGGTCGCGGTGGCCGTCGACGAGAGCGCGGGATCCCGCGGGCGTGCCAGGGTGGGATAGGAGGCATGTATCTCCTCGACGGCCTCCTCGGGGTCCAAGGAATCGCGTATCAGAGTCCCCCGGATCAGGTCGTCGATTTGACAGGCCACGACCCGCTCCACCTGCCACCGCGGCAAGTCCGCGCCGCCGTTTTGATAGCGGGATTCGTCGTAAGAATCCCACTGCCGCACCTTTTTCGCCTTGTTAAACTGGCGTATTAGCGCCACTAGTCTATAAAACAATCGCATCCCATGGCTCCTGATTGAATCGTGAACAATCTCTTTATGGAAATCTTTATAGAATGAGATCAATATAGTAGAAAATAAATAAGAAAATAAAACTTGATGTACAGTGAACAAAATAAAATACTTCCTAATGAGAAAATTAATCAGGCACATGTAGAGTGACATAGAAGAAAAGAAAGAAAAAAAAATTTACAATCCTTATTCATGAATCACTTTCTTAGGAAAGAAAAAATGCAATGAATTATGATAGATTATAGTGAAAATCTTCTTAGTACAGTAACATATATTTAAAGAAAACACATCACCTTCTTTGAAAGCATGAAAAAGCAAAATCTATAAGAAATACAAATAATAACAGAATCACCTGACTGTAATGGCAATTCAGTTGGTTATATAAAGCGGCTGCTATAAATAATAAAAAGAATTGAAGTAAAAGAGAATAGTTCTTAACTAATTCCTCATTCATAAGGTTTTGACACTTTTGAGAAGATAAAAATTAAATAGTCAATATTGATACTTATGAATTGAAGAAGAAAGTTTTTCAGTTTTCTCATGCCTAAGAATAAATAAATAAAAATTTGTCTGCAACTTACAGTCCGATAAATTCCATTCTACCACTCCCTGTCGAGATCTACAGGGTCCAATATTTTCCTAATGGGCCCGTCGGTAGTTTTCCTTACAAAATAATATTTTGCCTTCTCGAACCCATGCAAACGCCAGCTTTTTCTGTTTGACATAACTTTTAGCTATCATTAGCTATCATAACTTTTTACTCCAGTGCCTCGTCTTCAAGCTTTGGAACGGCGTGTACCGCATGCGGTCCGTACGCGAACGCGTCTCGGCCAAGCCGAGGAACGTGTCCAGAAAACCGAGACGTTTGGACGGCATTTTTCTACACTGCGTTTGACCGGTTGTCACCATTGGTTTTAACATTGAAGCTTGTGAGGTATAAGTTTATTTCTCAAATCTGGTTCAAGGACTGTTTTCAGTAGAATGTTTTATTTTAAAGCGCATTGTGAAATTGAGGAGGCAATAGATGTTGATTTAGGTCAGAGGTATTTCGATGACATACATGAATTCAATTGTGTTTGACATTGAGATGCTCATAACATTTTTGTTGCTAATATATTTAAGGCATTGTCAAATTACTGGGAAGGCCAGTAGATGAGTTAGTAGTTGAGTAGTGAGCAGTAGAGATGGGTCGTACTAGGTTTTTCTGATACTAAGTATTCCGAGTACGAGTACGTTCTAATACCTATTCCAAATACCTGTTCCAAAATACTAGGTAGTATTTTATATTAGCCAGTTTGCCAGAGTAGACGTACAAGAGTACACGTACAAGAGAGTATCGTACTGCGGTACTGGTACTGTTTATCACGTTAAATACAGCACGAATCTTTATTACTCGTGTTAAATACAGCACGAATCTAATTATTGAGTTGCTCTCAAATGTGCTGTAGCGAAATGAGACGCGGACGGCAAGACCTTGAGTTTTTGAGACCTTTGAGACTTTTTAGTACCCTTATACTCAAGTACTGAAGAAGTATTTATACTGGAAAAGTACGCGCGTACGCCATACGCAACCAAAGACAATGTAGACGCATGCGCCTACAATCGAGTATAGTGAATAGAGAGAGAGCGTTAGAGTGAGCGAGAAAGATTGAGTGAGTAGTTGAATAGTTCTATAACGAGAAATGAGCTATTAATAGCTACTGTACAACTGCAAATTACAAAGCTCCACTCCAACGAACCCATAAGACCAATAAGATTGGTCTTATGTGTTCGCTGCTCCACTCCCACTCCGTAAATTGGAGTGGGGACTTGAAGTCGCGTAGTTTACTAGTGTCTAGAAATACTCACAGATATCTGAGTATTTTGTTCTTCGAATACTAGGTGCTAGTCCGTACGTTCAAATACTCAGTAAAAATACCTGTTCCAGTAAATACGCCTCATCTCTAGTGAGCAGTGAGTTGGTGTCTTGTGTTGATGGATGCATGATGGAACAGGAGATTCCATCTTGCATGGCATCCCATCACAAAAGGTAAGACCTTAGTTGAATTTACAATTATATTCATGAGCTAAATAATAGGCCAACCCCATAACTAATCAACATCTATCTTGCTCAATCTTGCTCTAACATTTTAAATATTTAGATATGCTAAGTGAGTTGCCAATCCCCTTTTTTATAACTTGTATTGAAGTCAAATTTAATAAAATAATATTATATTTTGTTGTAAGATAAAAATTCATTTCATTTACCTGAGCTACGCAGCCCTTTACATACATGGCACAGATGATTACATATTCAAGTGGTTACATAATGTGGTCGCCGTTGCTACATATTTGGTGGAGGCTCAGTCGGTGTATATTATCTGACATATTATATTAGATGAGTTAGTAGTTGAGTAGTGAGCAGTGAGTTGGTGTCTTGTGTTGATGGATGCATGATGGAACAGGAGATTCCATCTTGCATGGCATCCCATCACAAAAGGTAAGACCTTAGTTGAATTTACAATTATATTCATGAGCTAAATAATAGGCCAACCCCATAACTAATCAACATCTATCTTGCTCAATCTTGCTCTAACATTTTAAATATTTAGATATGCTAAGTGAGTTGCCAATCCCCTTTTTTATAACTTGTATTGAAGTCAAATTTAATAAAATAATATTATATTTTGTTGTAAGATAAAAATTCATTTCATTTACCTGAGCTACGCAGCCCTTTACATACATGGCACAGATGATTACATATTCAAGTGGTTACATAATGTGGTCGCCGTTGCTACACGGTTCACTCGGAGACAACTCGGAACAGACTGGCGATTGTTCTGTCTTTATTAGATAGAAACAATCACTGGTTTCCACTCGAAAAGCTTCATTTTCGGGAAAAACAAGGTGTTGATTAATGCTTATCTCCTTGTCTGGTGGTCATACTCCCAAATTTATCAACCGTTATCACCCTGATAACGAAAGGATGTAACAGAATTGCAACAACAAGTATTTTTCCCAGCTACTTGTTATTCAAATTCTCAAGTTCTAAAATTCAGGAAAGAATTTTCCTCAGCTATTTTCCTCCGGAAAATACCCAATTCATTAATAAACAATCGCATGTTTATTAATCCATAGCAACAGCTATTCATTATGAAACATTCCTGTTTCATAATATCTCCGAATAATATTACTCATTATCCCGGATCTCATCCAAATAAAAATAATTTATTCGCATCATTATCTTACTTTGAACCGTAAGATAATCCATTACGTTCCAATCCCGTTACATGGTGGAAGTAATAATCCGTATTTGTTATTGATGGTATCAATTCCATCATCATTCCATATATTTTGATATTAAATAGATTGTAATTCCCTTCGCACATATGCTATCCAGTTACTTTTAAAGTCTACTCTCAACAACAGGCGATAGCAAATATAAGGTAACCGTGACTCAGCCATATTAACAATTTTTATCAGCCATGATACATAACGCTTGAAGATATATAACATGAGTTTTGGCCTATCCGCCTGTAAGAAATGGCCTAAAATGTAAGAAATTATGTAAACATTTTGATTAACGCTTTTTTACTTTCATTATTGGTGATGATCCATGACTATGCCTCTTTCAATAAACGATGTTTATATCTATCATTGTTGTCTATATGTTTACTATATCTATATATGTTTTTTTTTGTATATCTGCCGCTGTTGTCTATAAACCATGTTTCTATCTTTTGTAAATTAGGAGAGATAAATGTAAAATCTGTCCCTCTTATTTGAATAGCATTACACTGTACATAACAAATGATAAATTGAAATAAAAACTTACATGGAGAAAAGAACAAAGTTGTCCGGCTTGATGTCGCCATGTATTATCTTGCATTTGTGTAGATGGTCGACTATATCGAAAAGCTGGATCGATAGTAACGTTGCAATGCTCACATGAATCTGCTTCCCCTGTTTTAATTTACAAGGAAAATTTAGGTTTAATGGAAAATTAAATAGATTCTTTAAATTCGTAATAAAGATTTTTCAATTTTTTATTGTAAATTCAACAACTTGCAGTCAATGATTTTTCATTTTCATTTAATTTTTCAAAATGTTACTCAAATACAATAACTTCTATAATTTTAAACCCAATTTTTAACAAAATTTCAGGATTCATGTCAATTCAAAATTCTATCAATAGATCTGTATATAAATAAACTAGTTGGCTCGTTGCTGCGATCTCAAAATAAATTCTCCTTAATTTTATTATTCGCCACCTCACACTGAGGATACATTTTACATTTCAACCTTCTAGGACTATTAGGGAAGAAGTTAGTCCTAGGGCTCTTCCAGAGCTTATCAGAGAGGAATCCTTCGCTTTTTTCTTACTAACCAACTCTCAATGAAGGACTATTTCAAATTTAAACCTCCTACGTAGAAGTTAGTCCTAGACTCTAGTTTTGAGCTTCATGTTTACTTATATGATGTTCATGAAAACAGAAATATGATATTCTTAATTCAAATTAAATTCACCTGATTGGCCAAAACGGGACATTATAGGCTTGTTTCATACATTAACAGCTTTGGGTAACAGACTGATATCGTCAATCCGGTATAATTAAGCTGGGCATTCACGTTCCGATTTGCAGTACGACTTGTGATGCAACATCCAAGGTTGGATCCGATATTAGAACGTGAATGGGCTTGTTGGATAGTTGGAAGCGTAGATGGACGACTAGAGGGACAACTGAAAGGTCAGACTTCCGACTGTCGACGGTGTTGGAGCGTATGTGGGGGAGTCGGATCAAAGTCGTCCAACTTACCTCAGTCAGTGCTTAACCTTCGGGCAACTTCGGTTACATTTTTCGGCTCGAGAGCGATGTTCACAGAAATAAAGTTGGATTGCAAGTAGGAGCGTGAGTGGAGTCGACTATCCAACTAGCAGTCCTACTAAGTCGTACTGCAAATTGGAACGTGAATGCCCAGCTCTAAATTGCATCATATGATTTCAAAAATCGGGTAGATGTGAAGCGCTACTTCTATAACAATGCTCGGCCTGGTATACGACACCGGCTACCCGACTGCCGGTTATGTTTGAAACTATCCTATTCGAACAAAATTGACACCTGATGGAGGTAGACTGGTATCAGCTGATTGGGATAACTGATCAATTATCACTTGCGCCGTTACCAACCGAGGGAAAAAAGTATAAATTAAGAATATTTATTAAACAATAGCACTTGAGGGTATAAAACATAGATAAAACCCTATTCGCAGACCTACCAAATGTATATACAAAATTTCATTAAAATCTGTTAATTTGTTTTGAAGTAGTATGGTAACAAACACTGTGACAAGAATTTTATAGTGTTTCTAAAATAGACCGACAAACTTCGTGAGTGGTTTTCTGACATTAAAATTAAGAAAAAAAGTACCAGTAAACATGGGTCCTAAAATGCTTTGTTTCCCCCCTAGCCGCCATTTTTTTTTGCTTTTTATTTTTTTATCCTGAATGGTTCGACTAATTTTGTTGAAATTTGTCATGGTCAAGGCCAAGATGAAGGTCCAATGTAATAAAAAAAATGAAGCAACCTTATCTGACGAAATATTTCAAAATGGCGGCCATTTGAAATTTTTAAATTGAAATAACTTGAAAACTGCAGTTGTTAATAAAAAATTGTGGCAAATATGAGGCAAATAAAAAACTATCCATGCTATTTTGTTCCAAATTAAAAAATGAAACTTTTTGGACTCTTACCATTTTTTATCAACAAGTGCAGTTTTAAAGTTATGTCAATTTAAAAATTTCAAATGGCCGCCATTTTGAAATATTTCGTCAGATAAGGTTGCTTCATTTTTTTTTACAACAGACCTTCATCTTGGCCTTGACCATGCCAAATTTCAACAAAATTAGTCAAACCATTCTGGAGAAAAAAATAAAAAGCAAAAAAAAAATGGCGGCTAGGGGGAACAAAGCATTTTAGCACCCATGTTTACTGGTACTTTTTTCTTAATTTTAATATCAGAAAACCACTCACAAAGTTTGACGGTCTATTTTAGAAACACACTGTATATAAGATATAAATAAATAAAAAATATATAGCTCACCGATGCAGCTTTAACTTTGTTAACAGCGCTCACTAGGTTTCCATAGGGCGCGAACTCCATTTCCAAAATACTCGCATTCCGGAACATGAAGGCACAATCGATGTTCATGAATCCTTGAATCTGAAACGAAAATAATATAAACTTCTACTTCGAGATAATACATTACCTACAAGAGAAACAATGTAAATTAATGTAATCGCCATTAAATTACATACAAAAAAAAATTAAAAAAATTACATACAATTACAAAAAAAAAAAAATGTAATCGCCATTAAATATACATAAACGTTGTTCTTTTTTTAAATCAATGATACATAAACTAGCAAGTTGCCCGATTCAATTGAATCTGGATTTCTAGAATGTATGAGAAATAACCTATCAATAGATTCCTCTTCTTCTTCTCCTTCTCTTTCATTCCAAGAAACTCAAATTAACCCCCCCCCCCCCCCCCTAAAGATTTAATTTTATCAACTATTTTACTAATTTACTTTTTTCATATCGATAAAACCTTATTATTTAGAAATAGATGTATTTTAATGATTAGATAACAATCTATATGAATGTACATTTATCAGAATTGTATATTTTTTGGTTATTTTCACGTTTTATACTTTAAATAAGCCGAAAATAGTCTTATCTCACTTTCTGTCTGTCTGTCACGGCCGCAAAGGTATTTTTCGCGGCCTTCTCCTCAAAAACGAGAGCATCGATCGGGATTTTTGTTATTGAACAGTATTGAAAACATTATTGACAATGTCTTTAGCTATAAAAAACTAAATTAACTTTTTTTTCAACAGAATAATAAACGTTTAAAAACCAAGTACTGTGCGATTTTGGATACATTTTACGCGGCCTTCTCCTCAAAAACGAGAGCATCGATCGGGATTTTAGTTATTGAACAGTATTGAAAACATTATTGACAATGTCTTTAGCTATAAAAAACTAAATTAACTTTTTTTTCAACAGAATAATAAACGTTTAAAAACCAAGTATTGTGCGATTTTGGATACATTTCTTCCAAGTTTTATTACCACATAAGAATAAGAACAAATCACGTAATTTATCATGATATATCAATCAGCTGTTCTCAAATATAAATGGTGGGCCCTTCGCAGCGTTATTTACGCTGTCTGCAGACTTGTGTAGTCGGAGCATTGCAGTCTTTTAGGAAACATATGTCTGGTGAATTAAAGCTCATCTTATGTTTTATCAATTATTTCTTTGTTGAAAAAAAAAAACAAAATTTTCTAATTTCAATTTATCAAAACAAAAATTAACATTTTAGGAAGGTGCGGTTTGTGCTAGGCTCTTGGGAATTCGCCAGGTAGCACTATTATTACCACATGAGAACAACAACAAATCACGTACTTTATGATGATTTATCAATCAGCTGTTCTCAAATATTCTCTCTGATAACTGTCACTGAATTGTTTACGTCCTAAGTTGTTAACTAAGCTGCTAACAACTTCATGATCGTTGCTATCAAAAAAGCCGAAACATATTTAGTCGTATTTCTAAGCATAATCCGAACGAAGGACGGGTAGCTGCTAGTATGAAATAAATTAAATACTTTATCAAATTATCAAATTGCCGGTTATGTTTGAAACTGTCCTATTCAAACAAAATTGACACCTGGTGAGGGTAGACTGGTATCAGCTGATTAGGATAACTGATCAATTATCACTTGTGCAGTTACCGACCGAGGTAAAAAATGATTAAATTAAGAATATTTATCAATATAAAGCTGCGTCTCCACCAACCGAACATGTCTGCCGAACATTGTTGGCAAATACAAAAAACGGGGAAAAATTAAACATATGGGTCACCGAACATGTTCGTGAGTTCAATTGTAATGTTCGGTCTGTGAGCGAACAGTGACGACCAACAACAGGTTCCCGCCACTAAACCCACCACACCGATCATAATGTTCGAGAAGGCGTCCACACCAAACCAACTCCAAAAAATGTACGGCGACATCAGCTGATTCCAGCGAACACTGTTCGCCGAGCATGTTCGGTTGGTGGAGACGTGGCTTAATAATTAAACAATAGCACTTATGAGTATAAAACATACATAAATACCTATTCGCAGACCTACCGAATGTATATACGCCAGTAACTTAATATTTGCCAGTAACTTTACATTACTTTTTTAAAATTTAGTAATCTTAATTAACTAATTCCATCTTTTCCCTTATACCTGGAAGGAATTACGAACGGACAATAGCACGATTTCAATAAGGTACTTTCTGCTCCTTAATAATGAGACAGCAACCAACCATCAAAATACAATTACAAAGGTTTAACAATTATTCTGTAAATTCTAGAAAAAAAAACTTAATTTCTTTTTCATACTACACATGAGATCGAGGCTTGTGCGTGGGTAATGAGTGAGTGATCTTAATTTAAATGAACGATAATATTAATATTATGTATATAAAAAATCGTCACTCACAATTGGTGAATTCTTCAGTCGCGCCTGTATCTCTTTGGCAATATAATATTCCCAAGGAAAGGCCGGTTTCTGAAGCTTGAGTCCAACTACTTTCTTATTTGCTTTGTTTGTCGCTCTCAACACCCGAGCATAGGATCCTTCACCTAGCTCACTTTCTATGCGGTATTCTTTGTTTCCTGAAAATATATAATAAAATCATTAAACTTTATAAAGAACAAGAAACAAGGAAAATGCTGCAAAATGATACCACTTACATCCCTCTAGCTAGATTGCACCAGCTGCTAGAGAAAATGGCGAATATACGCTTAAAAAAATAATTACTGTTATTGGTGGGGAGAATCTTACGGGTTGTTCCACCTCGCCGGACCTAATATGGTGGACCTAACATTTTAGGTGGGCTCCGAACTACCGGGTAAGTGATAATAAAGCTTATAACATAAAGTCATTGAAACACTGTCACCCATCCAATCACTGTCTTGAGCGCTCGTGACTGAACATCACAGATACGTGTAAAAATCTAGGATTGTAAAATCTGGGGAGAACATGTTGGACCTACTATTTTAGGTGGGTTCCAAACCATCGGGTTAGTGTTAATAAAGCTTATAACATCAAGTCATTGAAGCACGGTCACCTATCCAAGCACTGACTTGAGCGGTCGTGACTGAACATCACAGATACGTATAAAAATCTAGGATTGTAAATTCTGGGGAGAACATGGTGGACCTACTATTTTAGATGGGCTCCGAACCACCGGGTAAGTAATAATAAAGCTTATAACATCAAGTCACTGAAGCACGGTCACCCATCCAAGCACTGTCTTGAGCGCTCGTGACTGAACATCACAGATAAGAATAAAAATCTAGTATTGTATCTTCTGGTTAGATACAACACTCATTAAGAATTTTCCTGAATTTAATCGAAATCTGATATAGTGAACGAAAAAGTGTGTTGATTTGACGTCGAATGACCCTACACAAAATGGCATTATAATTGGAACACTATAGCACGAATGGAAATGTATAGAAAATTATGCCCTTGTTTGATAAGTTACGCTGAGTAACTGTAGATAGATAGATACATTACATCCGGTTGGCCAAATAACGGCGTCAGGCAAGTCAAAGTGCTTGCTAAAATGCAAGACACTGGTAATGTTATTTGGTAATATTCTCAATTTAGTAAAAATTATCAATCTCTGACTCAATTACAGTAATCAAAATAATCCTTTAGACTATAAAAATATATTCATTAAAAATACTTTTAATTTCCGTTTAAAATCAGTGAACCTTCAACACAATCGGTAGTACCTGATATATCTTTCTACCAATATAATCGGGTTTTTCTTCATACAAAGACAATCTGTGGTACTCGGAAAAAGTGCTCTTATGCCGAGTATTATGAGCATGCTTCTTGTTGATAAGGTGGAGTGAGAATCTTCTAATATAAGTACACATTTCTAGAATGTAGAGACAGGGAACACTGAGTATTTCCATGCTAATAAAATGATCCCTACAATGGGTTTGTGGGTGCAACCTCAACATAGTGCGCAGGGCTTTCTTTTGACAAATGAAAATTTGTTTAAGGTTACTCTCTCTAGCTCCCCAGAGTGCCACTGAATAAGTGATGTGTGACTCTACTAAACAATGATAAACCGACTTTACTAGATTTCTATTACCTAATTTACTTAAATTTCTTAACACAAAAGTCCCACTTGCTATTTTACCTTCAATTTTATCCAATTGTTCCCCCCAACCTAGCCCTTCTTCCAGTCTTACCCCTAGGAAGTCTGTTGAGTTTTTACCCACCAATTCCGACTCTACGATGAACAATTTGGGGGTTTCTGCTAGTCTTGTACTCCTATTCTGATGAGTTTGTAAACACATATAATTTGTTTTTAGTGGGTTTAACATTAATTTATTATCAGCAAAGTATTGACAGAGACTATTCACTTTCATGTAAGATTCTATTTCTAATTTTCTTCAAGAGCCAGAGCAAGTTTATGTTACTGTTGGCAACGTTGCTGCCGCTTCCTTCAAAGCCACTATAGTTTGCAGTATTACGCTTATGGGGTACAGCAGGTATCTGTTCAGTTAGATAAGATAAGCTAAGAGCTCCTGGGCCCTCTTTATAAGGGTGACCGATTGAATTAACTAGCAAATGACTATTCTCGGCTGTAATATCACTTCCCGGTAGTTCAAAGCCTACCTAAAATTGAAAGTCCTACTCATCAATTACCATTATTCAATTCTTTACCCCCGCGCTTTAAGATTCAATTCTTTAAGTCTCAAACGTATGTGGGTATCATCCACAGAAAAAGTGCATTCCCATATGAAAGCATTGTTTTAAGACTGTACTGAAAAAAAAAAAGATTTTCACGGACTATAGTAGGTCGAAATTTCGTAATTCACATAAAGAAATAAATTACCCAGAGTAATGGTTGCATTGTGCGGAAGAGTCGGTACATCTCTATCGATTTGGACCATGTTAGCGGCGTGATGTTTCTGCGGAAAATTGATGGAAGCCAGCAAATTTCCAACAAATGTCGGGCAGAACGGGTCGAAATTTTCGTCCAAATTGATCTGCGAAACAAGCCTTTCAAGTTGACTTTCTTCAGTTTCCTCTGAAAACATAAATAGAAGAAATATCAGTTAATTAATACCAGTTATTGGATAAAAATAATTCTAATTTTGGTTATTTCATCTTAGTGTATAAAATTGATTATGGAATCAGGTTTTGTTCGCTTTCTATATTTTGATGTCAATAATATTTAATATTTTTTGATGGCAACTCCCATATAAGCTAATCTCGGGAGTGCCTACTTTCTCAATGAATATCACAATGTATTTCTTGTGTAAGTTGAAGATTGTTGTACCGTTGTTGTTTACTGAGAAATAAAATTATTTATTTATTTATAAATATTTTCTTTCTTAACTGTAGACAACTTTTTTGTGTTTGTGTGCAGCGTAAGTTGGATATAAAGTGAAAATAAAATTAATAGGAAGTAGAAGAAGATGGAGAAGTAGCAAGAATAAGAAGATGGGAAAGGAGGAAAAGAAGGAGAAAGAAAAGAAAGAGGAGGAGTAAGAAGATGGAAAAAGGCGAGAAGGAGCGACAAAAAAAATAATGGAGAAAAAGGAGGAGCAAATAAAAGAAGGAGAAAAAGGCAGAAAAATCAGCGAGAAGGAGAAAAAGGTGAAGGGAGAAGTAGCAACAAGAAGAAGAAGCGAGAAAAAGAAGATGGAGAAGAGGGAGAAAAAAATAAGGTGGAAGAGTAAATAGAAGATGGAAAAAGACGAGAAAAAGATGAAAAAAGAAAAAGAAGGAATAGAAGAAGGGGAAAAGGCAAAAGATGCAGCGAGGAGAAAAAAAAAGGTAAGAGATAAAGCGGTAAGAGGAAGTAGCGAAGAGGAGGAAGAGGAGGAGGAGGGGGAAGAGGAGGAGGAGGAAGAAGAAGACTGGAGAAGAACAAGAAGAAGACTGGAGAAGAACAAGAAGAAGACTGGAGAAGAACAAGAAGAAGACTGGAGAAGAACAAGAAAAAGAAGACGGAGAAGATGCAGAAGAATAAGAAGAAGCGATGGGAAGAAGATGGAAACAAATAGAAAGAGGAGTAAAAAGATGGTAAAAATGAAAAGAAGCGAGAAAAATAAATAAAAAAGAATAGGAGTAAATAGAAGAAGGCAGAAGAAGGAGCGAGGAGAAGAAGACAAAAAGTAAGAATATACGTGCAGAGGAAGCAGCGAGGAGGAAGAGGAGAAGAAAAAGAAGGCAGAAGAAGAAAAAGAAGATAATTTTATGGTGCAAATTGATATTTTAATCTCAGCAAGACGACTTCTTGTTAACGAATACCTCTCTACACCGAATTTCTGTCTGGATGATCAATTTCGTTATACAAAGGTTCAATTTAGGGAAGTGATAGCCGCGAGCCGTAGCAGGTATCTGTTCAGATAGAGATAAGCTGCGTTCTCCTGGGTCCACTTTGTAACGGTGACCGATTAGATTGGCCAGCAAAAAAGACACTGTTCTCTGCTGTAAAATCACTTCCCGGTGGTTCGGAATCCACCTAAAAACTGTAGGTCCAACTCATCAATCATCATCCAACTCAGTACCCACGCACAGGTCTCAGACCTATGTGGGCTTCATCCTCAAAAAAAAAAACTGCATTTAATAATAGTTTTAGGCGATATCGTGTTTATTAAAAGAAATGAAACGCTAACCTTTGATGTCTTCGTTAGCAGCTGGATGAAGTTTAGTGAGCGTGTAAGGAGTGCGAACACCCGAACTGCTTCCAGAGGAGCTGCTGTACTTCTCCTTCGAGCACTCCATTATAACGCTAAGATCGGGATTCGCCGGCTTATGCGTTCCGTCAGCTAGAAGAATTGAGCTGCAAAACAGACAAAAAATGAATATATAAAATATTACTGTATTTGTGAAGGCATGATGAATAAACCTATAAACGGAGTACCCAAGAACCTGACGATTTTACATAAAACTAGCGGTTCACCCGTGCGTTGCAACGGTATTTTAGTTATAATAGTGCTACCTGGCGAGTTCCCAAAAGCCTAGCACAAACCGCACCTTCCAAAGGCTAGGCGTACACCAGTTAGTCAAGACAAGACAAGACAAGATTAGTCATGTTTAGTCACAGTACGTCACTTAGTTGCTTATAAAGCAACTGAGTGACATACTGTGACTAAACATGACTAATCTTGTCTTGCCTTGTCTTGTCTTGACTAACCGGTGTACGCCTAGCCTAAAATGATAATTTTTTTTTTGGATAAATTGAAATTAGAAAATTTTGTTTTTTTTCTTCACCAAATAAATAATGGATTAAATATAAGCTTAAGCTGGGCATTCACGTTCCAACTTGCAGTGCCACTTGCAGTACTGCTAGTAGTACTGTTAGATGGATAGTCGACTCCACTCACGCTCCTACTTGAAATCCAACTTTATTCCTAATCAGCTGTGAACGTCGCTCTCGAGCCGAAAAATGTAACCGAAGTTGCCCGAAGGTCATGCACTGATTGAGATAGGCTGGACGACTTTGATCCAACGCCCCCACACACGTTCCAACACCGTCGACTTTCGGAAGTTGTCCCTCTAGTCGTCCATCTACAATTCCAACCATCCAACAAGCCCATTCACGTTCCGTTTTCGGATCCAACCTTGGAGGTTGGACTGCAAGTGGTACTGCAAATCGGAACGTGAATGCCCAGCTTAAGCTTTGATTCACCAGTCATATGTTTCCTACATGACTGCAATGCTCCGACTACACAAGTCTGCAGACAGCGTAATTAACGCCGCTAAGGGCCCATCATATGATTAAAAATTGTTGATTTCTATCAGCTGTTCCTCTAAGGATAGATTTCTCCTTTTTGCGAGGACTTCTTCTCTTCAGCGAGGACTTTTGAACTCCCAACCTTCACAGGAACCATCTCGGGACTATTCTACATTATGCCTGAAAATTTTATAAAAATCGGTTCAGCAGTTTTGGAATTTACTGGGAACATACATACATTCTTATGTGGTAATAAAACTTGGAAGAAATGTATTGTCAATAATGTTTTCAATACTGTTAAATAACTTAAATCCCGATCGATGCTCTCGTTTTTCAGGAGAAGGCCGCGTAAAATGCCTTCGGGGCCGTGACAGATAGACAAACAGACAGAAATTGAGATAAGACTTGTTTCGGCTTCTTTAATGTATAAAACGTAAAAATAACAAAAAAATATATAATTCTGATAAATGTACAGACAAAACTCTAATTTTATTTATATAGATAATACTTATTATCAGTTGTGCTGATAAGACAATTTAACTGCTTTGATTTCTATAAACATCACATGCTTCCCCAATTTACAAATTTACAAAAATGCACATCGGCAGTTCTTGAAAAAGAGTTTTGTTTCTTATTCTTCTTGTCCAACAGATCTCATGATATATCATGCCTTTCTGCTTTTTTTTCAATTATTCGACGATTTAAAATAATTTAAGAAAATATTTCAACACAATCAAAAATGAAAACTTCAACGCTTGTACTGCAAAAATAAAGCGGGCAATTGTGCTAAACATCAACCTTTGCAATATTGTTCAATTTGTTTTATTCGAAACTGAACTATCTGCGCAATGTTTTGTTTTTCACCAAGCTAATCTAGAGCCTATAGTGGCGATCTGTTTTACATCATAATTAATTTTATATTCGACCCCCAAACTCGAAAATCAATAGCGATCTCACTTGGACTACGAGGAAGCTATATACCAAGTGTCTAAAACCTTCCTTTCAAGCTCTAGGGCACAGACTGACTGACGTACGGACAACGGCACAGGGGGTCCTTAATAAATTTGATAATTCACTGCCATGAAGTTGAAAAAAATCATTTGAATACCATTTTTACTAATAATATTGTTAAAAAATATATGTAAGCCCTTTATTCAGATCATTATTTTATTGATTCAGATCATTATTTTATTTTTATGTTTATTCAGATTCTTTTAGAGTCTGGCAATGGTTAAATTCAATAAATTTGATACGTCAACTGAGGTGATGTAATACAAATCCCTGCATTTGGTCACATTTAGTTCGGATTATCGATGATCTACCGTATATTGAACAATATTGTTGTGACACGGAAAATAATGAACACTGAACAGTGATTTTCGGTGTTATTATTTAATATTAGATCAGCATTTTGACATTTAGTGATTGATTTTTGTACAGTAATTTTGAAAACCCTATCAGTTGAACAATATCGATTTATCTGTTTTTGATTGTTTATTTTGTGTAAGAAATAACTGAATAGTGTGATTTGTGGATAATTTGTGCTAATAAAGTGATGCCCGGTTTCTGAGTTGTTCATTAAGTTTAATGGATCATTAACTTACAGCTGGAGCAATGGGTTCAGCTGTGAGTTAATGATCCATTAAACTTAATGAACAACTCAGAAACCGGACATCAGAGTGATAAACTTAAGTGTTACCAGCGTTATTTTAGAGATAGAAACCGTAAAAATATTAAATTTTGTCTTATCCTACATTGTCATTTGAATTTTGTCCAAGCAATTAAAACACGCAGATCAGATCAAAATAAGTTTCAACAAGTCTTCCTGTCTAAGCAATTAATTAAACTCTGTACTCTCTTCGACTTGTACTGTAGTTTATTTTTGACACTTTTATGATGTTTAATTAGAACCTTATAGAAATTTATCGACTAAATCGAATATTGTGGAAAATGCGAGAATTTCTTATCTGTTTATTTTAGAATATGGTAGAAGTTGATAGAAAGATGGAGAGATATCTAGTTCATGGAAAAATGTATAAATAGGAGAGACTTTCGTAAAAGTTAGTTCAGTTGTAATTCGATCTTTAATGCGATAAGTGGCAGTAGTGACAGTTCACGTTTCCGTTAATACGGACAGTGCAATCCCGTTGGCGCTATTATAAACTGTGATAATGAACTTTTGTTGTCTGTAGTGTTAACCGCAGTATTTTGTGACACATTATTATTCAGGCTTACTTGACAGTTTATACAGTGACTTTTGAGTGCTTGTGCTTATATAGTATCAACTGTTATGTATTAGACGCTTCTCATTGAATTATTGAACAGTTATTATTTAATATTAGGTCGGCCTTTTGACATTTAGTGATTGATTTTTGTACAGTAATTTTGAAAACTCTTTATCAGTTGAACAATATCGATTTATCTGTTTTTGATTGTTTATTTTGTGTAAGAAATAACTGAATAGTATGAGTTGTGCTAATAAAGTGCGAGTGATAAATTTAAGTGTTGCCAGCGTTATTTTAGAGATAGAACCCGTCACAATATTAAATTTTGTCTTACCATACATTGTCATTTGAATTTTGTCTAAGCAATTAAAACACGCAGATCAGATCAAAATAAGTTTCTCGTCATATTGCAATAGATTAGTAAATTTTATTGTACATTGTTGTATTGGAACATTTGAGTGCCTACTCACCAATTATTTGCATCGCGGTTAGCTGAGTTGTTTCCCCTCAATACGTGTGTAATAAGAGGGGTAGACGATGGTAGAGCCAGTTGGAATGCTCTAGTGTTGCACGTGGTGTCAGCGAAATCACTGTCCTAAAACATCAAATGGACAATTTCAAGTAATAATAAGCGTATGGCTTGAAGTAATTACGATTGCGCAGGGTTTTTGGTCATATATATTTTTTAAATTTCTTGTATTTGATATTGGTAAGGTATTGAAATGTTATCTATTGCCATGAGATGAATTCTTTTACATCAATTATTTTGTAAAAAATTGGGGTTCAAAGTTGAAATTTTTCGGTTTTTGGGGGCAATTGAACGAGTTATTTTAAACACTTGATAATTTTTTTATTACTGAAAGACACCTTGAGGAAAAGAAAGACAGAATTTCATTTCAATTCATTTCAAAAATAATTTGTTGAAAAACTGAAATTTTTTCCACATTTTCAAAAATGTATTTTGAGAAAATTAATTGTTTGATCGAAATGAAAAATATGTCATTTTATTCCTCAATGTGTCTTAGTAATAAAAAAATGATCAAAAGTTAAAAATAACGTTAAGGGGAGATCTATTGCCCCCAAAAACCAAAAAGGTCAACTTTGAACCCTCATATTCCATAAAATAATTGATAAAAATATATTTTCTCATGGCAATAGATAACATTTAAATAAATACCTTATTAATATGCAATACAAGAAACTTAGAAAAAAAATTATGACCAAAACCCTGCACACATCCTTAATAATAACAATCGTATGGATTGTATTGTTGGGGAAACTTTTATTGTTCCACCTCATTGGTTGAGTTATGTTATAGGGTGGGTTCTGAACCAACTTTAGGTGGGTTCCAAACTACCAAGTGAGCGATTATATAGCTCATGACATCAGAACTTATAGCAGCTCTGTCACCAATCTAAAGTTTTGGAGTGAAAGCTTACCGGCTTGGGTGCTGTATATTATGTTGTTAGTTTTTTAGGTAGGCAGCTGCAGTATGTCTAAAATTATTTTGTGAAATATGAGTGATTGAAGTAAAATTACTTTCCCACTACTTCACCATTAATCAAGGTGGAGAAATCAAACACATGCAATTGAATGGTATTACTCACACTGCTCCAATCTGCTATAGACCATTCTATAACATGTGTTTGATTTCATGATGTGCAAAAAATCTAATCGCACAACCAACTAATATAAATGATTTAATATTATTTATAAGCACTGGTGACAAACAAAGAGGAGGTAGATAAGAAAAAGAAGATGTAGGTGAAGGAGTGGGAGAAGAAGATGGAGAAGAAGAATAAGGGAAAAGAGACAAAAAGTATGGACGGAGAAGAAGAAGAAACTGACCAAATAATGAAGGGAATGGAACAAAAAAAAAAAGAAAAGAAGACGGAATAACGTCCGAGGAGAAAGTAGAAGAAAAAGGAAGAAGAATGCGAAGATGGGTGTGGAAGAATTATAGGAAGGAGATAGAAGATGAAGAAGATAGTGTAGAAGGAGATGAAGAAGAAAGGAGAGGAAGAAGACGAAGATGAAGTACAAAAAGGAGAAAGAAAAGATGAGATAGAAGAGGATAAGAAGAAAATTTAGAAGGTGGTGGAGGCGGAGGAAGATTTGACGACGAAGAAGAAGAAGAAGATGGCGATGACAAAAGAAGAAGAAAAATATGATGATATAGAAGAAGGTGTTTGATTTTGCGATGTGCAAGCACTCTAATTAACCAACCAATAAAAAATATGTAATATTTATAAGCACTGGTGGTGATGAACACAGAAAAAGAAGAAACCCGAAATGATCAAGAAAAAGAACAAGAACAAAAACGTGAAGAAGAAAAAGAAGGATGTAATGAAAAGAAAAAGAAGAGAGTTAAGACAAGAAGTAGAAAATGTAAAACAAGTAGGAAGAAGTATATGAAGCAGGAAAAGATAAAAAAAGAAGAAGAAATGATGAACAAGAAGAAGGAGAAGAAGAAAGAGAAAAGAGAACAAGAAGATGAAAAATAAAAATTAGAAGGATGAAGAAGTAATAATAGAGGAAGATGATGGAAAAGACTTATCATGAGCGATGAGGACTTAGTAGAGTATAAGTTAATAATTAGTTTTAAGTAAATATTCAGTTTCTAAAATAATATTCATTTTTGCGCAGTAGGCTGGTCATATTGATTGTCTTCCCAACTCAAAAAATTATTCTTTATTTTTCTTTTTTTAAAGTTTTATTGCTGTTTTTTCGTTTTTTTTTTTAATCATTTCACGCTAGTTCAATTTTCTTTTTTCACTTAATTTTTCTCATCATCTAATTTTTCCTTCTTCTTTCTTATTCCATTAACGTTAATGATGAATAATGAATATGGCTTTGATGGTGTAATAGATTTAGAGTGCTATGATACAATTATAAGACAAAAAAATAAATAAAAACAATAAGAAAGTAAAGTCTATTGAAACCACTTACGGGAAGCATTTCAACATCATCGTGCGCCATCTTGAGGCCACCGCGTGGAGCGGGCACCCGGAAGTTCTGTGCCGGCGGGGGATACTGGTTCTCCTTGAGATCGGGGGCAAGCGCAGCGGCTGAGAAGTGCAGCGACTTGCGTGACTGCAGATGGTTGAATCGCGCCGCATTGGCCGGCTGCTGATTGGTCACTCGCTTGGCTGTTGTCACCGAGGTGGCCGCCATTTTCTGGTCCTGTTTCTCGTCGGTGAATATCGATATGCCTCTGCCAATTAGCACCGACTGCGGGTGTACTACATCACAACAGAAAATAAAATAGTCATATCAGCTGATTTGAACTGGAATCTACAAAAAATGAAAACAATTCTAGATTTTAAACTTAGGTTTTTTCCAAGTTTTGAAAATCTAGAATCTAAATTTTTTAATCTGTTTCATTGAAATGAAAAACATGTCATATTGTCTGACGTGTGATTTAGTAATCAGAAAATAGCGAAAGTAAGCAAGCAATCAATTTATTCACAAATTCATCAATAATAATAATAATAATAATATCGTGTGACCTGGCTGGCTCAGGTCTGGTGTCAGAGTTATCAGGTCGCACCTGAATAAGTTCAGGGCCTCTGACGTGACTTAACGACTGTTTTTTAGGCAGCCGGGACCGACAGCTTAACGTGTCCTCCGAAACACGGGAGTGGCCCGAGGTAAAAACTTTCGGTCAGAACTGGGATCGAACCCGGGACCTTTGGGCTAGCAAACTAGCAAATACAGTATCATTACAACAAAGGTCCTCCTAAACCAGTTGAGTAGGTTTTTCAGGAGGTGCCATATATTGATTTAATACAATTAAATAATATTCTTGAACAAACTAAAAAGTCAAAATAACCAAATATCAAAATAACATAACCTACAATCCACATGACACAGTAGGCTACAACACTTTAGTACATTCCACTGACGATTTCACTTTTAAAAAGATTATTTGTTTATAAAAACTATAAATATCATAAATTAAGCACTGTTGGGAATGAAATTAGCACAGATTAAAATAATTTGTAGGAAAGATCAACTGCCCCCAAAAAACCGAGAAAATTCGACTTGTGCCCATTTTTCACAAAGTAGTCAATTAAATGTAAATATAAAAAAATAAAAACATAAGTTTAACAGAAAATGATTGAATTAATTTTTAATAATTAAAAAAAAATCTGAATAAAATTAATTTCTATTTTTAAATTAACCAACAGAATAATAAGAATATACTTGAATCACCCAACTTCATTAGGATCAATATTAATAATTCAATGAAGAAAAATTTTCTCACGCAATAGATAACATTTCAATTCCCCAATAGGATCCAATACAAGAGGCATCGAAAAAATACTATTTTTTGTAGATTACGCATTGGAGATTCCAGTTAAGGAGTATAAGACAAGTCAGATAAAAAATTATACAATAGTTGTAGAGTTTTCTACCAATATAACTAGGTTTTTGTTTAAATAAGCTACGATTCTGACGCACCAAGTGATAATCACCTCGGTTTCATGTATTATAATCGTGTACGTCAGGATTTTGGTTAATAGCACTCTTTTTACAAATAAAGTAGCTTGATACACATATAAGCAGGGTACAGTGTTAGGAGACAAGTCTCTTGAACAACGGCCTACATGAATCTAATCTATTTTACTCTTTACATACACCTAACAGCTTTCTTTTGAGTCTTAAACTCCCTATCAAGGTTTTGTTTTGATGAATTACCCCATACTAATATTATGATATTAGCATAACTAATATGCTAACTAGATAGCATAACTAATATTACGTGACCATGTAAGAGCCCATGGTAAGCTGTAAAAAGTAGCCTTTTGTCATAAAAAATTTGTCACAAATTGGTCATTATGACCAAAACCCCTACGCACAGTGTTAAAAATACCTTTCTTGCTCACGATGTGGATTTCTGTGGGCTCAAAAACACTAAATGATCGTTCCTGTGGCGTCCTCTACATTTAAATATACAGGGTGTTTCGGAACTCTCTACCAATACTTCTAGGCAGTGTTTCTGGACCACTAACAGAAGTAAATATCGTAATGAAATTTTTCTAAAATCCCCAGTTACTCACACAGCCGCCATTTTGTTTTTTTCACTCATTTTTTTATTCGAACACCTCTGAATGTATAATTTTTTCTTACTGATGAGTCTGAGACGTGTGCGTGGTAATGCATGTTTCAGACCTATGTGGGCTTCATCCTCAAAAAAATTACGTGAATGATATTATGAATTTTGCATACAGCTTTATAACAATTGAGACATTCTAAAAAAAATTAATCATAATTTTCCGGCATCAAAAAACAAAATGGCGACCATTTAAAATCTTTGAACCGGATTAAATTAATAATGGCTAATGATATCAAAATTTGACTAGAATAACTTTTTTTTAGATATTTTTATTGCAAATCCAACGATACCTTATTTTCCAAGATTGGCCAACAATTAACATAAATATGCTACTTTTTATGGTGTGCGGTGGTTGAGAACGGGTTGTCGTTTTTCGCTTCCAACCACCGCACACCCTAAAAAGTAGCATATCTCTGTTAATTGTTGGCCAATCTTGGAAAATGAGGTATCGTTGGATTTTCAATAAAAATATTCCAGTCAAATTTTGATATCATTAGGCATTATTAATTTAATCCTGTTCAAAGATTTTAAATGGCCGCCATTTTGTTTTTTAATGTCGGAAAGTTTGATTAATTATTTTACATTGTTTTGATTGTTATAAAGCTGTATGCAAAATTTCAAAATTATACGTTCAATGGTGTTCAAATAAAAAAATAATGAGTGAAAAAAAAATGGCGGCTGTGTGAGTAACTGGGGATTTTAGAAAAAATTTATTATTGATGTTTAATTTTGTAAGTGGTCCAGAAACACTGCCTAGAAGTATTGGTAGAGAGTCCCGAAACACCCTGTATAGACAAACAACAGCGCCAATCCAGCCGTGATTGGAACTTCTACCCGGGTTAACTTTTCAGTTTCCATAATTTGTGCAGTTTGTATATCTTATGACATTTATGTATCTTTTGTAGTTTGGATGAAATAAAAGATTGGAAACTGTCCTTTATTTTGAATAGCTCTCAATTACCGTTCAATCACAAACTTAGGTGAGAGCAACTTCACAAGCATCAAGATTATTTCTAAACGATCTTCTAAAAACGTCTACTGAGCAAATGTGACAAATTGTGCCTCGTCAAGAAAAAATATTCACTTTCTATACAAAACCCAGTTTATTTTATACTTTCTATGAACTGTAGGTACGAATACAGAGAAAATAAGTGATACATAAACAAAAATACCTTGATTGCCTTTAACCGGCGATGGTGTGGAGTCCTTCCACATATCTTGAATAATATTCATAACCTCCCTAGTAACAGACTGATTCATATTCGATGCACTTGCATTCTCAGATGAAGGTCTTACTGCAGAGGCCTGCAAAACCCAATAATAATAACGGTTGAGTTCATGAGAGCTATCGTTAACCGGTGAATGGAGTTTTACCGGAAACCAAGGCGTCTGATTAGTTTATTCAAATACAGAGACAGTTCAACTAATAATTTGAATAGACCAATCAAACGCCTTGATTTCTTATAAAATTACATTTACCGGTAAACGGTACGGCACCCCTGATTTTAACCATTAACACAATATGGTATATTAACCGGAAAACATCATTAATCATTTTAAAATCAAAAATAGAATTAATTCTAACATTTTTTTACATTAAAATTTTGTTTTTAATACTGTTCAAGATTCTGATATTTCACACTCAACCATTTAGTCAACTAGTATCCGCGGAGTAAAGCCTCGATTACATTAGACTGGTTTACTAGCCAACAACCCAGCGAGTCTTGAAGCTACAATCCGTCCCAGCTCCCCCCAACAAAGGCCTGACTCTGCGATTACAAAACGAAATTTAACATGAAAATTCAACTCATAAAGACATTTTCCAAACATACAACATAGAAACTATTAATGCAAAGGAAACGAAAAAATGAGATAATAAATTATTGGCGCTACAAGCAGAAGCCGAAGCTACAAGAACCAGCTCTTGGCTTTCAATGAAGGAAGCTTGATCGGCATGTAGTGTTGCTACTCACTGACTTGTTAGCTAGTAAACTAGCCCAATGTAATCGACGTTTAAGACATTATATTTAGGCCTGACGCAAATAAAACGCAGCCGCGTTACTTTTTGTAAAATACATAAATAAATAGTACCCCAGCATAGAAGCGAGGATGTGTTGCAATCCATTTCTGTTGATTCATTCAATGAATTGGCTTTTATATGCGGAGGAACCT
The DNA here is from genome assembly GCA_948455865.1 of Conomelus anceps. Classification (NCBI taxonomy): domain Eukaryota; kingdom Metazoa; phylum Arthropoda; class Insecta; order Hemiptera; family Delphacidae; genus Conomelus; species Conomelus anceps. The sequence continues at coordinate 14,534,384 of OX418216.1, forward strand.
TTATTTTTATGCTTCACATGGAGTCACGCACTGTAGACTGCATTTCTACTCGTGCAAATTTCAATAAGGCAATCAAAACGTTTCTCCAGATAAGTTTTCTTTTTTAGAACGAAATACATTTTTTCAGCAACAGCCACACAAAACAATGTATGTATTACTCTATTATAATTGTATCAATATTTATATATTTTAAATAAGCACTACAATTACTCATATTTACCAAAGACTGTGGATTTTCCTCCATGTGCTGGTTCTTGTTCAAATCATTAGCCACGAATTGGTTCCTTTGAAATCTTGAAGAAAAGCCTTGCTTCACTGCAAATCAAATCAGAGAAAATTTGATGAGAAAAAATTATAAATTTCAAGATTACTAACAATTTATTTATATAAGGTAATTTATACGGTATAGAAAGAACAGACATTCAGCACAATATTGGTAATGAATTAGGATTGGAAAAATAACAATAATAAAACAGGAGTTTATGGAGTATTGATGATCGGGGAAAATGATACTTTTAGTAGTGAAAAGAGCATTCTGTACCTGAAGGGTAACTTGACAGGTGTCACAAAAAGAGGAGTCCTACGTGAAAAATACGTCAGACATTTTAAGCATCTAGATTTTCTTATTGCGAATGAATTGACAAAATTAGTTTTTAAACCCATCTCAAAGTATTTGAGAACTGGAGAACCTTAAAACTACAAATTGATGATAACTATCCTTGAAGACAGAAGAGCTAAAAGTGATTTTTGTTAAGAAGCTGTCATAAATAAGCTTTTACTCAAGCCATTTAGAATGATGTATGATATCACATACAATTATGAATAAACATACAAAGAACATTTCTTTTTGTTTACAAGAATAACTTAAAGTTATTACAAGAAATAAATATTACAAGACTGCCTCTAAGCCAAACGTAAAATGTCAGTTTGTTCTAAACATCTCACGAGTGGCTTAAACGCTAAATACAGTTATTGTATACACTATTTTATCTGCAACTACCAATAACTTACTTTAAATTACTAATCCAATTGCATCATTTACTCAAACTAAACTAATCTAAAATGCTTTGTTGCTCACAATCAGTTGCTAGTTAAAATTCAATTTTATTTAAAAAATATTTAAATCTGCTTATGTGACTATTGCATTATTATTAATTTTACTAGAAGCAAAAAAGAATTAAACTTAATTGGGTTTTTAGAATTACACTCGGGTTCGGTTCCCGTACCAGTCAGGCATTTCTTAAATTCACTTAATAATAATTGTTCACGTACAAATTTTATACTCATGTGGACAGATAAGAAATAAATATTCTTCTTTTTAAATCATCATCTATTCCTTTATTCGCACGCAAGCCACTAAAGCTTATTACACGAATGATTGTGCTATTTTTGACTCGCTGCTAGCGCTTTAAAGTAATTTGAATGAGATTTTGGGCTATTGAGCCTTTAAATTAAAAAGCCATATTATATAGTCTTGTATTAATGTTACAAACCCCCTCCTTCATCATCATAAAAAGCATTTTTAAGAACGGTGCTATACGGTGCCCTAATCAGGTGGGGTGAGGGATCAAAATTAGCAGAGTGAAAATAGTTTGAAGATGGCCTGCTTTAAAGTTTGGCTACTTGAACAATACATTTTTAGCGCGAGAGTCCGGGTCTCCCATTGTCAATGATGCAAAAACTAGAAGAAAATCACTTTGAGACTCATTATGAGGGTAAAAATGCTAGAATGAATGATTTCATATAGCTTAAAATGTGTTTTAGAGGGATTTGTTTTTAAACATATTGTTACGGGTTGTATGTCTAAAATCACGCTGGCAACACTTAATTTTATCACTCGCACTTTATTTACACAAATAATCACAACACTCACTGATCGGTAATATTTTTAAGAGAAAATAAGCAATTTAAAACAGATAAATCAATATTGTTCAACTAATAAAGAGATTTCAATAAACTGTACAAAAATCAATCACTAAAAGTTAAAAGGCCGATCTAATATTAAATAATAACTGTACAATAAACTGTTCAATAATATTCAGAAAGAAACGTCGAGGAGGAACAATTAACTTACGTAGCACAAGTCCGTAATACAGTAGGCCTAATACGTAAAAGAATTATCACAAAAGAACTGTCAAAAGAATTATCACTACAGACAACGAAAGTTCATTAGATGGTTTGTAATAGCGCTAACGGGATTGCACTGTCTGTATTAACGGGACTGTCACTACTGCCACTTATCAACGTAGAACAACAACTGAACTACTTAACTGTCACACTTGTTTATCGTGACGAATTTCTAACAAGACTGAACTGATTTACAAAAGTCCACCTCTATTAATATACTTTGTCATAAGTTAATTGAGATATCTCTAGATTTCTCTACCAACTTCTACCGATTTCTAAAATAAACAATCAAGGAAACTCGAACTTTTCACAATATTCGATAAGACTCCATTAATTTCTAATCAAACAACTAGAACATTCTACAAATTACCCAGTAAACACCATAAAAGTGTCAAAAGCAGAGTAATTAATTGCTTAAAAGTAAACATTTACATAGCAGATAACACCGAGAACCACTGTTTCTTCTTTCTTTCTATTCTCTCCAATTTCATATTCGCTACAATATATATATTCTTGAATTATTGTTACTGTTTGACCAGCGAAAGAATGCCCCCAGCGGAGTGGAGCAATAACAGGCTCGACTGGCTTTATCGCGCATTCCCACAAACATCAGTGCGTCATCGTTTGTATTACAATATGAGGAACTCAACGGAAGCTGGCTAATATCTATTTTACACTGGCTAGGATGCAATGTGACCTGTGCATAAAGCGCTCCATTAAAATTGAACTTCACATTTTACTTTATAATTCGAAAACCTATTATCCAATTTCAGTGATTCTTTCACAGAAAATAAGTTTAGGATGTTATTACTCTTTCATAAGATTCATGTGTGTAGTTTACTCCAACCATAAAAAGTTTTTTCATGTTTTGCCATTAAAATTTACAGACTTGATGCAAGAAATAACCCATTATTTAAAAAACCAACACATTTTCGTGACAATATCTGTAACATCTGTTTAAAGAAGCATCAAAGATCATTCATTGCGGAAATCATCGAATTCTGTTGAATAGTTATTGAACAAATGAGTTGTAAACAAATAGTTACAGATCTTCTATGAAAATGATTATTTCAACAAAAATCGAATTTATCTTTGAATGAGTTTATTTATGAGAAATTTTTACTGGACAAAAAATATTCCTAACCGTCTTATCATCCATAATTCAGTATTTCAGAAATAATTGGAAACACTTTTTATTTTATGGCTGATGTTTCTGGGATTGCACGATAAAGCCAGTCAAGCCTGTTACTGCTCCACTTCGCCAGGGGCATTCTTTCGCTGGTCAAACAGCAGAGAACTCCTCTTTTGGTGTACTATATAGTTTCCATCCCCCCCCCCCCCCCCCACCCAGACTGCCCTCTAGTTATGCCACGGATCATTGTACTTAATTGACAATAAAGATTTGAAATATAGCTAACCTGTTTGCGGGTTACTGTCACCAGTAGCTGGGGCCTTCTTCTGATTGGTTGGTGCATTCTCCTTGCTGACAGGCGTTCCATCCACTTCCATTTGATCAGTGTACACTTTGAACGGAGTCTTGGCAGGTGGATGCAGGCTTTTACGTGCCGTCGACTCCAGATTAGCGGGATTTTCCTTGTTGGCAGCCGGAGTACCGCCATCCACTTCCATCGTGTCCACGTAAAACTTGAACGGCGTTTTGGTTGCTGTCGTATGGACAACGCTTTTGCGAATCGAAGCCGCCGCCGCTGCTGTAGTCGGAGCCTGGTTTTTGGCTGAAATACCATCAGAAAAATAATATTAAGAAGTTATGAATGTGGAAAAAAGAAGAATTTCGAAATTAATAGGATAAATAAAATCATATAACCCGCTCACTGCGCAATACTAAAACTTGCAAGTAATGAAAAAATGCGACACTTCAATAATTAAGAGGTTTAATTATATTCTTCTAAGTCCTCATCGCTCATGATTCTTTTTGTTCGAGAAGTTTCAGTCCTTTTCACAAAAATTTTACAATCACGAACCCAGACGAATGTAAGCTTTTTATTTTTTTTCAAGGTTTTTTGCCATTCCCAGCAAACGTTTATAGTAGGGAGAGAGGTGTTCATTCACATATACGTCTGATGAAGGTAATCTACTGCATATATCGGTGGATTTGATGGCTTTCCTTTTCCTTGCAGCAGTGATCCATTCAATTTTCTTATGTCTCGAACTGAATTTTGCCACAATAGAAGAGGCTCCTTTGGCGGTTGGCATTCTGTGAACTATGGATAAATCTTCCTTCTTAAAATTCACGTTCACAGATTTTGCTACAGCCTCCATGACGACCAGTAAATTCTCTTCCTTGGTTTCGGGAATACCAACGATTTCTATGTTGTCCAATCTTGTGTACTGTTGTAGCCCGTGAATTTCCCTTCCCAATTTCAGAACATGTGTTTTGGCGTCCAAATTCTGTTTCTCTAGGTCCTCAAATTTTTGTTTCAAAGAATCATGTTCGATTGTAAGAGTGTTGATATGTGCCTTGATGTCATCGGTTTTGGTATTGAGATTTTCCAATTTCGTGCTGACGTTGTCTAATCTCGAGTTAAAGAAGGATTTGAGATCAGTTAGTTCAGTTCGTAGAGAATCTATTAGCTCGGAAAATTGTTTCAAGTTATTGTACGACTGACCTGAATTATTTTTATCCTGCTTGCAGTTGTCACATTTCCATGCAGCTCTGACCTGAGTATTCATCTTTTTAAACTTTTCGATTGATTCTAGTCTCGTGCACGAGGGATGGAACACATTTTGACACTCACTACACCCCACTGAGGTTTCCTTTTCTGCCAAATTAATTTTACATTTAAAACACTTTGCCATAATGGAAATGTTTATTTCAGTAAGAATTCGTCCTGAAAGCTATATCACGCAGCGGCAAAGGTCACCGATTAGAACGAAACTATCGACACGACCGTTCTCATCGAAGTCTCGACTGACACTGAATATCATTATTTAATTCTGCTATATAATAAAGAGCTACTTACTGCTAACTGTCAACGAAACTAACGCTGGAGAGTGAGCGATTGAAGGAAGAGAGGAAGAAGAATGAAAAAAAAAATGAAGAAGGGGAAGAGAAGAAAGAGAAGAAAAAAGAGAAGAGAAGGAGAAAAAAGAAGACATGATGATTGAGGAGAAAGAGGAGAACAAGATGAAGAGAAGATGAGATGAAGAAAGAGACGTTGGAGAAGAAAAAATTAAGAAAAATAAAGATGGAGAGAAGTATGACTTAAATTCAGATGTTTATTTGCGCAAATTTACAATATATATGGATGATTACAGTGCTGTAGCCAATAATTAGTGAAGTACAATGCTTTAAAAAATGTTAACTCTATGGTTGGAATAAACAAGTGGTTCATAAACGTGTAGATATTTTAATGGATTGTATTTTAAAAATTGATCATGTGATGGATAATAAAAAAAGAGAGCTTTGAATTGAGAGAATTTTTGGTCATTGAGGCCTTTCTTACACTTAATCTGCTCAAAATGTCCTATTTTACATATCAATAGATAGAAATGAAATTTACTAATTTATAAATGAATTGACTGTTCGAATGAGATAAACTTGAATGAAAATGTATATATGGAACAAAAAATGAAAGAGAAAGATGATTGAATGGTAAAGATAATTTATTAAATAAAAATCAATCGAAGAATTAACGTAATAAATAGATAAATTAAAAGAGGGTGACCAAAAAGAAGAATAAGACTTTAATAAATAAATGCCTACCTAAAAATGCATACAACACAAACATTTTTCTTCTGCATGATTTAGGGCTAGCTCAAAATTTCATCTTTAAATATCTAAAAAAGATTAAATATCTACAAAGATCCTTTCAATTATAAGAAGTAAAATGGAAAGAGTAAAAAAGGGAAGAAGAAAAAGAAAAGAGAAAGAAGGGAAAGGACAAGAAGAAGCTGATGATGGAAGAAAAAGAAAAGTAGATCATGACTATTAAATTTATAAATAGGATAAATATATTCGAGTCAGGAATAGGAAGATACCAGAAAAGGAGAAGATTTTTATGTACAAAATTTACTATGTTCCTATTGTTTTGTATGGTGCAGAGACATGGACATTGACAGAGAAAGAGTGGAGTAGACTTCAAGCAGGAGAAATGAAGTTCCTCAGGGCAATTAAGAGAAAGAGATACGATTAGAAACGAGGATATAAGGAGGGAGCTGAAAATGGAAAGCATGAAAGAAAAAGTTGAAAAGATGAGACTGCGTTGGTTCGGAAATGTGAAGAGAATGGGAGAGGATCGAATACCAAGGAGAATGGAAGAGATGAGGATGGAGGGCAGAAGACCGAGAGGACGACTGAGACGGAGATGGATTGACGGAGTTGTCGACGGAATGGTGAGGAGGAGATGCAGATGGCGGCAGGTCGAGGAAAAGAGATGGCCCCAAGAAGTGGAAGATCGAGGAAGATGGAGGCATTGTTAACACCCAGACCCGGCATTAGCTAGAACGGGATCAGGATATGTATGTATGCATGCATATTCGAGTCAATTGAATTGAGCCTTGAATTGAACTGAATATTGAGCAACAAGCGGGAGAAGTCAAAATCTTATATACAGGGTGGGGGAAATGTTTGGAAACGGCTTAATATTTCATATACAAAGGTGATTTTGCGGTAGGTATGATTGAGGATCCTACTCAAATTGAAAATACTATTTTACTGTGACTTTAAAAATCTGGTCCGCCATCTTGGAACCGCCATTTTGAATGTAACTTTTTTTTTAAATAGGAAGGGGGTCATGCGATACATGATTTCAATACGGAATTTTAAGACAAAATGAATGCCGAAAACCGCACATCGATATGTCAACCCGTTTCGGAGATATTTACATTATTAATCGATACCATGAAAAGCAGAAATGAAATAAATAAGTACATTAAAATCTTACCTATCAAATTTTTTGTTAATAGTGTTTGCTAATTAACATTAAAACCCAATTATTTTAATAAATGTTCAAACTGTTTTCCTTCAGCTGTTTGACAATGTGCTAATCTTAAATAATAGCCATCAAGCACATTTTGAATCATTTCGCGTGGAATTCTGTTAGCCACTTCAGTTATACATTCTCTCAGTTCATTAATTGTTGCTGGTTTCTTTTTGTACACATTGTCTTTCATGTAGCCCCAAAAGAAATAATCAAGTGGAGAGAGGTCAGGTGACCTAGCGGGCCACTCTATTGCACCTCTACGACCTATCCAGCGTTGGGGAAATGTTTGGTTCAATATATCCCGCACTCCTAATGCATAATGAGGGGGCGCCCCATCTTGTTGAAACCACAAGTTATGTAACTCTTGTCTGTTGATGTTCTGGATGGCTGGAACGATCAAATTTATTAACATGTTCTCGTAAATGGCACCTGTTAAATTATTCTCGATAATAAATGGTCCTACAATGTGACCATTTACCATACCAGCCCATACGTTTAATTTTTCAGGATACTGTGTATGACCCTCCTTCATCCAGTATGGGTTGACATCGGTCCAGAAACGATAGTTTTGCTTATTTACATTGCCGTTAAGCATGAACGTAGCTTCATCCGAAAATACTACATTATTAAAGAAGTTTGGATCATTGTCATACTTGTTCATCATTATGTCACAAAACTCTACCCGGCGGTCGAAATCATCCTCATTCAGTTCTTGTAATACATGAAGCTTAAACGGATGGAAATGAGATTCCTTAAGAACTTTTCTGACAGAACGAGTAGACATACCATGTTCCTTGGCAACGCTTCTAGTTGATGTATGCGGATCTTCAACAAATGATTGCATTACCTCTAAAGATTTTTCATTGTTGGTGGCAGTATTTGTTCTTCCAGTGCGAGCACGATCAGTCACTTTGCCCGTTTCTTGAAACCGCTTTACTGTCTTAAAAACAACACTTTTACTAATTGGATTTCTGTTGGGAAATGTTTCGTTAAATAAATCAGAAACTTCTTGGTAAGACCGTACTCTATCTCCATAGCCGCGCATCATTAACAAAGTTATTCTCTCGGTTTCATTTAAAAATGCCATTGCGAACGACTTTAAACACACTCACTACTTCATGATTGAAAAAGAATTCATTAAATCAGTTGGATTATTACAGATGATTTTAGGTTGATATCATGATTATTGTTGATATTATGATATCCAGAGTCAGATGTTCATCACGCGAAATGATTCAAAATGTGCGGTTTCATTTAAAAATGCCATTGCGAACGACTTTAAACACACTCACTACTTCATGATTGAAAAAGAATTCATTAAATCAGTTGGATTATTACAGATGATTTTAGGTTGATATCATGATTATTGTTGATATTATGATATCCAGAGTCAGATGTTCATCACGCGAAATGATTCAAAATGTGCTTGATGGCTATTATTTAAGATTAGCACATTGTCAAACAGCTGAAGGAAAACAGTTTGAACATTTATTAAAATAATTGGGTTTTAATGCTTATTAGCAAACACTATTAACAAAAAATTTGATAGGTAAGATTTTAATGTACTTATTTATTTCATTTCTGCTTTTCATGGTATCGATCAATAATGTAAATATCTCCGAAACGGGTAGACATATCGATGTGCGGTTTTCGGCATTCATTTTGTCTTAAAATTCCGTATTGAAATCATGTATCGCATGACCCCCTTCCTATTTAAAAAAAAAAGTTACATTCAAAATGGCGGTTCCAAGATGGCGGACCAGATTTTTAAAGTCACAGTAAAATAGTATTTTCAATTTGAGTAGGATCCTCAATCATACCTACCGCAAAATCACCTTTGTATATGAAATATTAAGCCGTTTCCAAACATTTCCCCCACCCTGTATAAAAGGCGATGTGTGTATGTATCTATGTTTGTACATGTTCCCAGTAAACTCCGAAACCGCTGAACCGATTTTTATGAAATTTTCAGGCACAATATAGAATAGTCCTGTGAAGTTTGGGAGTTCAAAAAGTCCTCGCTGAAGGACCCAAAAGGAGGAATCTATCCTGAAAGGAGCAGCTGATAAAAGTCAACATTTTTTAATCATATGGTGGGCCTGGAGCATTGCAGTCAAGTAGGAAACATACGACCGGAGAATCAAAGCTCAACTTATGTTTCATTCATTATTTCTTTGGTGAAACATTTTCTAATTGTAATATTTAAACAAACAAAAGATAACGTTTGTCATTTTTTCATAAGTTTTGATATTTTGAATTACAATAACTCTGGGTCTAGGCAAGCTAGGAAGATGCGGTATGTGCTAGGCTCTTGGGAATTCACCGAATACTGCTAGTTGTTTATATGTGAGAATGCTGTATAAGGGGCACCAATATAGTTTTTACATTAAAATGAAGGCTTTAATTAATTACAGTACCTGCAACTGGCGATGGGCTCTTCCACATGTCCTGCACCATATTCCTGACCTCTCTGGTAACAGACTGATTCATGTGAGATGTATTTGGAGTCGGCTCAGATGCCGATGATCTAGGTGCCGAATCCTGACAAATAACATTATTTTATTAAAAATCGATCACTTATTAAAAAGAAAGTTATTAACTCAGTCTAATTTTAAACATGGCGTTCAAATCAAGAGAAAATAAAAGAGAATACAGTAATAAGTGACACATAGAAAACAAACTTAATTAAATTTGTCTTAGAAGTGGCTGAAATTCGCTTGGATGATGAAAAATAAGATTAGAGTAAGATCAGTGCTCTAGAACTTTATGAACGTAAGTTGAGGCGCTCTTATCGAAGTACGACTTGAAAAGCCTCTATTTCATTGAACGTGGTCACAAGTTAACCTAACCTCGAAACGCAATAATAACAGTACTATCGCGTGACCTGGCTGGCTCAGGTCTGGAGTCATTATCAGGTCGCAGCTGAACTAAGTTCAGGGCCTCTGATTGTTTTTATGCAGCGGGGACCGACGGGCCCAACATGTCCTTCCAAAACACGGTTTTGGCCTCAGTAAAACGAAATGTCAGACACTAACAAAAATAAATTAACAAGATGAAAAGATAATGTATGGTCCGTTAATTTACAGTAAATGTCTACGCCAATATCCCTTACATTAATATTTCATGTTTTCATTTTTTAAATAATGGAAGATTAATGTAACTTAGTGAGCGCTATCTAACAGCAAACAAAAAAAAATATATTTATTTATTCCAGGTGGAAAGTAAAATTGATAGGTTAAAAATCGATTTACATAGAATAAATAAAAATAGCATGAATAGGAAAAATATACAGTGAATTACATTGCAATGATGCAAAATTGAATATTGTTTCCTTTTTATTTTGATGAACCGTTTCTATAATAAAAATAAAGCCAAAATATGATAGAAAAGTAATATAAAGAACAGCTTTAAGATAGCCCTCTACAAATAGATTCCAAAAAAGTCTCGACTTTGAAGTTAAGATCTTCAAGAGCAGTTCATAAATAATATGGAATTCAGTTGAAGCATTGATTATACTGGGCGAGTTTACTAGCTGACCAGTCAGGCTACAAACCGACCCAGCTGTCCCTGTCTGTAGTGTAAGGCCGGCCATTCACGTTCCAACTTGCAGTACCACTTGCAGTACTGCTATAAATAGTCGATTACATTGGGATAGTTACTCACTAAGCGAGTAGCGAGTAGGACGTTACTAACCGACCGTGCTACAGCAGCTCAGCATACCAAGCCAAATTATATTAAAAATTTAATTTCCAGAATCGCCCTCATACTATGGAATTTCAAAGACAATAAACAATTTAGTTTGAAGTGACTGACAATTGAATAAACTGACAAATATACGTAAACAGAATTTTATTAATTTCGAATTCCTTTAATTGCTATTACTTTACACTGAAGACTTCTGCAATGGCGGATATTGACAATATCCGCCATTGCGGAAGTCTTCAGTATAAAGTAATAGCAATTAAAGGAATTCGAAATTAATTTATTAATCTATTAATTTATTTAATTAATTAATTTATTAATTTATTTAATTTATTAAATTTATTAATTTCGAATTCCTTTAATTGCTATTACTTTACACTGAAGACTTCTGCAATGGCGGATATTGACAATATCCGCCATTGCGGAAGTCTTCAGTATAAAGTAATAGCAATTAAAGGAATTCGAAATTAATAAATTCTGTATATGTATATTTGTCAGTTTATTCAATTGTCAGTCACTTCAAACTAAATTGTTTATTGTCTTTGAAATTCCATAGTATGAGGGCGATTCTGGAAATTAAATTTTTAATATAATTTGGCTTGGTATGCTGAGCTGCTGTAGCACGGTCGGTTAGTAACGTCCTACTCGCTACTCGCTTAGCGAGTAACTATCCCAATGTAATCGACTATTTATAGCAGTACTGCAAGTGGTACTGCAAGTTGGAACGTGAATGCCCAGCTTAATTTCTTATAATGGATTAAATTCATGTTAATATAATAAGTGTCAAATTATTATCAGGAGTCAGGCCTTTGTTGGAGGAGCTGGGTTGGCTTTTAGTGTTACAGCTACTCGCTGAACTTGCTCAGTATAATCGCCAATAAGTAAGGCTTACTCAAGTCTTTTCTTGATAATATACGTTCATAAATACGGCCCCTAATGTTCTAGTTCTTCTTAATAGTTATTACTAGGCTGTTATAATTACAAGAAGAAATAATTGTAAGAAGTATTCTGAAAAATAAAAATATGGTAAAAACAAATAGAAGTTGAAAATTTGATAATATTCTTCTATATATTACCATATAGTGTGGAGTCGATTCGTTGCACTGGCTGTTCCTACTCCAATCATTTGAAGCCGATTCGTTGCCATGTCTTGCAGCAAGCTTCGGCTGGAGTGAAGTTTGTTTACCTACAAAAAAAATTTAAAAAAAAAATCATCCAAACCTCGTAACATAAACAGAAAAGAGATACGAATTTTATTGAATAATGTGGGCGGAGTAGTCATGCAAATTCTAACCTAACATTGTATTGGATAACACTCAGCAGGTTGCAATCCTTCTTTACATTTTTCTTCTTTCTTTTCTTCAATTTATTCTTCCTCTTCTTATTCCTTATTTTCTTATTCTTTATTTTATTCCTAATACTTCTTTCCTTTTTCTTCATTTTCTTCCTCTCCACACCTCCTCATAATTTTCCCCAATTTTATTTATTTTTAATTTTTCTCTTTCTGGATTGTCAGCTGGAAGATTCCTTCTTCCTTGTTTACTTTACATTCTTCTTGCTCTCCTCATACTCCTCTCTTCTTTTCTTCCGCTTTTGTGGCTTTTTATTGTTCATCCTACCTTTTTTTCTTCTGTTTATTCTCATTCTCCTACTTCTAACCTTCTACTTTTTATCTTCCGCTTCTTACTTTTCTTCTTTTCCCCCGTTTCTGCATCGTATTATTCTCATTTTATTCTTCATATTATTTCTCTTTTTTTAGGTTATGGCAGCCAGAAGGGGCCGCGCTACCTGTCCTCTAAGTATTTTTCCATCAAGGTTCGAAAAGGTCCCTACGATTTCTCTTCACTACTCTACTCCATTGTTCTTGGATTCCGCTCGACTTCACTCATTAGTGGACCCTTCTCCTAGACTGAGGGCACTTTTAGTTAGTGGTGAGCACTATACTTGAATAGATATAACTTTCGTATCGGTGTAGCACGTATACAATAAGATAGGGAATACAACGTATTTTGATATTACATATTCAAGTACAGTATTAATCAAGTGTTTGATGTGCACTTTACATCTGCTACATGGCTACATCTGCATGTAACTTATGTTTTTGTTTTTTTTACTGTATACTCTAAAACTGTGTTTATATTACTACCAATGATTCTTTTAAGAAAAGTTACAATATGAGAAACTCAAAGTTAGGTTCAAGTAGTTTCCAATCACAGTTAATATGAGAAAATTGGGTGATAGGTATTGCTTATTATTACCAACATAACATAACCTAACCTAGCCTAACCTTACCTAACCATGCCTGATTATTATTACAAGTAATTATTTCTAATTTGAGCTGTTAATACAAAGTATGTATGTGGTCTGAGTATAACTAAATTTGCAATTTATCTGTATGCTAATTTATTCGCTGAGCTGCAAAAGTGCCCTTAGACCATCAGAGTGGTCCACCAATAGTGTCTTCCGTGTGGGGAAAACTGTAATTCAATAACAATAGGCGACCAAAAGGTTGAAATTCTACAACAATAGGCGGTCGCAGAGGGTGTAGCACAACATCTACCTGTCCATCTATTGTTGTTGGTGGTACAGTTGGGGTCTGACGAGTTGATCCCTGGCCGATTCTTGCCCTTCTCCACCAACTCTCTGCTACTCTGCGTTGCAATGACATATGCAGGCTAGTTTAAGCGCAGAAAACTTGTTTGTCTCTGGCCGTAGTTTTCAAATTAGGAGTAAAGCATGAATAGAGCATGCGCAGTTGGCTTCCTACTACCGCCGCCCGCTCCCGCACCGAAAAACCAGGGATCAACTCCTCAGACCACTACTGTACCTTGTGGCTGCTTTTACCCCTTATTTTTTTCCACTAGCATCCTTTTTCTTCTCCTTATTTTCTATCCTTATTTTTCCATTAGCATCCCTTTCCTTTCCTTATTTTCTATTTCACTTCTTTCTTTACCCCTCATTTTCCTTCATCTTTTTTTTCTGAGGATGAAGCCCACATAGGTCTGAGACCTGTGCGTGGGTAATGAGTTGGATGATGGTGATTGATGAGTTGGACCTACAGTTTTAGGTGGGTTCCGAACCACCGGGAAGTGATTTTTACAGCAGAGAACAGTGTCTTTTTTGCTGGCCAATCTAATCGGTCACCGTTACGAACGGGACCTACGAGAACGCAGCTTATCTCTCTGATTGAACAGATACCAGCTACGGCTCGTGGCTATCACTTCCCTATCACTTGCTCTTCCTCAACTTAAAAGCCATAAAACTTTATATTATGATATTATGACAATGAATATTTTTGTTTAATCAATTATATTAGAAACGCAACACCAACTGGTACTTACCAACATTATTATTAGTTTGTAAACATAATTCTTCTTGCTGCTCAGCATCCTGGAAAAAACAAAATTAATTAAATTAAGCGAAATAAATTTGAGGCACATGAAATAGTAATATATAAAAATGTATAATCCATCTGGGGCAGAAGGCCCAAAATCTGCTTTACTAAACATATCTACAAGAAAATCCAATTTATTTTTACTTTGCACCTAAGATTACAACATTCTATCCAATTCAAAATTTACAATCCTATATAATAAACAGCTACTTGTTATTATCTGTCGATGATACTCTAATGCTGGAGAATGAAGGAGAAGAGGAAAAAGGGAAAAGAAGATGGACGGAGAAGAAGATGGGGGAAAACAAGCAAAAAAGATACAGGAAAAAAGCAGCAGAAGAAAACGAGAAGAAGATGGAGGAAATGGAATACAAGAAGGAGGAGAAAATATTAATAAAGTAGAAGGTAAAGAAGAAAAGGAATAAGAAAAAGAGACAATTGAATTTGTACATGTAATTACACATACTGGAAATCTAGATTCAATTGAATAGGTCAACCTGTTAATTATAACATAATTCGGGACTGCACTTGGAAGGGAGGGACCAGCTGCTATTATGCCACGTTATCTGCTTTATTATCACTTACCGGGTGGTTTGGAGCTCACCTTCAACTATAGGTACCACCATTCATAACATCATTGTATCATAATTCGCCTCATTACCCACGCACAAGTCTCAGACTCATTTGGTTTTCATCAGTAAGGGAAAAGTTTAATAATACAAATTTAGATTACCTGTAGCATGAGACTGTTCCTTGTTAAATCTGCCAACTCATCAGGATGCAATGCGGGACGACTTTTCCGTTTTTCTTTTTCCCCTGAAAAATGAAAATTCAGTTGCCAATGTGGTGAAATATATAATCAAAAACAAGTCAAGCTTTTCTTACACTAATAACGTAGTCAACAGACATTATACCTTGAGACCATCTGCAAATAAATATCAGACATATTACACCAACATTGAATCCATCAGGAGACAGTTAATTTACATAAGTTCGAAAATAATTAACAAAATACCTGAGCATTACATCAGCAACAATAAAATTACAAAAATAAAATATAATATCATCGCCTGGATCAAGAGCATATACTCTTTTGATTTGTGAATGAAGTTTAAACAGGCTTTTCTGATTGTGTGCTTGCTTGCTGATATATAATAATAAGCGTATGGCTTTTAATGGTGGGGAGACCCTTACGGGTAGTTCCACCTCGCCGTTTGAGCCATGTTACGGGGAACATGGTGGACCTACTATTTTAGGTGGGTTCCGAACCACCGGGTAAGTGATAATAAAGCTTGTAACATCAAGTCATTGAAGCACGGTCACCCATCCAAGCGCAGTCTTGAGCGGTCGTGACTGAACATCACGATCACTTGAACACCACGCTCACCGCATGACCAATCACCACCCTTGCTGATATTTGATACTGGATGACTACAATACACCTTTTCCTTTCTATTCCCTCTCCCCATACCCCTCCCGAAAACCTTTCCTAGTACTTACCATAGTTGGAAACGCTTTACATTTCACACCAGACTAGCCCTACTTCCTTATTTAATGTTATGTTATTTTATATTGAAATATATATCTATATTTTGTTTTATTGTATTGTGTGTTATGTGAATAAAATTGAATTGAAAAAAAGAAGGGCAATTAAAATGCTAGGGAAGTGATAACCGCGAGCCGTCGCAGGTATCTGTTCAGTCAGATAAAGAACTCCTGGGCCCTCTTTGTAATGGTGACCGATTCACTCTGTTCTCTGCCGTAAAATAACTTTTCGATGGTTCGGAACCTACCTAAAACTGTAGGTCCCAATCACAATCATCCAACTCATTTCCCACGCACAGGTCTCAGGCCTATGTGAGCTTCATCCTCAGAAAATAGAAAAACTACCAAAGTATCTCAACATATTTTAAAAGTAGTTTACGACTATTACGAGAGAAAATAGATGTACAATCAGCACTTCTCTTTGAGAAAATTTTCAATATATTAATTGCCTAATTTCATGCTAATTAATATCATGATCTATGTTAATTGTATACGGATCGACGACCCTGCACGTGTTCTCTTAAGGGAGGTATTAAGCTTGTTTTTTTTTTTTAATTTAACTTAAGTTATATAATTATAAGTATATTGTCTGATGATTGTTTACTTACTATTTTTCAGTTTTTCCTGGAGTTTTTTCTCATACCATGCAGCATAAACTTCCTCCAATTGAAATTCGCAATTTTCATTGGCGTACACCTAAGAAAATGTAGTTATAAAACTATGAAGTATTTTATGAGTTCTTATGAAATAAAATTAAGAGTATTTTCAATACAAAATAAAATAGATCAAAACTTCCTACTCTTCAAGAAGTGTGATTACATGAGCGTAAATATTTTCAGCTAAAACAAATTAGCTGTACGGTAATACGTTAAATGGAAGATTCATTAGCTTCAATATGTTTCATAATTTAATGCTAAAAAGTAAAGAACAATTCATTTTAAAACCAATGATATATGATTTTCAATTGAAGCATATTATGCTTTAATTGAAAATCATATATAATAAACAGCTACTTGCTTTTATCTGTCGACGAGACACTGATGCTTGGAGAATAAGCGATTGAAGAAGGAAGAATGAGAAGATAAAGATGTAAGAGAGGTGGAGAAGGAGAAGGATGAGGAGGAAGAGGTGGCGAAGAAGAATAAGGAGACGGGGAAAGAGATGAAGATGAGAAAACGAAGAAGACAAACAGTAGAAAAAAGAGGAGGAGAAAAGAGGAAGATGGAGGAGAAGGAGAAGGAGGATGAGACAATTAACTTAAATTTGTAGATAGGCTATTACACATTATAGAAATCTGTATTCAATTAAATCGGGCAGCCTGCTAGTAATAATATAATGCAATAAATAAACTAAGTATAAAACCAATATTGAATCAATTAGGAGACAGCGAATATAAATAAGTACTAAAATCTTATCATTAAAAAAAAACACGAATAAAGTACAAATAATACAAACCGCACATACACTGCACAAATCACAGTTGATAGACTAGTTATTGCGACCACTGTATCATTCTACGGCTGTACAATAACTTGGATTCAGGTATTGTTGCAGAAGTGCTGCCAATTCTTGATTTTCAATAAACTAAAAGAATTTCACTTGCTGTTTTTTTTTTATCATCTTATTTCTCAACCAACAATTTTTTTATATGCGGTTTGTATTATTTGTACTTTATTCGTGTTTTTTTAATGATAAGATGCCATTCACATTTTCAAATCAAGTGTACGCAGATATTGTTTTCGTCTATGGTTTTGCCAATGGAAACAGCCGGGAAGCTCAACCTGAATATGAAAGACGATTTCCGAATAGAAGAACACCTACTTACGAAACATTTGTATCGGTATTCAATAACTTACAAACAAATGGATCTTTTCCATTCGTTACTTGTTCGAATAATGAACGTCCTGTAATGGCTGTAATACAGGCTGTACGCGAACAAGATAATATCATTGTCATGATGCAGCGTAGTCCTCAACTTAGTACTCACCGACTTTCAAATAGAACATATCCCATAGAACAGTCTGGAGAACATTGAAAGAAAACAACTTTTATCCATATCATTTACAAAGAATTCAAAATCTATGTATTGATTTAATTAAAAATTATATTTCCAACCTTTCTGTTTGTTTATTATTGGCCTATTTTACACCATTCTCTTCAGAACTAAATTCCCTACAAGCTTTCTTTATAAATTTTCCGTGTTTATTACCCATTTAACGAAGTTAATGTGGATCAAATCTAAACGAAGCATGTTTTTTGAGACCAAATTTTGCGTATTTTGTCTGATATCTCAAATATCGGTGATTCTAGAGGTCTGGGAAGTGTTTTATTCAATTTTTCAGTTCATTTTACATAAAATCCAATAAATTCAACACCTAACTTAACGCCATAAAAAAATTCGTTTGGCTTTATTTCCATCCTTTCCCAGAAAATCGGGCGAAATCTTTCACTAGCCGTAACTCCCTAACAAAGAATTTCCGGACATATGTTTATATAAACTTTTTTCATTATTTTGATGAGAGGAAACCACCTTAGAATTTGTCGGGTTACTCGTGGGACACCCTGTATAGTTTCAATTTACCTCAATATTTTGCACAACACAGAAAATTCTAAATTTGAAAAGAGAGCAGTTTTGAACTTGAGTCTGTTGCATCATCACATTCATTGCAATTTTGTCACAATTAGTAAATAAATAAATATCTAATTTGACTCACCTCCTTCCATGGATAACATCTCATAACTTTTGGATTTTCGGGCTCGAAATATGCAACAACTTTTGGCAGTTCCTTGACATTCATTTGACCAGCAGCGCCATTATCTTCTTTGACATTGGCAGCACGTCGTTTCAATTTATTCTCGTGTCTCATAGCCAGTATTTCCTCGTACTGATATTCATGATTTGGAATTTTATAGATCTGCAACAAAAGAGAAATAGTGCAATCACTGTACTCATTGAACTCTTTTCGAGAGAAATTTTGAATTAACAGCTTCAAGTGATATGAGACAAGTTTTTTCGAGTGAAGTTTCCAGTGAATCTAAATTTCTCTTGTGAACTAGCCTCAAAGTTTTGAGAAATGTAACAAGACAAAACTTGTATAAGGAGCAGTTTTGGACTCTGTTGCATCTTTGCATTCATTGAATTTTTATCTCAATAACTGAATAATTTCTAATTTATTGAAAGGAGATGATACGATATTGAAAAACAGGAACATGATGCAATATATAAATTCGAATCCAACCAAGAAATAATAAAATTATAAAAATGAAATGAATTCAGAACCATCAGCAATAGGAAAACAATAATAATATATATCTTTAAGCCAGTCAAAGACTTGTGCGTGGGTAATGACAAAGTGAACACACAAGACTGAACGAGATTTGAACTCGAGGGCGTAGAAGCAGCGTATTGGAAATTGTTAGAATATTAGGAAGGGGGTACACAGGGCTTCCTAAGAAAAGCCGCCAGTAACTGAAGGCACAAATAATAGAACTTTTCACATGTTCTATCAAAATAATACTAATACTGAGAAGTTTATATTAAAACATTTGATACACATTATCATCTATTGTATTATATACTATGTTTGAGAATTTAATTGTATTTCTTCTCTCTTAATACCATAAAATTTTTCCTACCTCTTTTTTAGGATAGCAGCAGACCACTGCTGGATTTTCCGGTTCAAATATGGCAACCGGCCAAGCAGGAATTTCCGCTTTTGTTTGGATTGGTTGAGTAGTTGAAGTGCTCTGTTGTGAGGGCACTGAAGTCTGAACCAAGTGCATAGGTAGCAGCATCTTAAAGGCTTCAATGCCTTCTATCTCAGGCAAGCCTACAGTATTCCTTCCCAAATTTAGCTGGAACAACCTTCCAACAAAAGCAAAACAAGAACATTAAAAATAAATAGAAAGCACACCAAGAACTATTGCAATCTAATATCAGAACATTTTTTTAATCGTTGATGACGCCCACATGAGTCCGAGACTTGTGCGTGGGTAATGAGGTGAATGATTACACATAGATGCCAGACGAAGGAGCGGCAGCAAGCTGAAGTTGCGACGCCCCAACTAACTGCGCTAAGCGGTCCGCAAACTGACACTGAATTTCTATTTAATATCTTAGGATTTTCACTCACTTATGCTGGATAGAATAGAGAGATGCACTTCACTTCTAAAGAGGGTTTCATCAGCCTATTATATGGAATATTTTTTTTAAATAAATAATAATATTATTTCCTTTTTCAAATGTACAATACAAAGAATTTTAACCAAGCGGTTCAATAATTATATTCAGGTAATAATAAGATACTTATAATAAATAAAACATATATTTTGGAAATCATCCTACCCCACTTGCCCACTATGGCATGCCATGTTCTAGAGTAGGAGTTAGCAGAGGAAAAAGGAGGTTTAGTTAAAAATAGGATATAGGATTAAGGATTGGTCAGTTTTCAAAATTACAAGTTCCATCATAATCATTGTTTGAAAAAATCCTCTCTATATGCTGTCTGTCAATATTTATTAGCCAGCTATGAAGCTGTTACTTGAATTTTTTGATATGTCCTATTGCTTTAATGTTTTCAGGAATTAAGTCGTAGATTTTTGGTGCTAGATGATTGTAGTGTCTTTCATAGAGAGCCTTTTTTGCCCTGTTTGATATGAGGAAATGCCTGGAGCTGGTGTTGTGGTGGTGATTCCTATTCTGAAAGGCAGATTTGTCTTTGTGCAACCTAGATGCTACTTCCTTTGCATGCAGCTGTCTGGGATCCAATACTTTGAAATCACTAAACAGAAGCTCCGAGGGATAGCGGGTTGGCTTCTTTGTGATGATCTTTATTATAAGCTTCTGCACTGCTTTTAGGGGGTTGATATGTACAGTACAGGCTCCACCCCATCCGACGATTCCGTACATGAGCAGTGACTGCACAATGGAACAATAAACCATCCACATACATTCCAAGTTGACAACTGGTCTCAGCATCCTGAATTTATAGATGGTTCTTCGCAGTTTTTTTGCAGAGTCCATCAATTTGCTTATACCAGCGCAGAAATGCATCAATTGTCACTCCCAGATACTTTTGTGACTGCTTCCTGAGGATCACACTTGGTGCTCTACCCGGGCCATGTTGTACTTCTAGACTGTCCTTAGTGTGTTGACCATGTTGTGTAGCTGAGAAACATAGGAAGTTCGTTTTCTGATAATTCATTGTGAGTAGGTTCCTGTTGAGCCAATGTGCCAATTTTTGCAGACCAAACTCAGCTCTTTCCCAGCAAATCTCCCATGTTGCCCCTAAAAACAGTAGGACTGTGTCATCAGCAAACGTGGTGACCGTTCCATCAATCTGCAAATCACATAAAGGGTTGATGTACAATAGAAACAATATTGGGCCCAATACTGTTCCTTGAGGCACTCCATACTCCACCACCAGTCTGCTACTCAAGCGCTCATTTACTCTTACACACTGAGTTCTGTTTGTTAGATAGCTTTTAAATAAATTCCAAGCTACTCCTCGTATGCCATACTTCCTCAGTCTACCCAACAGCACATCATGTGATACAGTATCAAAAGCCTTCTTCAAATCCAAAAATACTGCTATTGGTTTTTCCTTTGCATTGATTTTTTCTGTTATTTCTGAAGTAATGTGATGAATAACATCATTAGTGCTGTAGTTGCCTCTAAATCTATATTGGTTTAGTGACAGAATGCTATGCTTCTCCAGGAAACTAACCAGTCTGACCTTGATACACTTTTCCAATAGTTTTGATAGAACGTTTAGAAGTGAGATCGGCCTGTAGCAGTTTATATCTTTCCTATCCCGTCTTGAAGACTGGACAAATTACTGCCTCTTTCAATTGCTGGGGAAAATCCCATCCTGAAACCCATCTCCTTTAAGACTGCTAACTATTTTCATAATTTCCTCTTCTATTACTGGTGTAAAAAAAAGAGATTGTCATATCCTATTGCCAGTTGCTTGAGATTCCTCTCCTGTGTTATGGTTTTCTTCAAGTATATCCTGTGCCAATTTAGATCCAATGCTTGTGAAAAACTTGTTGAAAGAGTTGGCAATATCAACATCATTCTCACCTATTTTTAGCTCTTCCCCTTCTACAATAACTTCCTTAATTTGTGTTTTTGTCCTTCTATCATCTATAATTTCGTTTATTACTTTCAATGTTTGTTTCGAATCTTTGAGATCGCCTAGTCGCTCTGTGAAATACTGTTTGCACCTTCAATAAGCCTAGCAAGCAGGTTTCTGTATTTTCTATAATATTCCTAAGTTGTACATTTTCTGTATTATTATTTATTTGTCTATGTAGTTTATCTCTCTTCATTATTGAAATTATTAATCCATTTGTAATCCAGGGCCTGATTTTCCTTTTTTATGTGTAATCTTATTTACCTACTTTTTTACATTCTTTTCTATATTTATCCAGTAATATTACAAATTCATTCAAAGCACCCTCAGTACAATCCTGCTGGTAGACAGAATTCCTTGTTTCCCCCTGCAGTGCTGATGAAAGCTTAACATGATCAATACTTCAATACTGAGGTTTCTTTTTGACATTATTCTGGTCAATGGCTTTATTCTTACGCTAGGCCAGTTGGCAAGGCAATTGGTACAAGACAATTGGGGCAGCACCGACTCTACACAGACCTTAGTACAGGAGTCTATAGATATACTAATTACATTGAAAATGGCGCCCGTCGTTACCCTGATATTTATATCTATATAATAAGAGAGAGTAGGGGTGTGTGTGTTAGTCTTACGGGTTTCACCAAAAGGCAACGATTTGGAACACTAAATTTGGCACAAAACTTCTTCTAAACTCAATTGAGCGCACCTCGGAGTCCTATTTTTTATTTTCTATCTACCTTTTCAAACTAATGTTTGAATTTCACTTATGGGCACTATTACAGTTTTAAAATGTGTTTAAAAGCTGGAGGCTCATAGAACAGCTGATACATGTTACACCACTATGATGCAAATGAGCTTCATGTCACAAGCCAAAGCAAAACATTTGTTCTGTATCAATATTGCAATATTGCAGCTCCTAACAGGAGCGGTCCCAGCTCAGCTTTGTAAAAAAGGTTAGATGCAAGAAACTCATGGAGCAGCTGATACATGATACGTCTCTATGATGCTGATATAAATTTCACAAGCCAGATCAGCATAATATTACTTATGTATATTGCAGCTGAAAATTACCCAGTGTCAAAAAGCACATCTTATTTTTTCACTTCTCTTGCCAACTGGCCTAACGTAAGAACGTTTACTTACAAGTAGGCCAACTGCAGTTCTTCAGCAGGCTTAGCGTTCTTTTCAATTGCCAGCTGATAGATCTGATTGGCAGCATTGAGCTCCTTCATTCGCGCCAAATGACCTGCCCATGCGCAGTAGAGCACTGCGCACTCGACTCCTTTACCTTGATTGAAAGCCAGCTGGAACAACTCCAGTGCATTCGGCTGCACCTGCATCTGAAAAATATAAAAATTCTAATTATTTTAATCTACGACTACGTTACAAGGTAGTTATGGAAGTACAAAATACTTCTAAAGGCAGTCTACTGCAATCGTTGCATAAACTATTTTTCAGATGATGAAACCCACATAGGTCTAAGACCTGTGCGCGGGAACGAGTTGGTGGTGAGTGATGAGTTGTTATTACCCACGCACAAGTCTCGGACACATGTGGGCATCATCAGCACAAAAAACTTACTCATGAAGTTGAACTATTCATACTTCACAAAATGTGAAATATATTTAGAAATGATAGAAACACTCAAGTTTTAGACTAGAGTTTAGTGATTGTGTAGGCAATAATGTTTATTTCAAGCTGTAACTCCAATATTTGTCTTCGGGTTTTTAACGTATCCCACTGAAATAATATGTACTCTCAAGTTTAACAGAAAATGTTTAAATTAACTCTTAATAGTTAAAAAATCTTCTGAATAAAATTAATTATTACTTATATCACCCAATTTCATTAGGCTCAATCTTAATAATTCAATCATTATTTTGAAGTTTATTTCATATTGATTTTGATCTTGTTTAGTTACACACATTGTAATACCAAATTCCTATTTTGCTATAGCGCACTTAAGGCCGTTTTACACCATGTCTTCGAGCGACGTAGCATGTAGCCCGAGTATTAATACGCAAGCTACTGACAGATCATACCGAAAGCTACGTTTTCATTCGTTCTAATTTGCTCACAGTTTGAGCTGTGGTCGAGTGAATAGCTGGTTGTTTGTTTCAAGTTTATTGTTGAATAAATTCAAGAAGTTCTGGGCTAGACAAAGCGTTTAGTGTTCCGTGGTGTGAGCCAGGTTTCAGCTCCAGTGTGCTTTGAGTGGACTGCAGTGAAAGCAGTGACAGTGACGATGAACTTTTGTTACTGTATTCATTATCAAAGCGAACAGAGGGCTCATCCAATTAATCAAAGATCAGTCTATGGAGAGTACCACCATTTGATGGAAGACTTGAATATGTACGATGAAAGGTTTAAAACATTGTTGGCAAATTCTTCGCAAGCTATGTCACGAAGTTCAGCGTCCCTGTATTGTAATCTCGAACTGTCCCATAGTACGGGATACTGTCTCACTTGGTTTATCAAGCCAGACATTATATCGAGCGTTTGCAGCGACAGATATAGAGTGAAGCAGTAGGCAGAAACACTGAACTGTCAACTGAGCGAGATACGGAGCGATGCTACTAATGCAAACGTAGCATTGGCGAATCGTATTAAGGTTGATTCACACATATAGGACTGTGCGCCGACTGTGTTACGACCGTGCATCAACCGTGCTGTGTCGCTATCATTCACACATATAGGACTGTGCGCCGACTGTGCTGCGACCGTTCTGTTCTGCAATGACGCAATTTCAGTGGAATTTTACCCCAGTCACAGAGATGGATTCAGCATTAATTGTTTTGCAAGAGAAAGAAAGGAAGATACAAAAATTAAAAACAAGAAATATTTTTAAAAATGAATGAAACATACTTCAAAAAAATTATATGATACGCTTTCAAAGTGCATGCACATTGCTTGGCCTCTACACTTGAGGATGTAATCTATGTAACATGTCTGAGTAGAAAATGCAAGACATGCATACAATGAGAGTTTGTTAGTTTTTTTATAGGCAGATAACCCACGTTCTGTTCTTAAAAACCCAGCTTATATGCATGCTGGGCATTGCTTACTCAGACATACCGAGATTACGTCCTCAAGCATAGGCAATTTACATACATTCCAAATGCTTATAATTTGTTTTTTGTATGTATTTTTCATGATTTCTAAATGTTTTTATACAAATTACAGGATGAATTTAATTTACAACCCAAAGTACAAACAATAACAATAGGATAAAAGATAAAAAGAATGAAAAGGATGTTGGATTTGGAAAATTTAGGAACTTTTTCTTTTCAACGAAAATGCCCGAGGCTCTACGGAAACACCCGAAGCTTAACTTGGCTAAGGCTGGTCGCCCTACGTTGATTCACACATGTTGGACTGTGCACAGGCCGTGCGCCGGCTGTGTCGGTCTGTGACCTTGATAGATCACTCTGAAAGAGCTCGGCCACGACACAGTATGCGCACGGTTGGTGCACAGTCCTATATGTGTGATTCACTCGAGACTGTTGCCGTGTATTTTAAATGGATAGACTGCTTTGGCGAATCCATCCAAAACGACACGGTCGCAGCACAGTCCTATATGTGTGAATCAACCTTTATGTAGCTCCAGCGACGCGACGCGATGCTACGCCTGTCTGAAATGGACCATTAATTAAAATTAGGAGACACGTCTGCGACGTCTTACAAAAGAAGTCACTCAAGCTACGCTACGCCGGTGTGAAATGACCTTTAAAAAGAAAAAAAAAGCCACGAACTCAACTCCTACATCAAATTTTTTTGGATTTTCTGTCAAGAACCCAGGGCCGCTTAGCGCAGTTGGTTGGGGCGTCGCAACTTCAGCTTGCTGTCGTTTAAGCGGTCGTGGGTTCGAATCCCACTCCACCGTCAGGCATTTATGTGAATCATTCACCTCATGACGTACAAGTCTTGGACTCATGTGGGCATCATCAGCAATAAAGAAAATAGTAATTTAAAATAGGTATTCATTCTTTTTTCATGATATAATTTTACTATGATGTAGTGTATGAATTGTTATCTGTTTAGAGGAGACTGTTCCATTTTTATGAAAATGTCAATAAATTCTATTTTATACTAATGTTAAATTGTTATTGAGAAATTATTCAACTTACATATTTGACAAGCAGACCAATGTAACGAGGATCGTTCGAGTACTGGACCTCATTGAATTTGGTCAACGTGTTGCTTAATATTGCCATTACTTCTTCATCCAGCCCTTTCTGGGGACAATTTTTTTCAAGCCAATTGATGTAGTTGAGAATGACGTAGAGTTCTTCACTCCCAGTGCATTGTTTGAGTAGTTGGGCGAATTCCCTGAAGAAACAGAAAAACAATTAAAATTATATAAAATAAATAAGTTTATTTGCTTAGGGAAACCATACACAGTTAAGCTGACAACATTGAGAAATAGAATTACAGAAATACATAGAAAATAGATTAAAGTTATTTGAAAATAGTACAAATTTGAAAATATTGAGGCTAATCAACCAAGCACAAATATCATTGGCCTTCACAACATTTATAGAAAACTCTATTTGCTTTTCCTCAGTCAGATTTGACAATAATACCATCTTCTGTAAAAATCGTTTATTATGTGGCAAAACTTATCCAAAAACTGAACTCTACGATCTCTATACATCGGAAATTACAATAGAACGAATAAAAATTATGGAGAGCATTTTTTATTGTTCTCAATAATACTATTGCAAGTAGAAATAGCATAAAATTTCAATAGAAATGACATTCATACAATACCTACAATATTACAAGTACCCATAATATTAGTTTGTTAGAGAATAGGTCCTGCTTTATTTGGATGTTAGTTAGGTTAGGTTGTTGTTGTTTGTTATTTAACCTCTTTCTTAACAATTTTCGTGAATTAGCTGATTCTTTCATCATTCAATCTTGATTATAACACTGATATGCATTAATCTTAACGTATTAATTCATTTTTTATTTGGTCATTCATCTTATGTCTCATCTTAGCTTCACTCACATTTATAATTTATTTATAATTTTTTACTTTATTTTGGTTTAGGCCTATATACTGAATATATATAACATAATAATTATGTTAATTATATTGTAACTTTACAAAGTGAAGGCTGTTTTGAGCGGTATGTCTGTAGTTCTTTTGTACTGAAGTGAATAAATAAATAATTAAGCAAACAATAAAAAGCAATTTCTAGCAGAAAATTCGAGAAAAATGTGTAATCAGCTTACCTATTTTTCAACTCAAGGGCTTCCATTTTGCTGTATGATTCAAAAACCTGGAGGTAAAACAAACAGTTTGGATCAAGAAAGAATAATGATGCATTGTTTTATAATGAATAATACTGATGTCTCAACCACTTTAATTTATAATACATGCGATTATACCGTATAGTTTCGGATGTCACGTCATTTTCAAGATCAATAAAGAGTTTGATTGAGATTGAAAAATTGTAGTGACAGATGAAACTATAGTATCTCATATGTGACTAATTAAATTGATTGAGTCAACATAAGTATTATTTATTTCGGATATCTTCTACAATATCTCTATCACAAAAAACCAATCAAGAAGATTACACTGTATTCTTTTGATCATAAAAGCGATCATTAGTGGTTCAGATAAAGATCTGTGTTTCTCTGTACCACTCCCCCAGTGGTAATTTTGAACGTTTTTATGACTTTTTTGAGCAGTTTTTAATTTTTCTGAGTAGACACTCAAATTCTAGAATTGTGATTGCCGGTGATTTTAATGTTAATTTTATTAGTGAGGATTCTAAAGCGAGATCTGTCATGGAACTAATGAAATGTTTTGGCTTGTACATCACTTGTACTGAGCCCACTAGGGGAAATTCATGCCTGGATAACATTGCCGTCAGCCTCCAACCTGATGATTGCAGCACAAGAGTGGTTGAGCTTCACGGTGATGACCACTCTGCCTTAGTGTCATCCTTTTTCTTGTCTTCCTCTGCCATGACGAGTGATGAATCATCTACTTGGCATGTTGATTATATTTTTAGATCTAGACCTGTAAATGAGACTGCTTTGGGTCACTTTAAAAATGTCCTTGCAAGCACCCCCTGGG
Source organism: Conomelus anceps (assembly GCA_948455865.1). NCBI lineage: Eukaryota > Metazoa > Arthropoda > Insecta > Hemiptera > Delphacidae > Conomelus > Conomelus anceps. Next base: position 14,562,320 of record OX418216.1, read on the forward strand.
ATGCTGTTCTTCAATGTTCAGGTGAGTCTGGCATGCTTGAGACACGAGTTAAATCCATCTACAAAAAGAAGATTGAGTTGGCCAAGAAGTTGGCAACTGCAGAAAAAATTGATCATGCGCCAAATCGCTGTAAGGCTGCATGGGATGTGATTAACTCTCACAGATCTTTGCCAAGGAGACGGATAGATTTCGCAAGCCCTGATGCCTTCAACAACTTTTTTATTGAGTCAGTGAGGAATATTGTGAGTGCCCTGCCCACTGTTGCAGATGATCCTATCCGACTGCTTGCTGCAAGAGTTCAACCTGTACATGAGCGCCTGTCTTTCTTCCGCCCCACCACCCCTTTGGCCTTGAAGAAGATTATTCGTTCTTTCAAGCCATCCAGGAGCCCGGACGTCTATGGAATGTCTGTCAGTATGCTTCGGGAGGTTGTGGATGCCATTGCAGCTCCCCTTGCTGCAGCGGTGAATGACTGCCTGAGGTCTGGCATTTTCCCCAAATTTCTGAAGACTTCAAGAACTGTTCTTGTCTACAAGAAGGGTGACCACATGAGCCTTAACAGCTTTAGGCCTATTTCAATAACCCCAATTTTTGGGAAGGTGGTTGAGGCAGTTGTAAAGCCCCAGCTGGAGAATCACTTTGAGGGAAACAACCTTCTCTCTAGTATGCAGTTTGGCTTTCGCAGAGGGAGGTCTACAGTTGATGCAGTGGACTGTGTGGCGGAGAGGATAGGGGCGACTTTTGAGGATGGTGAATCTCTTGCTTTGACTCTGTGTGATTTGAGCAGAGCTTTTGACTGTGTTGATCACAACATTCTGCTTGAAAAGCTTAAATTCTATGGTGTCAGGGACTCTGCCCTTTCCATCTTGGGCTCTTACCTGGCGGGGAGGATGCAGGTGGTGTCAATTGGTGGAGCTGTTTCCTCGACACTTCCTGTGAATTTTGGCGTTCCTCAGGGCTCAGTGCTTGGGCCAACCCTGTTCCTCATTATGATAAACGACTTGGACGACCATGGTTCAACCCTCATGTTTGCTGATGACACGTCACTTCTCTCATCTGGCGCCGATCTTGGGCATGTTTTGGAGACTTCTGCACACTATCTCCAGTCTGCTGTCTCGTGGTTCCTGGCAAATCGCTTCCAGCTAAATGAAGGCAAAACTCAGCGAATCACATGCAGTTTGTCACGCAATCTGCATGGTGATCAGGATCCTGTGAAGCTGCTTGGTTTTGTATTGGACCCTAAACTAAGTTGGACAGGCCACATTCAGCAAACTACCAACAGACTGGCCCGCATTTGTTTCCTGCTGCTCAAGTTGAGGAGCCATGTGACGGAGTCATACCTTGTAATTGTTTATCATGCTCTTTTTCACTGCCACATCTCCTATGGTCTACTCCTGTGGGGTCATTCAGCTAGGGTCTCTGAAGTACTGAAGCTGCAAAAACGGGCTGTTAGAATAATTACTGCAAGTGAACATCGTGCCCATTGTAAGCCCATTTTTGCTAGACTAGGCATCTTAACGGTTGTCAGTGACTTCCTTCTTCACTGCCTGATGTACGTTAAGAAGAATCAGAATGATCTGGTTACCCGGGAGAACGTGCATCACTACAACACCAGGCATCGGGAGCTGTTTGACATACCGAGGGTACGCCTTTCAAGATCACAGGTATGCTATAGAAGTGCTGCCTTGCGCTACTTCAACAAGCTGCCTGAAGAGGTGAGGCGACTGGATCTGAGCATGTTTGAGAGGGTCATTACTAAGTTTTTGAGGAACAGGGCTTATTACAGTTATAGTGAGTTCCTGAATGATGACCTAGCAATCCTGCGCACAATCTTGTGATAAAATTGTTTTGTGTATAAGTGTTTGTTTTGACGCCATCGATCCTGCAATGCGGGCAAAGGATGAAGATTTAGGTATAAGGTATAAGGTATAAGAACCCTATTAAGAATTTTAATTCACATTAAAGACATGTCCTCAATGTAATAATCCTATAAAACTAGTAGTTCTGAGAACAGTAGGCACAAGAATAAGGGTGCTTGCACAGAGGAACATACTCGATGTACTCAATGATAATCATCATCATCGCAAAATTAAGCACAGAGTAATAGCCTTACTTTTCCCCCTTTTAAATATCCTTAAAATGCAAGCAAATTTCGAAAATCCTTACACATACATCGCTGGGTATTCCTTAAAGGAACATCCATGCAAAGTTTCATTGAACATGCAAAGTTTCCGGTGGTTTGGAACCCACTTAAAACTGTAGGTCCAACTCATCAATCACAATCATCCAATTCATTACCCACGCACAGGTTTCAGACCTAAGTGGGCTTCATCCTCCGAAAAAAAGAGAAAAAAAAGAATTGATACTCGCGTGTAGCTGTAAATGAGTTACAGACTTAAACTAGGAAACACGGTTGAAAAGAAAAAAAAATCTGAAATAAATCTAAATTGAATTGGGACTGAAAAAATTATCGAATTACAAAAATGTCGAACATGTGATATATATGAAACAAGACTGCTTTGGAGCCCTGAGAAGAATGATTCTTCTGATTCGATATCATAGTAAAAAGTTGGGGTAATTTCAAGGGTAAAATTTCCGAATAAAGGAAACCACTTTTAAAATTTTCGTGATCTTGAAACGAGAACGAATTTCAAAATTCTGTCACGTCGCTCAGCTATTAAACAAAGTATCTTCATTCCAAATTTCAAGAAAATCGGTCAATCCGTTCTGCTTAAACTGCAGAACACACACACAAACCAAAAGCCGATTGCTCGAGTTGAATCAGAGACCTCTCTTCGTTCGGTCAATAAAATTATAGAAAATAAAATCAATTTTCTTTCACAAGACAAAAAAGCAAAAGGTGAGTTTTTAATATTATATAATTAATTAATTGAGACCGACACTTGAAAACTTAATAATTGTGATCAGGAGACATAATAGGCCTACTACAATTTGGTGAAGGTTTCAAGTGATTTTTTTCTTGCTAACATCTGCGGCACAATTACCAAAATTAGTATTCATATCGGTTGCAGTTCTGTACTTTCCTCAGGAAAAAATCGAATGGAAATTTCGATATCTGCACCAAACCCAAAGGTAAACGTTCCTTTCACATCGACTAACAATTCTCTCAGTCGATTGTTTCATGGGGAAGACATGGAACAGCATAATTTTTGAAACTAATATAACTTTCTAAAGGGTCTCTTCGGAGCAAATGGTGAGAATAAGTTGGCATTGACATTCTCTATAAAAGCCTTAAATAATGCCTCGACTTATCAAAAAAATATATTGAATCATAAAGTCCAACTTACACTAAACCGGCTGATAAAATTGGTAAGTTTACCAAACAAATCAACGTGTTTGACTAGACCCAAAACCAAAGAAAAAGCATCAACATATCAATATTCTTCACCGATGGGACGAAAAATACATTTTTGATAATCATGTGAACTTGACTGTGATAATCATGTAACTCAGAACCGGTAATTATGTTTAGTATTACTTAAAGCCGACAATTAACATAATTATGAAGCTCATCTAAACACGGTTTTGTGTCTTGTCTTGTCATGACTAACCGGTGTACGGTGTACGCCTAGCCTAATTAATACTCTTGTAATTGTAACTCAGAACCAGTAATTATGTTTAGTATTACTTAAAGCCGACAAGTAAAATATGAAGCTCATCTAAACACGGTTTTTCAACATAAGTTTAGCTCAAACATACGTACAAATCTCATATTTGTAAAACCAAAACAATTTATTGCGTCATTGACGTGTGCCAAACATTCAAAAAATTTTAAATGCAACTATTAATTAAATCAATTAATCAGAAACATTAAAATGGGCTAAAGCAATCCAAAATAGAACAATACGAATTAAAATTGTTCGCACCTGCTTGTAGCTAGAAACCTCCAATAATTCTTCTGCTGCAGTTCAGATCAACTTGAATACATCACAAACTACAGAAAATACAGTTATTCAAACGTTGGAATTCTATTACAATCGTCTCTTTCGAAAATAAAACATTTCAAATCACAAATAATGAAGAATTACTTTGCTAATAATAACTTCCCGTAAACAGAAACAGAAGAGAGAAGAGCATCGTGCTTCAACTTCAACATAAAGTCATCATGTCATCACATCAACCGTTTCAAGTTTCAACCCATCAACGGGACAACGGTTGCTTTTAAAACTCACAAACACAGACACTCAGGTCTGTGCATGGGCGTGTGAACTTTGTAACTCGAACACCCATGCCTTGAGGCTCAAATAACATGATCAATATATAACCTAGATCTTCAAAAATAAAACAATTCTTATTCTATATATATATATTATGATCACTAGTGGCATGATTGCAAACTTATTTAAATTCTAAAATCACTAGAGAGCATCCTTCGTTGCTTCAATAACTTATGTTGGCGCCACTGACAGCAGACAGCAACACAATGCGCAATAACAAAATGGCTTCGTAATAACAAAATTCGAAAACCGTTTAAGGTAAGTTTAGATTTGAACTTCGGTTTTCAATTAAAATGCAGTCATAATGTCATAATTACATTTCACGACAAAATGCCTTTGTTTCACTTGTGAATAGCTAACGTACTTTGAACCTTTCGACTGCATTATTTTATAATATTTCAATATTGATGATTACCTATGATATAGCTCTAAAAAGGCTTCATTAATTAATTTAATATTCGCATTCTTTGCTCCTCTTAGTATGATTGACATTTTTAATGATGTAAGATAAGACATTTTCTTACTACGCAGTTGATTTTGGCAATGATTAATTAACATATTTTCATTTTTCGATAAAAAAAATTGTTATTTTTCAACTGTCAAACTACAGACTCTCACTATGTTAGGCCACACTTTTAAAACTTAATTATTTGAGTTCTACTATTCTAGCTCTACTAGTAAGCTAGTTTCTAGTCTGGGTATTTATATAGAAACGTTACTTGTTGAATTTTGTGGTGAATTTTTTTTTGTGACATCTAAACACCCCAGGAAACAATAATCCGTTGGAATTTTTTGGGGGTCGCGATTATTTCACATTAAAATTTAAGTTTTCCAGTGGTACTATTTTTCTTAGGCGCAAGAAAATATTTCCATTTGTGAAAATCCGCAGTGTCAAAAATCGTGACTCTTCAAGTTTGATAATCAGCTGACTCACTCATTCTAATGAATTGGAAAATTTTAATTGATTTGTATCAGCTGTGTTTCCCTTTTGAATAGAATCGATTTTCCTAACAATGTTTAAAAAAAATTATTATTTTAAATAAAATCTGTCCTATATCTTTTGCAATATTCTTAAAATATAAGTAAATTTTTTTTTAATTATTGGTTTTGTAGTTTCTGTGTAAAAGCGTAATAAACAAAAAAAAATCATTTCAAAAAAAATCAAAATCATTTATTTATCCTTTTCACAAAAAAGAAACATAAGAATATATATGAAATACATCTGAATATACAATTTAAATATAAAAAGCACTAAATTAAAAATATAATAAGGAAGGTCCCTGCAAGGTTAAAACCTGTGCGCAGGGGCCGAGTGTTATACAATTATAATTTCTGAAAAGAATTTAAGGAAACGTTTAAACTAAGGTAAAGTTTGATATATATTTAGCCATTACAATTAATTATAGGACAGAAGGATTGAAAAACCTGAAGCAATAAAACAAACTAAGGAAACAGGGAAGGGGAAAGGGAGTATGTAAAAGAAATGAATATGGAAAGGCGAGACAAAAATGTAAAGAGACTGCAATAAATTAACAGTCCAAAAATAAGTCAACACTAAAACTTCTACACCAAACTAAGGAGAAGTTCTGTCGAAAATCAATAATTAGAATACAATAGGATTATTTAAAACTATCCATAAATTTAACTCCATAACAAGCTTTTTACTGAACTTACTTGAAATAAATTGATTTGGAATATTGTTTATGAGTTTAGATGATTTCGCTTTTAATGATTTCCGGTAATTAAGTTAGTTGCATGCGGTTACTTGAAGAAGAAAAAACCTAGTCATTCTTGTACTGGGTGTCGTGGTGAATGAATGTGTTTTTGTGAGTTTGCTCAAGGTATTGTTGTGTGGTAATTTATGGCGTGTGTGAAGTGTGAAGTGACTTTTCTGGAGTCGATAAGATTCAATGATGAAGACATTTTTAATTTTTTAATACATCACAAAGTGATAAAAGAAAAAATTGACTGTCCAAACTGTGGAGATGATCTCAACGTGAATCGAGGCACTCTGATGTTTAGATGCCAGAAGAAGGTGGTGCTTGGCAAGAAGGCGTCAAGAATTTGCGGGTTCGCCGGGTCAGCCAGTGGGGTCTTTTTTTGAGAACACCAAATTGTCCCTTGACAAATACTTCATACTTCACACGTGGCAGCAGCGGAGTTGTATGCCCCCTCACATTGAGAGGGATGGACCACAAGGTTGGTGAGTGTTGCTCTTTTATATATGCATGTAACAGTGAATTCATGATACCAAAGGTTAGGCGCGCGGTTAGGTTAGGTCTTTTGTGAAGAAGTTCAGTCACATCTAGCCTAGGTTAGGTTAGGTTAGGAATTGTTATATTAACAAAATTCAACAAGCAACGTTTCTATATAATTACAAAAATAATAAAGGCATGAGCTGGTTCAGTCACATCTAGCTAGGTTAGGTTTGGTTATGCGCGCACTGCGTTTGGGGGCGGTAGTGTTTTGGAAATGTTTTATTCACTTGGTTTACATATTTTTAAGATTTGGAACTCCTCACACGTTTGCAAATTATGAATTTTTCAAAAAAATATAAATTTTTATGAAAAATGTTTTTTTCGAAAATTTCAATTTTTTTGTGAAATAATCGCGACCCCCAAAAAATTCCAACGGATTATTTTTTCCTGGGGTGTGTAGATGTCACAAAAAAAAATTCACCACAAAATTCAACAAGTAACGTTTCTATATAATTACCCTAGTCTGCACTTCTTTAGATTTATTGTGACTGGTATTGTTGTAATAATAATACGGTACCTAGTATATATTGCAAATATCTTGAACCATTAGACTTGTGAATATAATCTTCAAGGACAGGAAACAATAAAATAATCTACTTCGATTTCCACTTATGAAGGCTATTGTGATAGGCTAATGAAGGATTTTTGTTCTTTGTAAATATTTATTCAAAAAACCTAGGTCTACTTGACGCTCCACTTGAGGTTGAGGCGCCCGGCCACCGAAAGCTGTGCTCTGCGGGGCTGAGTCAGCTGTTAAGGTAGAACTAAATCAATTGTTTTAATCAAACCATTCATTCGACGCCGCCCAGCACAGTCGCAATCAGTGGCCGGGCGCCCGAAGTTTGAATTAATAATATTAATTAATGATCGTGGAATTCAGTTTGCATCTAAATATTTTGTTTTCAAAATTGCTTGAATTTTTTACAACGCTTCGTTTTTATTTTCTTGCAGGTTTCTGATGTACTCTATAGACGCTTATCACCATATTACAATAGTTGACACAGCACAACAAAACTAGATTTTATTCTTTTGTAACTTACAGCAGTGCTGGCGCGCACTCCAAGATTATGGTAGACAAACCGAATAAATTGGGGCGCAAGCACTCGTGACTTATCTGATTAAACATTTACTTAGCAAGGCTCGTGGCTATCATAAAGACTAAGACTAACATAGGACGGCAAATATCTGTAATCATTGGGGAGAAAATGTCAAAGTATTATACATGGAGGATTTTTATATCATTTACAAAACAGCCCCATGTAAAGTAAAAGTACAATCTCAATATTGGCATTTATATCATTCTATGACAAGAATACCATGCCTCAACAGTTTCATTGAAAAATTCAAAACGGATTATAGGTCATTCACACTTTATGATAATTATTGAGGACTCTAAAAATCAACATTTATACAACATCTTCTCCTTCTCTTCTTCCCCTTCTTCTCTTTTTTCTTAATCACCTTCGACAAAGGACTGTATGAAAGCGTTTATATTATAAGAGATAATTCAGGCAGCCGCATTGTAATCGATTGCACCGCTTATCTCTGATAAGACTGTGCTACTTCTGCAGTCACAGGTTCGATTCCCGTTCAGCAGGCATATTTTGTGTAATCACCTCGAGACCCACATAAAAGTCTATAACTAATGTGGATAACAAAAAATATGCTCAATGGTCACTTACCCGGTGGTTCGGAACCCACCTAAGACTTTTCCCAAAGAGAAACGCAACGCAGACAGCGTTCTATTTGCGCATGGCCAAACTTTGTTATTGATAATTGCAATTGCCAATATTGCTGCTTCCAGCACAGGAATTGATCGTTTCTGTGGCGGTGTTGCCATTTTACTGCAAACTAGACAAACAACAGTGCAAATTCGTCATGATTGGAAATGTTACTTAGATTTTTTTTAATTATAAAATTTTCTCGGCAATAATGTTGGAATTAGGTTTCTATCTTTTATGGTTTGAAAGAAAGAAACGTTTGAAATTTGTTCCTTCTCTTTGAATAGGCTTGTATATTAATTACAGAATGTAATATCATGTAGTTTGATTCTATAAAAATGAAGTAGTATAGCATTAGTGCTGTTGTCTGCAGTAAAATTGCAACAAAACCGCTAAAACAATCAATCGCTATTATATGTGCTGCAATTAGCTGAATTGGAAATTGCAATTATAGTATTATTTTTCGTTTCAAGTTATCTAAAAGATGGCTTCCAAGGCCAAACACACATGTAATCGGTTAGTTGAATCAGGTGAAAATGCTCGTGTATCGTGGGCGCAAATACTATACAGTATTTATACCGGGCGTGCAGTACCAAGTACAGTATTTGCACTCGTGTTACAAGAGCTTCTGCAACTGATGCAACTAACCTATTGCATGTATGTTCGGGATCTAAATGTTTTCTTCTAGCAAGTTGCCCGATTCAACTGAATTTGTATTTCTAGAATGTGTAATAACCTATCTACAAATTTAATTTAATTGTCTCTTCTTCTCTTCCTTCTGCTCATTTTCTTCATCTTCTCTCCTCCTCCTCCTCTTTCCCGTGCTAGTCCTTCTTTTTCTATTTATCCTCATCTTCCTTCCCCTCCTCATCCTCTCTCTCATCCTTCCATTCCTCCTCCTCTTTCCTCTGTTAGTCCTTCTATTTCTCCTCATCTTCCTTCTTCTTCTTCCCCTCCTCTTCCTGTCTCTCCTTCGCCACCTTCCCCTCTTCCTTCTTGGTTCTCTTCACCGCGCTCGTTTTTCTTTATCCTCCTTTCCCTCTTCCTTTTCTTCTCCTTGCCCCTGTTCCTTTTTCTCCTCTTTTTACTCCTTACCTTTCTCCTCCTTCCCCTCTTCCTCCATCACCACCTTCCCCTCTTTCTCATTTTCCCTTCTTCCCCCTTTACTTTTTCTCCTCTATCCTCCTTTTCCTCCTCTTCCCCCTGTTCCTTTTTCTTTTACACCTCTTTTTTCCTCCAACCAACCTCCTCTTCCCCTCTTCCTTTTTCTCCTCCTTCCCCTACACCTCTTCTTACTCCTTCACCTCCACTTTCTCCTCCTTCCCCTCCTGTTCCTTTTTTCACCTCTTCCTTTTCTTCTTCTCTTCTTCATCACCCTTCTCTTCTCATACTTCTTCTCCAACGCCTCCTCCTCCTTCTTCATTTCCTTCTTTTTTGTTTTCATCTCTACGATTTATTCTCCAGTGTTAAGAGTTTGAAGAGTAGACAGATTATGCTTCAGTGTTGATCGCAGTATTTTTACAATTATGTTTCTTTTTTGCAGGATATCTGACCAAAGAAGCAACGTTCTGTGGAGGGTAGATGGAAGTTTCCAGTTCTTCTGCGTGACTGTGAGATTTCTATGACGTTTGCTGGAGTATTCAGGGCTTCCAATCGAATTTTCACCTCAACGCAGCTTCAGAGGTTCTGGATAGAATCAGGCGAATCATACTTTGTCAATTTTATTCATTTTCTATTGTGTTCTCTGTATAGTTTTATTCTAAAAGATGGACCCGATTTAAAGTATTCAACATACAGTAAATATAAATTTTTCGTATCCACTTTCTATATATATATATTTTTTGTTTTTGTTAGTTTATTATGACCAGTTTTGTATTAGCAACTTCTAATAATATTAATTAATATCATGAAAGGCCTTTATAATGTATAATATTTACCTTTGGAAAAACAAGTAATCATGCGCTTCATAATCCACTGTTTCGGACGCAATTTTTCAAGATGGAAATAGTTTCAAGTTTTTAATAAACATTGCATTATGGCTTCCTCGAACACGACTATCACAGTCATTAATATTCACATTTTTCAGTTCGTAAAACTTGCTCAAAGTTCATTTACCTATACGGCCTCTGAAAAGCTAGCTATACCTTGATGTTATAAGCTTTATTATCACTTGCCCGGTGGTTCGGAATCCACCTAAAATAGTGGGTTCACCATGTTCCTCATAACGGCTCAAGCTGTGAGGTAGAACTACTATTTTAGGTGGGCTCCGAACCACCGGGTAAGAGGTTCTCCCCACCAATAAAAGCTTATTATTATGATTACCTAGCTTTAAAAAGTAAGTGCAATAAAAGCTTATTGTTATTACATTCCTTGAAAAGTAAAGACAGGTGGAAATTTCAATATTAGAGAACCAATTTTGAGATATTTCTGCTCAATATGTTACAATTTTGTTTATTGGATGAAAAATGGCGGCCAAAACAGTGGAATAAAAACACTTGTTTTCGGCCCTTCATCGCCAGCGCGCACCTTAAAACTAACTATAACCTAGCAGTTTTGCGAAAGGTATTTTCTCTCTTTGCATTTTCTCTGTTGTATTTCAATTTCAAGGTCTCTACCTCTAAAGCCTTACTTGGTTTTCTACGTCACGGATTTGGACAAATGGACAGTGGACAAGGTAAGAGTAGACTAAAATTGATATGATGATTTCGATATAGGCTCCTTTAAAAAATCGTCAATAGTAGTGTATTCCGGCCCTGCTGCTATCCGTTTGTCCGAATCAGCGTAGTTGGAAACCTAGGCTTGAGTAATTAATATTATTCATGCTCGGATTCTCAGTAAATCATTCAGTAGCGGCCTTAAGGCTTGTTTTACACATACCTGGCAGTCGGGTAACCGGTGTCGTTTACCCGGCCGTGGGGGCATTGCATCATACGGAACACTTCACATACCCGAGTTTTGAAATCATATAATACAATGTCATTATGCCGAATAAACGACACCGCTCACCTTATTGCCGGGTATGTTAAACAAGCCTTAGAGTCGCTAACGGAAATGCTTGTTAACACTTGATACATTTATTGAAACATTGACTGAGCAGACAGATGAGTAGAATGTAAGGAGTGACGCCTCTGCTATATTCATATAGCTCTGAAATTAATGGTGAAATTACTTAGAAAGATAAAATTGTCAGGATTTTTAATTAATGAAAGTTCTATTGATTTAAATAAAAATGAATAATGATAGAGCAGTGAGCTCTCAGGTCTCGCGTGGCAATGAACGGCAGCTTTTACAATGTGGCACCACTATTTTATTTTCGCCTATAGTGATATTTTATTTATTTTCGAAGTGCGCGCACACATAGAAGGCCTTCTAATATTATATTGTAACTCACTTGGTTGTTTGGAGTACTGTTGCACGGATTTGGATGGAATTTCCTCTTCAGCGTCCTCGTGCTGGCTCCGGATTTTCTTGACGGAAATTTTAATATTTTTAGCAGTTCACTATAAATTTGTAACTTTTGGAAATAAAAACTTTTTTAGGCTGAACGTAGGCCGAATAAACCACCGTTCGGACAGGTGTGGTTCGAGTTGACAATTTTTACATGAAAACAAACATTTAAGTTGGACATGTCCTTTTCTGACAAGATCTTGAGCCGGAAGAAAGGGTGGATTTCTTTTCAGAACTTTTTACATCCTGTATTCAAATTCAATCCCTTCCACGACTAATTATAGGCTAATAGAGCCGGCAATATTGTAGAGTGATCTGCAGCAACAGACACTCAAGAAAAAAGATCATGATTTTTTGAAAAAATCAGATCATATAACATAAAGCAATAAAGAGAAAAAATGATTAAGTGGAAATTCGAAACACTTCATAAAAAACAAATCAGTTCGGGACACAAAATTCAAAACTTAAAATCTATCATCGATCAATCCTACATCGACTTTGTGATATCGATAATTTCCAAGCACATGTACTCAAAAAATTACGAAATTCAAGAAGTGATGGTGATACCTTCAAGAAATTGTGCTCAAGTGATTCTACAGTGATTGCAATTAACAAAATTCAAATCAAGTAGTGGAAAATAAGTGTATGACATAATATATGAGCATTTCCAAAATCCTAACCTGGAATTTGGTTATGTTAGTCCTCGTTGGACATTACTAATCACAGATGTGAAAATACAAATAAACTAGGCGAGTGGATGGCTTTCAGGCCTCATTCTATAATTTGCTTAGTTTATAAACACAATAATTGCTCGAATTGATTATTTGGAGCTGAAATAGGCAGTCTTTGCTACTATCGACTTATTTGAAATCGATAATCATTATTGACTATTTGTATGGTTGATATCTCGATACATTGTGTTGACATTGACAGTTGTAGTTAGCCGGTAGTATGACTTATTAACGAGTCGTCTTAACGGGAGAAGCTCCACGAGATAGACCAATGCAAACCCAGTGCGCAGTGCCACCTAGTACTAGTAAATGTGTTATTGCCGTTATTAGGTGGCACTGGCTGTCGGAGCCCGCGACCATACAATATTACGAATATATTGTAATACGGTGTTGAAGATCTTCTTTTTCCTGCTGGTTGAATAACACACAAATATAACTTTGATACGTCTGCTTTCCATTTTTTATTTTGTGTTAATTATGATAATTATAAGCTATTTCAAAATAATGCATCATTCTTTTGCAGTTCAGAAACGAAGTTGAATTCCGATCGAAAACTTATAACGGTGACATTCTATTTCCACGACATATAATTATTGGAAATCTATTAATGGAATATTATATAAATTATAATATACATATTATATAAATCTCATTAATGGAAAACTCAATCATGGTTCAAGAAATGAGTTGGATGAATGGATAGTCTCGAATAATGATGAAATTGTCAATTTCATTTTCAACTGATTTTTGTCTATCTTATATATTATGGTTGTATCCTACATATCATGTTCTAAATTTTTCTTATCTTTCTCCTGATTTTGTTGATTCCCCATCATCAATATTCCATCAATAGTAAATAAATTCATGAAAAATCTTTACTGTACTTGCTGGTACTAAAATTAATATACTTGCTGGTATTAAAATAAGTATTATGCTGTTATCTTCTTTACATCTGTAATAACTATATATTACTCTTTTCTAAAACTATAAATAATATTATCCTCTACAAGTCTATGAATATTATCTTTCCTTGAATTTATTATCCACATTCATTTTTTCTTTTAGTTTTCATTTTCATGCTTTTTGCACTCATTGCTAGCGCTCAATCTATTGCTTATATTCTGCTCTGGCAATGCCTGGAAAAAGTTTATTTTCTTCTTATGATTTATCATGTTTTCATTCTATTCTTTGTATTACTTTGTTCTTTATTTAGTTATTTCTTCTACTGTATAACATATTTTTTTAATAATTACACGTTTTTTAGCTTCCATATTTATAATGAGAATTGTTTTTATTTCTTCAAATTGTATCTATGTTTATCATGTAGGAACTTTTGTGTCTGCTGAGAATTGTATTATCAGGCAAATAAACTTTTTTGACTTTGACTTTATATTATCGCGGCGGGTATATGAGACTGTAGAAATGGAGTATAAAAAAATGCGGAAGCAATTCAATATCCAAATTTCTTTCGAAAAGTTGAAGTTAACATTTTGACGTGTAAATGCGTAAACACATAACAGCCGAACTGTCAAAATAAAATGTAGACTTCGCTTTGCTGTCAATAATATACTACTACTATACTACAATAAAATTAATACTAGTATTCTCACCTTTAGTAGTATTCTCACTTTTGATTCAATTCATTAAAAGCGTTTTAATATGAAACTTGAAATACTTTAGAAATGTAGGTATTTTATTTACGAAACTCTGAGTTCTCTTAATTTGAATCAATTGCGGTTCTATGAATACGTTTGTGTCCTATGATAATGGAAAAATACAAATATTCTAATAATAAGTCTCAAGGAATAGTTTTCTGTTAGTATAATTGTTTCCTCAATGGAATGAATCCATTGCACCATCAGGTACAAGGCTATTCTTGGACACTAATCTGATTAAATTTTGGTATTTTTCCATTTTTATAGATCGAACCAGAACATTAGGCTTATCATTTAAAAAATAAAAATTACTTAGTTTCGAAGTCAAAGTCTGACTGCCAGTTGCACAAAAGAAAAGAAAATTTAATCTCGGTAAGATGACGTCATCTTACAGAGCTAGATAGGGAAGTTGTTCCATTGGATCCATTAAATGACGTTTTCTTACCGGGATTAAATTTCCTTTTCTTTTGTGCAACTGGCAGTGAGTCTTGAAAACTGATTGTTGAGTATCAAACTGCTTTTTGGACACCATTTCATAGTCAATCACTATATTTACACCTGGTCTAGCATGCGGCGTAGCATTCGTTTTTGGTAGTAGCATGCTGCATCGAAAGACGATCGACAATATTAAACAGTTTGTAGTGATGTTCGTGTGAGGCCCGGTCTCCACTTGCGAATTTCAGCCGCACGATTTTTCTGTCGTAAAAATCGAAACACATGGTTATGGAAACTCCTGTGAAAAACCATGCAAATCATTCTATTTTGTCTGAGACACAACTATCGGATTTCGCAATGAGTCAGCTGGAAATGTATCAGCATGCATCCACTACGACAATTTTGATGAGCTTACATTGAATCAGCTGTGTGATATAAGCGAAATCGCAAGTGGAGACTGGGCCTTGCACTCACACAAACCGTGTGTTTTGGTTGTCTCTGCTTTCCGTGAACAGACTATAGAGCTCATGTGGGCATCACCCTTAGAAAAAAACGCTTTCACACCTATGTTGCCGGAATCTTTTTAGGATAGACATTGTCAGATTAAAACACTGTATTACAATAAAATTTTATTTCATAATATTAAGGAAACCACTAATAAACAGAAGACAAAATACATGACGTTTTGTAATGTACAAATATATACTATGGCAGTTGGAAATAGGTACTGCTAATCATGGCAAAACTATGATGTTCACTTGCTTTGCAGAATGAGAATCAACACACACGATGAGCTGTCAATGCGGAATTTGTGACATGTTTTGGCATCTGAAATGAAAAATAACAAAATAAATTAACAAATTGTGTATTTATTAGTGCTAGACTGTGATATTAGTGCTAGAATTGGTAGGCCAAGATGGCGGACTTGCTCTACACTTCCAATGTATGGGGAACATACTAGGTAACTGAATCTCCTCTTCATTCCTAAGGCCCGCTCTCCACTTGTTATTCCTAGTCGCACAATTTTTCTATCGTAGAAATAGAACACATTGCCTATAGTTAGAGTAAATGATTTTTCAGAATCATATAAAGAATATATCTTAGGCCCAAGTTATACTGGCGCTGACAGCGCGGCGTTGCCAACGACAGAATCAAATGTTTTATATTCGCTCAATGCAAATATAGCGTTATATAGGCGTCGATAGCGCTAGTATAATTTGCAACATGAAAGTTCCATTTACCTGCTGAGCCGGCGTTGTCAACGCCGCACTATCAGCGTCAGTATAACTTGGGCCATATGAGCTTCACTCTAACTAGAAGCAAAGAATTCAATTTTTATGACAGAATATGATGCGACTAGAAATTACAAGTGGAGAGCGGGCCTAACTACATGAAAAAAAAACAATTTTTAAAGTAAACAATGATCAAGTATATGTGAATATAAGCACTTTTTTTACTTGCTGGCCACCAGGGAACGTTCGCAAAGGGAAAATTACACAGTTACAAGGGACTGTGTAACATGTGACACATTTTATTAGACTGTGGTGTTCAATCAGTGAGTTTCGATCCAGTTCACCAACAGATGTCGCTGTTTCCATGACCTATTAAATTGTGAATGTTAACTGTTTTACAATAGTTTTAATAGTATAAAATCAATTTTGATTTTCCTACAACAGGAATACTAAGAAACATTTCGACCAAAACCAATTTAAAACATTTTTACATAATATAGAAACAGCGACATCTGTAGGCAAAACCAGCGAACTAGATCAAATATATAAATAAATATAAATTCAATTTGATAAAATATGTATACAAGAGGCCTTTAGATTTTCCTGTTGCTCCTGACCATGGTCACTCAACTCGTGGCCAGATCAGGGAGAATGTGATAGAGCCAAGATGCTTGACTGAGGCTGCCGCTGGCCATGCTGCTTTTAGAGGTCCCCGTCTTTTCAATGCTTTGCCTTTTGATATTTCTAGGCAATCCTCTTATTTTTTGTTTGTATTGAGACTGAGAACATATTTAATGTCATTAAGGTGAATTAGTATCTATTTAATTACGGTAGGCCTATCTATATTTTGTTTATCTAAATTTTACATAAAATGTTGTTATTAGTTTGTAAATTTATGTTTAAGTTGAAATATGTAATGGTGAATGTAATTTATTTCAATTTGTAATTTATTTTTGAGATTTATTATCTTTTCCTTTTTTTGATTAATTTTTGTTATTTATGAGACGAGCATAAGAAAAAACAGGGAATTACGTGCCCTATACCAAGAACCAGATATAATAGCCCTCATAAAAGCCAAAAGAATTAGCTGGTTAGGTCATGTACTTCGTAGAGAGGAGGGAACAAGGCTGAAGGAGGTGTGCAAGGCCGTACCTGCAGGAAGGCGACCATTGGGAAGGCCTAAATTAAGGTGGCTTGACCAAGTTGGGAAAGATGTTGTCCGGTGTGGAGGAACAATTGAAATGGCAGAGGACAGAGAAGAATGGAGGAGGCTAATCTACGAGGCAAAAAATCGACTGAGATTTGTGACGCCCCAGCAGTAAGTAAGTAAGTATGAGACGAACCATTCCTCCACGCAGGCTCTGCCTAAAGAGGAATGCACTCGAGATTTTTTCTTTCTGTATATTGTGAACATTGTGTTTTTTGAGTGAATAAAGTTTGAAAGTTTGATAGATCGACCCTTTTGCCTCTTTCGCCGCATTTGCCTCCCGCACTGTTCACGCGCCCAATTACATGTGTTGACCGCATAATTCACTTCAAGTATAGTTGCAGATTATTTTTTGTAAAGTGAATAAATACTAGTTATCTTAACTGTCAAATTTAATACCGTAAACACATACATCTTGTGATCTTAAGAAACGACCAGAAAAGCACATTGTATTCTCAAAGTTTATTTATTACGCCTTAGGTCGCATTCACAGTGCGTGCGGCAATAGCGGCGACTCTCGATCGAGTTTGCAGGTTTTGTCTACAGATATTGCTGTTTCTATAACCTATTAAATGTGACCTGTTTCACAATTAGTTTGAATAGCATAAGATGAATATTGTTTTGCTTACAACAGCTGAACATCACAAAACATTTTGAATAAAACCAATTTACAAACATTTATATTATATGAATAATTTTGTATCGCATCCTCTGAGACGCTATTTATATTGTTCTGGAGACCTTCGTAATGACGAACATTTACTGACCAATAGCTGTGAAAATTCAGATGTTATCTGGTATAGCTCAGTTGGTAGAGCAGTCTCCGCGAAAGAGAAAGGGCCCGGGTTCGATCCCCGGTGCCGGTAAAATCTTTTGGACAGTAGCATTCATCAAATTTTCACAACTATTGGTTCTGTTGTCAATGTTCGTCATTACGAAGGTCTCCAGAACAATTAATAGCGCCTCAGAGCATTCGCTACAAAATTATTCATATATTTTGTTGTATGGTAATTTTTAATTACAGTTGAAATAACTCCATTTCTATGCCTGATCTATATATAGTATGGAAACAGCGAAATCAGTAGGCAAAACGTGCAAACTCGATCGAAAGTAGCCGCATTTGCCGCACGCGCTGTGAACGAGACCTTATTAGTCCAGGCAATGAAGGAAAAATAGCGGAAATAATTCATGTATTAGCCAAATTTGGTACAGTTGTAGGGGAAGGTTCCTAAAACAACATACTAAAAGTACTGACCGGTGGGGGTAGTGCTAAGGGGGGTAGGGGGGTCAAAAGATCCCTTTTCTGCTTTTTTTGTAAATAACTCAAAAATGTTGTTATATGTAAAATTAATCTAGGCTACGTATAATTACAAAAAAGATCCTATGGTTTTTTGCTAGGATTGATATCAGTGGAGATATACAGGGTTATAAGTATAAGTAATTCGGTTTTTGTGATACCAGGTTCAAAACCGCACCATTATTTTATGATCACCCTGTATTTTAAGATTAAAAAACAGCATAACCAATCGTGAGGCATTAGGAACAGCTGTAGTTTAGCGCATAAAAATCATTGAACTCCTTCTGTTAGGTTAGGTTGTAGAATATAGCAAAAACATTAGAACGACGCTACTGCGCAAATTGAAATTAATTAAGTATGTAAGAAAAAACTGTTTGAAATTACGAATCAGTAGAATAAAAAACATCAAAAGTAAGTGATTCGGTTTTTGTTTAATCCGTGTTTGAAACTTCACCATTCATTTAAGGATATCCTGTATAATTATCTCCACTAGTATTAATCCTAGCAAAAAAGCATGAGATCTTTTTGGTAGATAATTATACGAAGATTAATTTTACATATAACAACATTTTTGCTGGAGGCCATAGTTTTTGAGCTATTTACAAAAAAAGCTAAAAAGGGACCTTATCTCCACCCCCACCGGTCAGTACTTTTAGCATGTTGTTTTCGGAACCTTCCCCTACAACTGTACCAAATTTGGCTTATACATGAAATATTTCCGCTATTTGGTCTTTTTTGTCTTCTTTGCCTGGACTATATGAGTAATTTTGTGATATGCGGATTCCACCATTTAGTATATTTAAGTTTTTGTTCAAAATACCATGATTTGATAGGTTGATATTGAAAAGGAAGCTCACCTGATACTGTACATGATGCATTGTTCACCAGCCATAAACTAGCTTGACCCAGCAGCAAGTTTCAACGACAGCTCAATCAGCAGCTGGTGTTATTCTCTGAAAAAGGTAAAAATACCTAACTTAATTATTATATTCTAGACCTGCTAACTTACAACTTTATATTTATGTCAATACCTGGTAACATGCATATTTTAATGTACCTAATTTTAAAAATCCGTTCTTAAAACGTGTTCTCCAGATGAACATAAACAAACTCTTTTGGGCTAGTGGTTTTGAGGCTCGGTGTTCAATCAATGAGTGATCCAGGCGTAAGTTAAACTTATAACGTGAAGCTCTTTTCCTGTTGTCTTATGCAAAAACTATAATGAGAAAAGAAAGAAAAGATGATAGGTAACCTGTGATACTCAATATTCTAACCGATCTACACTCCTCAGACACCTAAAATAAGATGGGCTAAGGCTACTTAAACAAAACTCTATTAGGGAAACTGACAATGCACATTGATTACATTGATATTGGTCTTGTTTAATCACTATTGAAGATCTTGTATTCTTGTGTTTATCTTCAGATTGGCTAATAACAAACTTTTATTCCAAGGAGCCTTCTGTAGGCCAATAAAGACATCAAAAGATTCTAACAATCTCACTTTCATTATTTTCTTCATTGCAGATTGAAAAGTGTTTGAGCCGTAAAATGATTCAGTGGGTTATTCAATATCTGAGAATACCTAATTAGTGTTCTAATCAGGGCTCCACTATTGTAGGTACTATATCTGAGTATGAATCAGGACGAACAGAAATTATTTTCAGAAGCTAATTCATTAATTTCCTCGGATACAGTTCGATATCCCATCCAGTAAAATAATCGCATGAGTTTCGATACCCGATGGAAGTGTCGATATCGATATTTCATACTATCGATTGGAATTGTGTAACAAAAATGTTTTGCGTATCAAAGTGTCTGTTTAAAGCCGGGTTTACACTGCGGTTGGAGACCAATGTTTGGAGACCGCGGTCTCCGACCGTCGGTTTCGATTGGTCTCTGACAGGTTGTTGCAGACACTACCGATGTAGACGGCACACATTTTGCTCTGCAACTGCAACACTAGTGTCTAAATATAGAGTGGATAGATTGAACTTATTGCTAGAATGTCAAGTGCACAGGAGGTTATGATTGCAGCTGCAGCATGTATAATTCTCGCCAATCGTAGAAAAAAAGGAAATTTTGGATTCGACCTTCCCTGCAGGCAAGAAAGAAATATAGCGGGAGTGATTTATTGACCGATTTAAGTAGGGATGACACAGATCCGTTGACAGGTGAATTAAGATGTGATGGAAGTGTGAAAAACTTTCTAAGAATGTCAAGCAGTGATTTTGAAATTTTAATTATCGGTGTAGGACACATTATTGGCAAAAAAGACACAAATTTCAGGAAGGCAATAACAGTTAAAGAAAGATTAGCAATTACTTTGCGCTTTTTGGCCAGTGGCGACTCTTACACCAGCCTGAGTTATTAATTTCGAGTTTCCAAGAGTACAATATCCCTATTTGTACCAGAAGTTTGTGAGGCCTTGATAAGCTTCTTGAAGGATCAAATACAGGTGAGTGAATATTGAATAAATTACAGAATATTAAAAAAAAATTAATTTATTTTTTTCAATTTTTTATATTGAATTGACAATTTAAACAAAAAAATTACATTAATCATTATTGAATTATTGAAGGATCATGGGAAAAAGTTTCTGTAATGTTTTGTATATGCAGGCCTATATCTTTATAAAATTAGTTGGTCCATTAAGTACATAAGAATATATATAAAATTGATTGATTGATAAAGTGATTGATTGATTGGATACAATGCAGAAAATATTGAAAATATTAAATGTATATTATTATGAAAAATTATTCATATCATATGTATAAACTTGCTGTGCAGAACTGACCTTTTTTGAGTCGCGGCGGACGCGTTTCGAACTATGTCGTTCTTCTTCGGCACTTGGTTGCAGACTCGTCTGCATACTGTCTGCAACCAAGTGCCGAAGAAGAACGACATTGTTCGAGACGCGTCCGCCGCGACACAAAAAAGGTCAGTTCTGCACAGCAAGTTCATAGATATAAATAGTTCTACTGCAGTTCACGAAAAATGGATATCTACAACAATAATATGAAAAATTATAAAATCAGGGATGCACTTATACAACCTAGAATACTACAAACCAAACAAAGCAATTCACTTCCTGAAAAAATTATTTTGAAAAGCAACCCCCTCCACTACTTTGGATGATTCGCGTGATTGGTTGTGTTGCAGACCCAACATGGAGCGGTTGCAATTGCAACCGCTGCTGCAGACCGCTGTCTGAGACCGTCTTTGATCTTTACCGACTTCAGTTGGAAACCCAAATTGTGGTCGGAGACAAGCAAAATTGGTCTCAAACAGCCTGTCTGCAACAAGGGTTGCAGAGTTATTGTGACGTGCGACCAACGGTCGGAGACCACGGTCTCCAAACATTGGTCTCCGACCGCAGTGTAAACCCGGCTTAAAACTGCATTTTAACGCATGAATTGATGTTTGGAATCGTAAACAAAATGAAGTTTATTATTGTTTACTTTACAATATTATAAATACAAAAATAGAACATTTAAATAGAGAATAAATAAATATTTACTCACGTAGGCTGAAATGTGATATGTTCATTTGCAACAACTGGATCGGTAGTGTTGTAGGTTTAGGTTAAGTTATAATTTCATAATTTTATACTATTTATACAAAGTAATACACACACATATGTATATATATATATATTTATTTATTTAAGATGGGTATAACATTTTTGTGGCATTGAAGATGATATTTGAATCGTATATGTTTTAGTGCCAATACCTGTTGACAGAACTGCTCCGTATCGTTCTCTTGCTTTCTTCCGTGTCATTCTGTACCTTTCTCAGCTTTCGTCTGTTTCTATCCTATTACGAAACTATCGTTCAGTAGCATGAGTTTATTATAGAAAATGAATGCATTTTGGTAGAAATTTTATGTAATTAGTTTTTTTAAATTTTAAACATATCCTAGCCCATCATCATTAATCCTTATAACAAAATAATGATAAAAGTGCCAAATAAGAGCTTACCAGTATTTCAACTTTCTATAGTATCATTTTAAAGTATTTTCCATGCTCACCACAAACATCATAATCATTTTGAGCATAAACGCCTAATAACAGATGAAAATTGAAGTGATAATTTGATGTTAATGAAATGAAAATACATTTCATGAAACAGAACAAGTTTGTTAAGGTTGAGTTAAAGTAGGTGGAGTAAGGTTGAATTACCAAACTTAACCAACACAACCTTGCTTAACCAAAGGCATCCTAACCTAGCTAGGCTAGGTTAGGTTGGGTTAGGCTAGGTTAGATTGGCTTTGGTTAGTTAGGGGTATTGTAAAGTTCAAGCTAGGTTAGGTAGGCTTTGGTTAGTTATGGGTAAGTTAGGTTGGCTTTGGCTGATTAGGTTTATGAGGTTAGGCTTTGGTTTGGTTAGGCTATTTTGTGTTAGGTGAGGTTGGGTTGAATATGCAAAATATGGGTGGTATCCTGTAGGACGACCTAACAGTTTGATTGACATACTGCTAGTTAACCTAACCTGGCTAGATGTGACTGAACACGACCTTTTAAATCTACACATGTGTGAACATTTTGCACATGCGCAGAAGCATAGTCTGCGTGAATAGAACAAAGTGGAATGGAACTGCATAACCAAACCTTTCCTAACCTGGCTAGATGTGACTGAACCACCTCTGTTTACTAGGTTGGTCAAAACAACAGTCGTACAAATGGTGTCCTCCCAATAAAATGGTACATTGCGTTTCAATGACAAATTTACAGAGGTGCTTCAGTCACATCTAGCCAGGTTAGGAAAGGTTTGGTTATGCAGTTGCATTCCAGTTTCCATTCCACTTCGTTCCATTCATGCAGACTACGCTTCTGCACATGCGCGAAATGTCGCACATGTGTTTATTTATATGGTCGTGACTGAACCACCTCATACAAACACAACCTTTGTTTACTAGGTCAGACAAAACTACAGTCATACAAATGGTGTCCTCCTGCAAAATACACAAGCATATTGCTAACCATATTATATTTGTTAGGCTTGGTGGGCTTTGCCTGATGTCTGCACAGACAATTTTTGAAAGAAAAACTGTTTAAAATGTTTGGATTTCTTGTTCCATGACGATCTGCGTTGTTAATATTATCTTTTTGTTGTAAATTTAACAACTTGCAGTCAATTAACGACTGCAAATCGTCCTCGAAGTGTAAATGTGTAGTTAAAATGCAACATAACACGTTATCAGCTGTTTTGTATCATTCGGATGATACAGAACAGATGTGTTGATAAGCAAAACAGTATCGATACTTCCATCTGGTATCGAAACTCGTGCGATTATTTCACTGGATGGGATATCGAACTGTATCCATTTCCTCGATGTCAAAAGCATCTACGGTTTTATTAAATAATATCTGTTTTTAAGGTTTAATTTCAGATCAATTAGTATGTTAATCTTACCTGGTACAGTGATGAATAATTAATCATATTCATCATATTCAATCATGGGCCTATCTTCTTGTGTGATTACCATTCTCGTTTTACAGCTTAACCTCCAAAAATCGAAATCCATCCACTGATAAATTAATTTAAATAATTAATGCATTTTCACTAAAATAATACGACATAACCAAAAAGTAAAAGCTGAAACATGGCCATCCCTCTCTAGTGACAGAAACTAGACGTATCTCAAGATGGCTGTGGCTGAAACTAAGGAGGATCAAATTCTAGAAGGCTGTACCGCTAGGTTTGCCGGGAGGACACCACTAGCTCGACTGTCCTTTACAGCGAACTAGTAAACAAAGGTCGTTTTCTTATTCGTCTTCTTCTTGTTCGTCTTCTTTGGAAATTGAAGGCATTGGAAATTAGTAATGGTCGTTGTGCCCAATAAACGTTTTGCGCGCGAATAATGAATGTTTTAAAATTATTAAATGTTATACATCTGTCACGAGCAATCCTTTAAATGTTTCTTTTTATTGAGTAATGTTGCTCTCCATTACAAACTGCGATAATTAATTCAACTTTTGTATGAAATAACGACTAGCAGTCATTGTTTTTGATAAATACTCACAAATTTTGAACAAGATCTTTCGGCTGTTATGCCATCTTCACGGTTGTGATCATTTTCTGTGGAAAATGAGAGAAAATGTCTGAGAATAGGATGTAACCGTAACGTCTTAAAATAAAGTTATGAACGGTTTTGAACAAAGAAGTGTCATTGATTTTCATAGAAAACTTGTTTTTGAACGAGATCTTTCGGCTGTTATGCCATCTTCACGGTTGTGATCATTTTCTGTGGAAAATGAGAGAAAATGTCTGAGAATAGATGTAATCGTAACGTCTTAAAATAAGTTATGAAGGATTTTGAACAATGGAGTGTCATTGATTTCCATAGAAAACTACCATTGGAAAAGCAGGAAGAAAATTATCTTTGTAGTTTTATTGGTTTGGAAGCTGTATCGAAATGCGGGAGGTGTTACAAATTGTAACAATTGACTGTTACAGTAATAAGACAGGCTTCTTTTATTTTGAGTCAAATAGATTGGCCAAATGATTAAAGATTGTTATGAACAAAAAAACTACTACGGTACAAGAATGATACCATGAGTTGTAATACCTAACAATGATTTTTGCATTGCTAATAAGAATAAGTCATCTAATTGCTGATGAAAGTTACTTTATCTGAGCACACCATCATGTCACATGATGAAAAGGCGTGATCAGGGCTCGTTCATAAAAATTTAGATATCTAGCTGACTCTATATTTTTTATATTACTATTTTTCACTTCACTTTGCCCTGTAAGTTGAGTCATAAAAATTGGATAATAATATTTATTTATACATTCTCAAATCATGACAGTATGATTTGGGAGAGAAACAACAGGCTACTTACGGTAATTTTTGTTTGCAGGTATCATGGGGCAAAGAGACCGTGGTGACTGGGAAACAGAGATGGATATAGTAATGAACAAGTGTTTAAAATTTTATAATAATTATTGCAAATATCTTTTAAAATAAACTTTTTATGTTCTTATTTTGAAGTTGTCATCATTTTTGTTCCTTGAAGAAATTGTAAGTTCGCAGCAGTATGCAAATATGGTATCATATAAAGCTGAAAATATCTTCAAGTACAGACAAATAATTTTCAAGTAGTTAATAAATCAGTACTTTACACTAAAAGCAGTTTAAATAATAATTAATAAATGATTGAACATCATTGATAAAATGACATTACAATGCTTTAAGTTGAAATTGTAATTTTAAACTACTTGAAAATAATTTGAAAGCACTTTCAAACGATTTGTTCAGTTCTCAGAAATCATTTAAAATTATTGATCGAAGTTTTAAAATCATGAATCAATGATTTAAAAACTTTTAGGAAATTCATTTTTGAAGAGAAAAAAATTCTACCGCCGAAAATGCACCCAAACCACATAGGCCTAAATCACACATAAAGAAAAAACAGTGATCTTTCTTGTCTGTTTCGATTCATAAAAATCCTTTTTTGTTCGTTTAATGCTTTTGTGTGGCTGAAAATTTTGTCTTCACAATTGAATTTTCTATCAATCAAAATACTTGAAAAATACCGATCTATTGACCAAATAATAAAGTTCCAACTCCATAAGTAAGGTGTTTGGTATTATAGTTTTGTGAATAAAAGGCATTACATTTTACAAACATTATATTTGGAAACATCAACGATATAGCTTCTACAAGACTTAATGACTGAATAACTCTTTGCCAGACATAGTAATAATGGTTGTGAAATCTTCTATTCAAACTTGGTCAAACGTTTAAAAAATAACACTCTGGAAGACTTCTCAAAACTCTCAATAGGTTTAAAGTAATATTTCTTCTGAAGTTTTCATCCTTCTTCTTCTTGCACTGTTGGTCGATTATGTATAACTAGTATATAAATATGCAGGTCTATCACTTTCACTTTAACAACAGTATAATTACATGTGCTTGTTATTTTCGGACGCGTCTCAAAAGGCGCTGAGCCCCGCATCTTCAACGTACCTTGATACTGGACCACGACTAGTACCAGTACTCCAGTATCAAGGAGTACTGGTACCAGTACTGGTCCAGTATCAAGGTACTGCTGAAGATGGGTCTCAGCGCCTTGAGACGCGTCCGAAAATAACAAACACATGTAAGTAGTACTGTTGTTAAAGTGAAAGTGATACAAATTATTTTAGTTACATAAAGTAATATTGTTTCCATGTCATCACTCTTTAAAGAATTTTCTTGTAAGGCGAAAACCCGATTATGTATGAATATCAAACTAATGTAATGTAGATCATGAGAAAACTCACCCTCCCTGAGCCCCTTTCCATTACTTCGTAGCCTACCTTAATATATTGTGTAAGGACAATATATTGTGTAGGACGTATATTGTGTAAGTTAGTATTTAATGTGAGAAGATCTTTATTTTCATTAATAAGAGTGATTAATTGTTTAGCTATTCCTCGAATACCACACCCCTCAAGCTTATCTATTAATGATGCATGAGGTGTGGTATCGAAAGCCTTGGCCAGGTCCAGGAAAATGGCCAAGGTTTTAATGTTATTATTATTAACTAGATTAGTAAGTAACATAAGAGCATCCTTAGTCGACTTGCCAGACTGAAAACCAAACTGATTTTCGGAAATGAATTTATTTTTTATTAGAAAGTGTTAACCTTTTTTTCAAAATTCTTTCTATTATTTTTGCAAAATTACTAAGTAGGCTAATAGGTCTATAATTTTTTTGGTTATACTTGTCACCTGCTTTGTAAATAATTTTTATTTTAGCTATTTTAAAGCGTTTTGGGAAGTACCCTTCACTGAAGCATTTATTGAATGCACATAAATGAATATTAATAATTCAAAACAAAGAGTAATGCTGTAACGCCTAGTTCGGCCGTTACCAAATAAAACAATAATTAATTCAAATATTTGAGAATTGAATGTATAAAATTAAAGGTTAAGTATCTAGCAAAAGAATTGAAAATGATATATCAAGATTATATTTTGAATAGCTGTGTTCTGACACAGATTGATAATACAGTACTTTAAAATTACAAGAAAAGCTTACTGAAATATTTTTTCAACAAGGAACAACTTGTAACTGACCTAGTCAAAGTAAAATTTTATGCATAAAAATTAAAAACATTTTCTTTTGGTAACGCGAATTCCCTATCACAACATTCATCTGTGCTATCGCGCTAGCATGATACGTCATAACTTTTCCAAAATCCATGTTATAAACTATGTGCACAAACACTGTGTATACGTTGAACATTAGCAGATTATTTAATAGATTACCAGATGCTATTCTTAAAATTGATTCTCTGGAATTGTTCAAGAAGTCACTGAAACGAATTTTGATTGACAAAGCCTGCTTCTCGGTTGCAGAGTTCAATGTTCTTTGAACAGAAAAGACAAGGATTTTCGTAATTAAACACGGTGGTCTACTGTAGCATTTTTTTAAGTAGACTTCTGGTATAATTTTATTGTTATATACAACATGTATTGTATTATATTGAGACGTAATGAAATTGACTGAATGTAATTGTATTATATTAAAATGACATGTAATTCACAAAATGTAATTGTATTATATTAAGATGAAATGTAGTTGACAAGATGTAATATTGTAATGCAATTATAGACGAAATGTAATGTTAAGTTAAGTTGAAAAGTCACCTGTCAGATGGGAAATTCACAAAAAAATGATGTTTTGTGACAAATGTAATAAATAAAATATAATGCCATTTCGCCAACGGAATAGAAACTTTGCACCGCTTCGGACTATAAGATATTGGAAAACACACCTGACTCGAATCATTTCAAATGATGTGCATATCCTACAGCAGAATGGAAGTACTGATGGCATATAAATATATGTACAACAGATATTGAACAGATGTTGGATATATAGATATACTGTACTAGCAGTTTTGTTCAAGGGTTTCTGAATTTTTCGTAATTTTACAAAATGTTATTGAAACTTTTATATACGCCAGTCCGTAGTATCATTCAACGCGAACAAAATAAGACCAGTTTCGTCAAAAACGGCTCATTAGTTGCATTAAAATTGCGAAAAGTGTAAGGTTTTTACATTTTTTGAGGTTTCACAAAAACAATTTATGACTTTTCTATACAAAGGTTTGTAGTAGCACGGAGAAAAAAAAAATGAGACCGGTCCCATAAAAGACCTTCCAGTGGTTGAGGCTGTAACCCTGTCAATGTTGAAAGTGAAGAATTCATTCAAAACGTGTTTTTTACACCTTGCATAACTTCGGTTAAACTGCATATAAATTCATGTTCTTGGTCTCATTTTAGTCACATTCCCGAGATCTTTCAGGCTGAATAGAAATCAGGTCGATAGGATTTACCGTTTTTGAACTGTGAAGTGGTGAATAACCCGACTTGGCACGCTAAGTAAATAGACTCTTGGTAGCTCTCTACAAAATCACCTGGCAATGCACAAGGCTGTTGTACTTGGCGGGACGAGAAGATAAAACGAACCTCCACTCAATCATTCTTTCAACAATAATAATTTGCCACGGCAATAGAATAAGAATGAATTGAAACATTCGACTAACCTTACGTAAGTTAGAATTGGTGATTCATGAGGTTGTGAGATCCACTACAAAGTATCTGTAACAGGACCGGGCCTAATATTCGGTAGCGTGGTCCACCGGTCCTGACATAAAAGGAGAATATTCTCTAATAGCCTTAAAACTAGTGGACTAGGTGACTGGAGATAATACGAGCTTTTTCTCAATGATAATTAATTTAATACATGTTCCATAGCAGATTTAAGATTCAATATCCAATTTAAGATTTCACAGCAAGTAACAGTAACATTATTATTATTCGCACCATCCAAACAGTCAATATTAAGTCGTTCGTTAACACAATCAAACATTAACCCTTCATTACACACTAAATCAATAAGCAGTTCAAAACAAATAATCAACCCTCAAGTAGTAATTAATCCGTTACTCAAACTAATCCTTCATTAACAATCAATTAATTTATCAATCCATTGTCCAACATCAAAGAAAACTAGGTGTTCCAAAAATAATTCATTAATTCATAATAGACTTTTGGACTTACCACGTTAATTATGCAACTAAATCATTAATGAATCAGTAAATCAGAATTTTCGATAATAATAAACCAGCACTAACAATAATAATCAATATTTTATTAAATTTGCCAAAATTAATATTCGGGCACGTCCCGAATTCGGGCACGTCATTCAGCTTAACAAAAGCATATGCAGTTTGGTAAAATACACATGATTACGGACACAATTAGATAAACAACCTCTGGAAGTAAGTGCTCTAAAGTACTCCCCTATCTCTACGAATTTCTCCAGTCACCAATACTGATAATCTAATAATTAACAAACAATTTTAATTGCAAGGTTCGGTCAAGGAACTTTAAAGATTTAAGTGATTTAGACGATGATATACGAAATTTCGGACTCACCGACAGCAAATGCCAACACTAGGTAACCGACGATCATGTCCGCTACCGATTGCGCGAGTTGTAGAATAATTCGACTTCCGTTCCCCGGCTAAATAATAACTTTCATAAAATTAATGACTTTTCTAATAATTCAATAATTTCCAAACTTTACTTCAAATTTAGGTTTCACTCACAAACTTTAGTACTTTATCGCAAAATAACTATCAACTAATACTTTTTCAATTTCTACTTTTCAACAATCACGACCGCGACACGCGCATCTGCTCTCTTCATGGGTCCATCATCGACGACTCTTTTTACTTCAAGGGTAAACGCCTAGGAAGACGCTACCCCCTACATCAAACACGTGGAAAATCCTCTCGTTCTCACGCGGAGTGACAGAGAGCCTTCCAAAACGACAGAGAGAGAGATAGTTCGGTGAGCATGAAAATTGCAATATTTTGCAATTTTTATTTCTCACGGGAGTGGAGACATGAGCACAGACTTCCAGCAATTCAAAATAAAGAAATAATAAAATCATAATAGTGCATTCGAGTCCGTGAGAACGTATCTCACCATCATGTCTTACAACTAAAATGTCAATTATGAGTTCAAATAAAATCAATCTGAAATAAAATAAATTCAATAACCCAGTTCAATAATACACCCATCACATATCCTTAAGTATCCACCACGAATATCCTTCTAGTCCTTGATGAAGTTCCTTGACAATCATATTCAACTAGAAGATTCCTATATCCAAATTCGGCGCAAATGAGATTTGAATACACATACACTGCAAAAAAGACAAAAATTTATTAACCAACTAATTAAAGAATATACGCAATACTGAAAAATACACTGTGAAAATCGAATTGTATACATTGCAAAAAAAAACACTACCTTAGCATAACTATCTCTCTAGCTTAAGGCTGTGCAATAGGGTTTTGGTCATATTTTTTTTTCAAAGTCTCTTCGACTGGAGATTATTAGGCTACTGAAATATAGTCTTTTGCAATAAATAAAAAAAAATTTCATCAATTATTTTCTGAGATATGAGCACTTAAAGTTAATTTTGGGGGCAACCAGTATCATGAACGGTTGTGAATAGAAAAGTGTAATTTTCAGGATCAATGGAACAAAGTATTGTTTTTGTAATGAGGTATTTAATTTTTCAAAATTTTCATTTAAAAAAAAAAATCATTTTTTTGAAACCTTAATTACAGAAAAACTAGATTTCCGATTGAAATACAAAATATGTCATTGAAATCTCTGATATCCCTTCTAGTAATAGAGAGATTATTGTAAATCCAAATTAAATCGTTGGGTAGCTAAGTTGCCCCAAAGTTTTCTTGGATTCTCTTCAGTTTTACAGAGTCAACTTCCTCATGCAAATGTGCAAGCACGTTCACTCACACATATGCAAGGACTTGCTATGTTGCCGGTTTGAACCATATTCGTTCGTTACTCGCCCTTATCAATGCTCCCTCACGCGCAACACCAGCACTCGCTCTGTCTGCCGGGTGCATCTTGTTTACAGTCTTGAATAATTATTATGCGATCGAAAATAATTGCTTTGAATGACATGTCTCCAGTAGCACTATCACATTCCTTTCCGCTCTCTCACTCTCTTTCTCCTTCATTCTTTTTCTCTCAAATAAACATATGCCAAATTGTTTTGGAAGGAAGGAAACGAATTATTCTTTTGGCGATTGTTCCATATATTGTACCTTACTCTTTTGATTACATTATAGATTATTGGATAATTTACATAGTGAATGGGATTATATTGTAGGACTTCTATGATAGATATTATATAAAGAGGCTTCCAATGAAAACTGTAGTAGAACTGTAATTGAAGTTGCTCTACAAACAGAAATTTACTACAAATTATGAGATGAAATACTAAAAAAATATGTATAAATATTACAATTGAGTATATTATTATACTCAATATTATAATAAATTGTGTTATACCCTATTATTTAACACAAAAATTAGGCAATGAATAATTATTCAATAATAAAAATAAAAATTTAATAATTAGGATGAAGCCCACATAGGTCTGATACCTGTGAGTGGGTAATGAATTGGATGATGGTGATTGATGAGTTGGACCTACAGTTTTAGGTGGGTTCCGAACAAACGGGAAATGATTTTTACAGCAGAGAACCAAGTCTTTTTTGCTGGCCAATCCAATCGGTCACCCTTACATAGAGCGCCCAGGAATACCTGATTTTTGAAAATTGATTGTGAATGAACAATTGAACGGATATATTGATATACATCAATCGAAGTAGAATTCCGTATTCTTCAATTTCAACTTTTGCAAACTTAGAATACCTAGAGTGGATTAAAAAAACTTCCAGCTTTGTACCAATTTTTTTCCATCAAAAGAGTGAACAAAATTTGAGTGGGCTCTTGTGTCAAACAAAGGAAACAAATTTTTCTTCATGGGAAATTCTTCCGATTGTTCCATATACTGCATCTTAATCATAAAATATGATTACATTATTGGAGAGCTTACATTGTGAATGGAATTATATTATAATACCTTTTTGATAGATAACAAAGATACTTTCAATAAAAACTGTCGTGGAACTGTAATACTTATACTTACAACGTTATACTTATACGTTATACTTACAACACAATTAAATTTAATAGGCAAAGATAATAAATTTTCACAATAAATCGGTTAACAAAAAATTGGCTATATAGCCAGCTAATTTTAACTGACTAATGAGCGAATAGTTTTTTTTTTATTAAGAGCGTGAAGTGCGACTTTATCGCTCGAGCCAAAACATTGGCGAGAAACTATTGCGAGAGCGATAAAGAAGCTTCACGATAATAGTTATTTATGTATTAAGAGCGTGAAGCGCGACATTATCGCTCGAGCCAAAACATTTACTGCGCGACGCGTAGCGGAGCGCAGTAATTTTGCGAGAGCGATAAAGAAGCTTCACGCGCGAATTGCATACAATATTTTTCCTAAAACTGCAGTTCTGGATTCCAACACAATAAAAGCTTGTAGTTTGTAACATCACAGACCATGCGCGGATTTAGTTAGCGTTCGCCTTTTTTGAGGTTATGTGAATTTCACGGATTCCATGATCCACCAATGAGAAGACATCAAAATCAAAACAGAAGCGTAAAGAAAACAGCTGGCGAGCGTACAGTACTTTACCGCTTGCTGAGCAGTAAAGAGGTATTTTACAATTAGTTTTCAGTACGTAAAGAACTACTTTACGAGCAGTTGCAGGAAAAGAAGCATACAATATTTCTCCTAAAACTGCAGTTCTGGATTCCAACACAATAAAAGCTTGTAAACATGGAAATATAATTCACTGAATAAATTAAAAATCAATCAATTTTATCTACATTCGAAAGTTAATTTAATAAAACTATTCAATAGAACCTATTAAAATTGAACGGATGATAAAAAAATCCAGAACATCAGAATATATTCTAGAAAAATATGTAGTCTAGTCTGTGGTGGATGATCTTGAGATTTTTAATTTCTCTGTAGCTCAAAATACCACTTGTTGTTGATCTTGTGATGATTCATTCAATGAAAATCTGTAATGTTTTGATTACAAAGATCATTTCAGCTTCTCAATGATATTGATAATATTACTGAATATAATATTATAATAATATTAATGTGGATGAAACTCCACACAATCAAATCATAATTTGATATTGTTTAAAAAATTATGTTACAATTTCCATTCAAAGTATACAGTTTGTTGTTACTTATGATTTGATTGATCACTGTAATGATCTAAAAGTGATTAATAATACTTCCGAATCTACTTCCGATTTTCAGGTAGCCGAGGCCCTTTCTTGACCCTTCAATAAAACTTGTGCGCGTTTTGCACAGAATTCCATGGAATTTCAGTTGTGCGCGTTTAGCACTGTGCGCGTTTAGCATGTAACCGATTGAATTAGGAGTAACCCTGGGTGAATAGAAAAATAAAAAACAAAATATTGAAAGACATGACCCAACTAATGCTTTGCCTTGCCATTATTAACACAACAGAAAACTCCTTACATTAATGTCATTAATCAATTATTGGTTTTATTATTGTCGAATTCTGTACAATATTAGGTTAAAAATGGAACACGGCACAAAACAATGTACCAAACTACTCATGCCACCCTAAGTGAACAGAGGGCAAAAACTGTCCAGGCTCTCTAGCCGTCAGACATATCGGATTACTTTTGTGAATGAAAGCTCAGGTATTAGAATATCTGTGGCTGAGGCTTGTAAACTATATTTGCTTTACTAGATTCTATGTAGTAGAACGACTCTGCCTCCCTCCCAAGAAGGCCTAGTCAGACCAGGCGAAGAGCGGAGCAGACGGGAGCCGAGAGATCTGGCAACGTTCCAGGGCTATGGAAAGCTAGTTACGTACAAATCCACCAGAGTGATTCAAAACCGGACCAAACTCGATTCGACTCGATTGTAGACTCGTTTGTTTGTTGCCTTGAGTCGGGACTCGAGACTTGGTCAGAGTCACGGTGCCTAGCGCACAGCCTTAATGAATAAGCTTTCTACAAATCAAAAGAAAGCTGTCTTAATTTAGAAGCTGTACTTCATGAGAAAGTCCACGTGTGGTTTCAAGGATACCTTGACTGACCTTAGCATAAAAGGTCCAGTTGCTTCAGTGAGATCGTCTACAGTCTACTAGAAAAATCCTCCTTACACCAGGCACACAACAGAACACCTAGTGATAGTATTATTGCTTTCAGATATTTGAGTGTACTCAGCTCGAAAGCGCCCTCTATCTCTTTGATTGGTGGTAATTTATAATTATCATTTGTTTAAGAGGTAGTGGACGTTCATTCGTTATGGGGTAATTTCAGGAGGCGAAATTTCAATACAGCCAAGTCTTGCTTGAGTTTGTATGTTAGAGCCTATTATCCGGACACAGCTGATGGAACATCAATTTTTATTTCCATTTCAGCTTTCAAATAGAGGAATTGGAGCCCAACCTGAGAATATTGCCTAATAATATATATATAAATTTGATTCGGTATCAAAATATAATACGGTCCCACAATAACTGCTTTTATCTGTCACTGCTGGTTGAAAAGCGCGGGATATAGTGGATTCCACATATAGCGGATTCCGGTCGGTGCAGAAACAGCCACTTCCAGATTTAGTGAGTTCCGCTCAGTGCAGTTTTGATTCATACGGCAGTATAACATAGACTCAGCCAGTTCCACACTTAGCGAATTCTGTCGACCCATTATGTTATATATATTTATAAAATAAGACTATAAATAAATAATTAATATTACGTTAATAAAATCAAGACATTAACTTACATTCAGCCATCAGCTTTTGCATTAGAAAGTGGTAGCAAAACTTGAAGAATTAGCGTTTGTCGATTTAAACATTTCTGTAGTTATGAATCTGTCCTATATATTTCTCAACTTCAATCTGGAAATAAAACACAAATATAAATACACAAAGTACAAATGACAACATGTTGTAAGGAAAAAATGAGTTGGAATGTTGTTAAAACAGCAAATTCACTACAAATAAAAGGTAATTTTACCATGTTCAGCATTAGAAGAATCAAACGCAGACAATAATAAGAACTCACCACTGGGATAATTGACTGAGCGAAGCGAAGTCTATGTTTCAAGTCGATTCGTCTTTCGTCTGTTTCATGAGATTTGACAGGACCTTTTTGAATTGCACGACGATGTATAAACAAGGATTTTTCTAATTGGAACATATCTTTCCAAAATGATATTTCTGTGCCCTTGGGCCTTCTTATCCAACCAAGTATTAAAGAATTATTTTTCCCAAGAAATTATCAAACGTATGAGAAATAGATTATGTAGAGAAATAGGTATCAGTTACTATTTATCACAGATGAATATGGAAAGATTATACTGAAGCTGAAAACAGATGACATAAATATTTTAGAAAAAATCTGGTGAGGCATGCGACTTCTTTGATCGGTCTGATAAATTTCTAATTCAGTATCTATTTGGTACGGTGACTAAGATTCACATAATTTGGCAGAATGCAGATGATAGGTAAATCTGCTTCGTGTGGAATATATCATGTGGTATTTTTCCTTCCATACAAGGATTTTACTGGAGCAGAATGGATTTGGTTTCTTCAAACTTTTATTGAAAAGCAATACTTTGCTTACTTTTGTACACAGTAGTAATGCAAGGAGAGCAAAATATAATTATCTTGTATAGTTATAGGCGGGCCGCTTGGCGCAGTTGGTTGGGGCGTCGCAACTTCAACTTGCTGTCGTTTAAGTGGTCGTGGGTTCGATTCCCACTCCACCGTCAGGCATTTATGTGGAATTATTCACCTCATTACCCACGCACAAGTCTCGGACTCATGTGGGCATCAGCAATAGAAAAAAAAGTTATTTTGTATTTTTCTGTATGCCCAATTGAAAGGATCCATCTTGTACAGGATGCATGGGCACAGGACATGTGTATAAATAACTGCGCGAGGTCTACTGTTCACAGAACTACTAGTTTAGATTATTTTTAGGGAAATGTTAATGCTTCATCTAAACGACCAATGTGCATTGTAGCATTACTGTGCCTAAGTTACATTATTGAGAAATATAAGTAGATGAAAGATTAATAAAATAGAATTATAGTACAAAACTTTAGCTTTCAATTTATTGAAGGAAAAACATGATTATGTGAAAGCGAACAACTCAAACTCATTTAGCCTAGATTTTTCAGTCCCAAAACTAACCCAACCCACGCTCGGTATTGCTTGAAACTTTTTGAGTTTACAAACATTCAAAAAATCTAACATTAAATATGATTATAAACTGGAAAGATGATTATAAACATGAAACATTATAAATATGATTATAGAGTATTAATTTCGATTTAATAGCAGATTTCAACATGAATAAGCGGAATATTCCCTACAAACTCGTAAAGATCATATTCATGATAGCCATAAATGTGCTTTTATCAGCTTAATTGGAATGTTTTCAAGTACAAATAAACTTGAAACACTTCTTTTAGAACACGATTTACATTGGACTTGACTTAAAATCAATAAAATACTTACACAACCTCGTTTCTCAATAGAAGTTTTCATGGATCCACCATCCAAAATCGTTTTATTTTTATTGGTTAGGTGATAGGTGATTCAAAATCAAAATTCAAAAAGCCAATGCCAGTATAATTAAACTAAGAATAAAACTAGTACGAATTGTGGGCTGCAGGCTGCGCTAGCAGTAGGTCTGTCTCTGGGTTAGGTCTGTCTAGAGGTTACCACCCAGGTTTGCCATGGTGTGGCATAGGGACGAAGGGACCTTCTCTATTTAGGTAAACTGCTTATTAACTTATTCCATAACCTAGTACTAGCTTACTTTGTCTACTTAAAATATAATTTTTATGACAGCGTTTCATGAAAGACAGAGGTAATTTTCAATTTATGAGTGTAACAATTGTATCTCAATTTGATTCACCAAGTTTGGATGCTCTAAGCTAAATTATAATGACGTCATGTAAGTGCCAAATTTAAACATGATTGACAGTTTGAGTTAGGATTGATTTATCACCATATATTATACAATGTAAGTAAAATGAACCGTCACAGTAATGAGGTGAATGATTACACATAAATGCCTGACGGTGGAGCGGGATTCGAACCCACGACCACTTAAACGACTCCTATTTCACTTAATCCTTCCGCTCAATCTTGTTTTGGTTTGTATTCAAAAACTTATCACCAAATTCTTATTGGCTTGAGGTATTAATTTGTATAAAATTTATGAATCAGTAAATATAACCTTTCAAACACTTTTTGAATGATATAATTTGATATATGTTTATCAAAAGTTTCTGTTGGTAAAACAAATGTTTAGCGTTTTTCCTCACTCAACATTGACCTGTAATCTTGTTAGCCCAAATGTTTAAATTAAACGGTTCTTTTTACATAATTCTGGTGACATCTTCATTTATTGATTGACAAAACCTTGTACAGTAAGCACGCTTCCACAAATCATGAAAAAAAAACAGTTTCTTTATTAATCGTAAATAACTGATAAAATATTGTACAAATTAACAATTTATTGGTTCATCTAAAATACATAGGCTAGATTTGCAGGATAACTCCAATATTTATTATACAAAAATGAACATTATTTCATTAAAAAGAATAGACTCTTTATGTGCAGTAATTGAATTGCTATCTAGAAACATGGGAGCGTTTCATCCAAGTACCCGTAAATTACAGCATTCAGGCTGTCCGTTTGACAAGCCTCCCTGACACAGGCGTCATAAATAAATTGACTGGGACTGCTCAGCCTATCACAGTCATTCATTTACGTCACATTGCGTCTGATACGCTCGGCGAACGATACATGGCCGAATGTCGGCGGCAGAAATGCGTGCATACAGAAACCATGTCAACTTATAAACATGCTTTGGCGAAGAATTTAGGTCCATATAGTTAGGATGATAAGGTAACCTGGGTACTGTAATCCACGCGTTTCTACCCTCAGCTTCAGTCATGCTTATTCGGTCCAGTACAAAAGGTGCGTACAGATTGTAAACAAAAACCGTCACAAACATCACAGAATCAGCTAATTGTATCAATGTATAATCGTCTTATCATTGTTTGAGTCCCTGGGGACTGGTAAATGTTACCGGTGGCGTCTGATTGGTATACTCAAATTCATGAATGTTAAAAACTTTGAATAGACCAATCAGACACAGGGGCGGATCCAGGATTCAGCAGCAGATTTTGGGGGGGGGGGAAATTACCTGAGTGGGTATGGGTATCACCAGTGACCAGTGGGGGGGGGGGGGGGGGGCGGTGGCCCGGGGCGTTTAAGAGTCCAAAAATCGTGAATTTTGTGTTTTGAAGCAATTTGAGGTTATTTTCAATTTAATTGCAAATTAAAAATTTTATTGTTCACGCCTGTGATGATATCCTGTGAATATCACCTTGAAATGTTCACAATATGAACTTGAATTCAAAAAAATATGTTATTGATTAAGAGCAGTTATCAATTGAATTAAAAGATATGATATTAATCCTGGGAGCTGACTAGATTTCATACAGAAGAATTATTTCTATAAAAATCCCCTCATCCTTTTTTTATACTTATCTTTGGACAGAGTTCTTGTTTCCAAGGACAACCATTGTTCCCTTTTAGCCCTGCTTTACATTCACACAGATATCACAATCACCCTAAATCCTTAGTCCAAAAATGTTGGTCTCTTGACTGTCTACTGTCTGCTATAAAACTATTGTTCAATAAACAATAGGGATTTATTAGAAAAATAATCAAATTACTTGTTTCTAGAAAGTATAAAAATAATGCAACACAAATTTTAATAACCTTTTAGTGTATATCATTACATCACACAAAGCAGTGTCATAACTACAGAGTCAGTCTAGAGGAGGAGGGATGACCAATAATGTTGCTGGGAGGGTTAGACAGACTCTCGGTATAATAATTACAATAGTAATTTGTAATTTGGAGTAGTAGACCTCAAACGATAAATTGAAGCAATATACATGGCTCTTTATTCCAAAATGGGGGTTCGGGGTACTCCCCAAGAAAATTTAAAAAAAATCACCTCTCTAAAACTACATTTCAAGTGATTCTAGGCATTAATTCTTCTAACATGACACTTCAACCCACGTAATGTGTCAAAGTAAGTTTTATCTAGTTCTTGTGTTATTGTCAATGAGAGATCCGGACCTTACTTCAAGCTTCCACTTTTCTATATTTGATCCCTCACAGCTCCTGGTTGGGGCTCAATACAGTACCGCAGGCTACTTGAAAATTCATTTCAATAAAATTGAGGGGTACTCCTTGGAAACGTTTTTTAAATAAAATTCCTACAAAACATTTTTAACGTGTATTCTTTTAATCTTGCCAAAAATTGTCTCACAATGACCTGCTAAAATTCCAAATTTCCTTTGTCTATGGGAGGGGGGGGGGATGTAAAGCCCTGATTCCTCCCCATAGTTACGCCACTGGCACAAACTGTTAATGAAAAATGAAGTTTACAAGAAAAATTATACATACAGGGCCGGATTTAAGCATAGGCTACATAGGCGCGCGCCTAGGGGCCCGCACCACAAAAATATAAATCTGTTCCAAATTTATAATATTTCGAGATCCAAAATATTGTAGATTAATGACATGAACCAGTGGCTGCATTCGCTCAGCGTATCGTGCATAAGGGGGGGGGGGGGGTACAGGATAACCACTTCAACAAATCCATTTCCATTCCAATCCATTATGGACGGGGTAGGGGACGGGGGGAAGGGGCCCACACCACAGTTTGAGCCCAGGGGCCCACAGATTCTAAATCCGGCCCTGTATACATACATTATGAAAACTATTCATTCAGCCAAAATATCCCAACAATTTTTTGAAGACTCAGGGTCTAGGCTCTAGGGTGATTATCTGAGTGAATGTAAAGCAGTGCTAGTAAAACAAGTCAGCTTTTTCTGCTATAGTAGTTCTCAGCCAGAAAAACAGAAAATAGTAATCCAGAAAAACTTTTTGGAACTGGTATCATTTTCAGATCAAGTACTGTAGTACACAATATTTTCAATAGAAAATTAATTGTTGGTCAGGCATTACTCTCTCAATTTTCTCCCTTGTCAGCAACTTTGAAAACTCCCATTTTCTTCTACTTTTTATTTTATCCTTATTTTCACCACTTTTTTACCCTTTTTCGTCTTTTTTTCATTTTCATCTCTCTCCTCCTACCAATCCTTTACTTCTATCCTTTTTCTTCTTGTCATCTCTTTTCCACTTTTTCACTGTTTTCTATCATTTCCATTTGTTCCTCTTTTTTCCTTTCTTCCTTTTTCCAATTGCAATTTAAAAAAAAAACATAAATAATCTTGTTAGAATAATTTTTTTCCACCTCTAATGTGAATAAGTTTAATGCAATCTAATTCGTGATTTTATAAAAAAAAAAACAGATAAATTTAATTTTATTGATTTATTCGCTTAATTCAATTGATATTTATTAATGAGTTCTTGTCATTCAAATGATCAATGTAATAGTAGCTATTTTGAACTGTCACCGCTTGCAAAAAGAAACAAGATTACTACAAGTCTTTTTGCATCTGCCGATGCAAAGATGCACAAGAGAATGTTGCAAAAAAAGAAACAAGCTTACTTCAAGTCGTTTTGCATATCTTAGGTGCAGCTTGCAACGAGAGAATGTTGCATTCTCTTTCTCTCTCATCACGTTTTTTACGATGCGGTAAAACCTGTTCTCAGTCGTCGGCTTCAACCGATGCTATAAATTATTATTATATCTATCACTGTTGAGTACATGTTTCCAAATTTCATTGAACAATTAAAACTGTAATCTGTCTGAGGTCGATGCGAAATTGTTAGTATAATCAATGTTATCCATAAAAAGGATGTAACAATCACGAGCATTACTGTCAAAGCAATTAATCTCTCCAAAATATTGATTATCGATTTTAGAAATTTTATTGCTACTCCTCCTTGTGATCGAGTGTTTTGGTTTGACCAGAAACAAACGCTGATAGCTAGTAGAAGAAGACTTATTCGTCCATAAGGTGAAACAGTCAATAGCATTATTATTAGTAAAGTTAACCATATTTCCATTGTAATTATTAGACATTTTAATATCATTACTGCTACTCGATCCATGACCGACTGGCAACTGAAGCAGATCAGCCCCCTGCTGATCAATATATACAAATGCAATATTATCTCTGTTTATAGTCTTTTTTCACAAAAAACAATATACAAATCTAATCCAATCTGTTCTGTTTTTTAGGGGACCTATTCGGAAATTTTCAGCCGAAATCCCCCAACAACTGTACCTGTGCAACTGACGATGTGGTCTTTCAATGATTTTGCACCATGGTTCGACACAGCAACAAGCGATTTCCCACCGCTGCCAAACTATATCCAACAGAGAATGGCCGCAGCACTGAGATTTGCGCCAAGGATGGCGGATACAACGACCATGTCAGCTGCACCTGGAGCAATGTCCACTGCACCAGACCGCGACGCAACGTCCGCTGCAACCGCAACGCCTGCTGCACCAGACCACACAGCAACGTGCGCTGCACCAGGTGTACCACCCACCACCACCACCACCACCGATGAATCACACAAAACTGACAATAACGAGGTACCTTCAATTGTTCTATCCGATTCAGACTCGAATTCAGAATTTGTAGCTGTAAAATCTAGGAGAAATATGGAGAAAAATCTCTACAAACGTAAACGATCAGCAGCTACAAATTCTGTATCCTAGTCTGAATCGTCAGCTCAAAGTAATGAAGAGAATGCGAATGAGTTTAATATTTTAAAATTTAACAAATCTAAAAAATATCCACCAAGCGTATCTGTTAAAGATCTGAGAGAGTCATATCAATACCCTGTTATTGAAGGGAAAATCATTGAAACCAAATTTGGGAAACGCGTCATATTAACAATCCAAAAAAGAAATAAACAGGAAATATCATGCTTCTTCCCACCATCCTATTTAGCTGTGATAAATGAAAATAATATCGCCTCATTCAATAGAGGCAGATATAAAATGAAAGTAAAGCACACGCAGATAGTGGTGGTGGGAGGAAGCAATACCTCAAACAAAAGACCAAATTATAAAATAAGCAGAAATATTACATTAATACCAGTATAAGGGCATTCTCTTCATTACTTGACAAAGTTTTTTATTTTGTAATGTTTATTTAATGCAATTAAAATTGAAACTAAAAAAAAAATGTTTTCTTATTCCACTTACCTTTTAGAGCATGTAGCGTAACTGTTGAGCAGACTGTGACTAACTGGTAAAAATAAGGTGCTTGCTTGCATATTTATAGTAAAATTAAAAAAAAAAAGTTCTTGTGCATGTTTGAACATGCTCACAATTTTCAAACCTAACCTTATGCGAAGCAAACAATCTTTGTGAATTTAGAGTGCATTGTATCGTCTCGATCATCGGACAAAACAAAGCATGGCAAATTTTTTCTTTAGCATCACAAATAATTACTCTGCAAATATCTGTCTTTATGTAGAAAAAAACCATTTCGAGCAAAATTATGGTGCTTTAGCAATATATGACGCTTTAAAAGTTCTTAATCGTTGTTCATAAGAGTACATATCCATATCCTTTTCTTTTTCATTTTCAATAGTTACATTATCCATTGTTTTATAATTCAATAATCTGCAATTTGAACTAAAACGTTTATGATCAACTAATGGATCATCCATAATTTGCCAATCTTCAATTTGGATCCCACAAAATGCACAGTGGACTTTATCATTTTCTCCTGTATGGTATAATCCTTGTTTAGCT
The DNA here is from genome assembly GCA_948455865.1 of Conomelus anceps. NCBI lineage: Eukaryota > Metazoa > Arthropoda > Insecta > Hemiptera > Delphacidae > Conomelus > Conomelus anceps. The sequence goes on from OX418216.1 coordinate 14,605,298, forward strand.
AAATTCTCTGGTGTCAGTCGGTGAAAGTCGAACTTTTTCCAATTAACAAATGATTTTAACCTTACCGACTCATAATACATAATATGCGATTGATCCATTGTTTGCTAGTGAATGACTTTCCAGCAAGTGAGTTCACATTTAAATGAACGCAATAGCTATATGCTGGAAGTAAACCTGGAGATGAACCCAGCACTTGGCGCTACCTGCATTTTAAAAAATGAACTACATACCGATACACTATTAAGAGTACTTGACGCATTCTTTCCAATTGCGAAGTTCATTTTGTTCTAGGTTTAATCATTCCAATCTTATCATGAGAATGTTGTATTCCTTGTTCAGTTGATAGGCCATATATGATTCTAATTCCTTCCAATTAAACATACATGAAGTTTTTAGACATTCACCAATTAAATGGCACCGCCTCCATCGCTCATAAAATCAGTCTAATCACAGATCAAGTTCTTATAAAATGGAAGTCCTAACTCTCTCATTGCTAGAACTTTCTTTGTAAAAAAAATCTTTCTATGAGTAGTTCTTATAACGATTTATCAAGCATTGTTGTTCTGGTGTTGGAAACTGGTTAGCATCATATTTAACCTCTGGCTCTGACATATTGATCTTACGAAAAAAACTTGTCAACACAATGCTCTAGTGTAAGACTGCGATTTTCCAATTTCTCCCAGTTAAAAGTTCTTAAAGCTATTAGACACTTTCCTATCAAATGATATGCATAGCAATACATTATATCATTTAAATGGTTCTTGAAATCCTGACTATTATGTACATAATCGATTAAAAGGCTTTCTAATACTTTTATACTTGTGTTAAGATTCTCAAACAAGACAAATCTGGCTTTCTCATTTTTAAACTCTGTTTTACTCAGTAAATTATCTTTTTTCTCTTTATTGAAGTCTTCTTTACTGAGTAGTTTTTCTCTCTCATTTTTAAACTCTGTTTCACTCAGTAAATTATCTTTTTTGAAATCTTCTTTACTGAGCAGTTTTTCTCTCTCATTTTTAAACTCTGTTCTACTCAGTAAATTATCTTTTTTCTCTTTTATGAAGTCTTCTTTACTGAGCAGTTTTTCTCTCATTTTTAAACTTTGTTTTACCCAGTAAATTATCTTTTTTTCTCTTTTTTGAAGTCTTCTTTACTGAGCAGTTTTTCTCTCTCATTTTTAACTCTGTTTTACCCAGTAAATTATCTTTTTTCTCTTTTTTAAAGTCTTTCTTACTGAGCAGTTTTTCTCTTTGCCCCTTTGCTTCTTCGGTAATTATTTTCAAACTTTAATTAAGATATTCAGTTGTGACTAAAGCTGTTTTTTCTTTATCAAAATTTGATCTAGTCAAAATTGTTTTCTTTACTTCATCTATTTGTTTTTCACTATCAATAATATGTTTACCATGCGAAACACATCCGAACCTGTCTCCAGACATGATTTAACTGAAACCCAAAATTACTTGAGCATAAATAACTGTTATGAAAAACATACTCTACCATCCATCTAACAATGTTAGCTTTTTCTGATACATTTCAGCTTCACCAGATCGAAAATAACCTCCCACAACTGATTAGACTCTGTAATTGTAGTAATGGGATGATCAATTCTACATCCATAGTGAAAATGCCCACGTTCCTCAATTACAATATCTAAGAGCTCATAAATTTCAGAGAGGATGGAGTATTTTGAACTAGAATTTTTCCATGAGTCATCGCTATCAGACGACACCTTATCATCATAATCATCCTTATCTTTCTTAACATTTTCAACACAATATTGTGAGAATTTTACACTATTAGCTAGTTCTTTAAAATCATCCAAACTCATACCCATTAACAATCTGGATGATTTCTTGAATTTTGTAAAACTAAAACATTGAGACATTTTTAAGGTTATGTTTTAAAGAAGCTCTCACTGTGTGCTACTACTTAACTGCAGCTCTAACAAGCTTATATTAAATCAAATACAATACTTACCTACTATTATACAGGCTTCACTTCCCACCTGACAGGAGGATGAAGGTAATTGAACTTAATAGTAAGCTATAATGTTTCTATCAAGTTCAACACTCCATCTTTGTGCTGTATGAAGCTGCAGGCATTAGCATTCTTAAAGCGCTTCCCCATCTCAAAACTGAAACATTGATTTTGCTTCTACACTAGAATATTATTAAAAAAAAATATTCATAATAGTCTAATATAGAAAATCTCAATTTATATTCAGCCAAGAAACAGGCCTATACTGTAGTCTACTTACCCTATATACTTACCTGTATTACTTCACTTTCCACCCAACAGGAGGATGAAAGTAGTTGAACTTAATAGTAAGCTATAATGTTTCTATCAAGTTCAACACTCCATCTTTGTGCTGTATGAAGCTGCAGGCATTAGCTTAAAGCACTTCCCCATCTCAAAACTGAAACATTGATTTCGCTTCTATACTAGACTATTATCAAAAAAATATTCATAATAGTCTAATATAGAAATCTCAATTATATTCAGCTAAGAAACAGGCTATATTCTGTGTTGCTCTAACATGCTGCATTATCCAGAAGAACCAGTGATGGTTTGTCCTCCTGATGAATACATCTCATAACATATCTTCCACTATTGAAACTTTCCAAAGTTTGAGCATTCAACTCAGATAGAAACTTTTCTGGCAAATGTACATCAAAATACAAATGTCTGCCATGATTATTAATTTCATTTAATCGCAGTATAATTCTTGTTCCAAATTGTGTGCGAGCTAGCCTTGCTTTCTGAATCGGATAACCAGTGGCGGCTCTGACTGAGAAATTTGAGGACACTACCCCCCCTCCACCATACAACTCCACAAATATAGTTGAATATGGGCTCTATGTACTGTTGAATAAAGGCTATTTTGAAAAACCGATTGCACAGTAATTGTGAAAAATAGGAAAATTAATGTGTAGGCTCACTCACCATTCATATCAATAGAGTGCATAAGTGCTCCATCTTGAAACCTGGCACTGAATACAGCACATTATCCAGATTGTAAGCAGATGCTCAGATTTATCACAAGATTATCCTATTTCTCACTAAGTCTCACTTTCATGAGTGTTTCATTCAATTGATATTAATAATTCCCTACTAAATAAATGTCATTATAATTCTGTCATTTACTTTAAAAAGGGGTATTATTTTAATTGGCTCAGTCCAAAAACTGAATATGAGGCACACTAAATATAGAGTCAATCAGACAATAAAATATGTATTTACACTACTTAATGGCCTACATCATCAGAAAGTTTTTAACAGTTTGATTAAACAACAATATTTGAAAGTTAGCTTAATTTTACGGCTTTTAGCAGAAGCAAAATTTTCAATCACAAGTTCATTGAAGTTGAGAAATTAAGAAATTAATTTTTGCTTGACTGAAAGCATTGCTAGGGACTTTATCTTGTGTGATAGTATAGTGATCTTGTGCAATGGTATTATGCAGGACATTTTTGGAGGACCTAGCCTTTTTACTGCCAACTGTGTTTTGAAATCACAAACGTTATTTTTCAAATAATCCACAGAATTCATTTTAAATACAGTCAACTAATACTAATCACAGCTCACATTAATCACATTGAATCGACAACTTGATGATTGAGAAAATAATACAAATTCCATGTACCACTACTGCATCCACAATAATTTATAAACAACCAATGAATTCTAACCTCAATTCTACTAAACACTTTGAGGATAATTGGTGCCACATGATTGGCGCATGTGTAATGAAGCTGCGGCCGCCAGCTGAAGAGCATATTTTACAGCCAAGCTCATGTTGCCATTTCTCTCATAGAGAATATTTCATTGAATAGAATTTTTGATATGGCAGCACTGCACTGGCAAGAGGAAGTGTCCCAGCAATGCCCAACATAGTTACAAAGGCTTGCTGAAAACCTCTTCTTGTACTGCGATACGGCTGTTTTCAACTATCTTACTGTCTATTTCAAGACTTCTCTTTCCTCTTGTCAAATACAAATAAAAGATGAAAATATAAAATATAGTGGAATTATTGTATTCTCAATAATTATGCAATTCATCACAAATTGACAGGGAGGACAGTGTCTGAGCGCCCCCCTGGTGGAACCGCGCCTGCAGATAACCAAAGTCAGATTTCAATCCATATATTTGTACAATAGGAATATTCTCCTGCGATGTCTCATTGAATCTGGCCAAACTGAATGGATGCATATCCTGCTGCTGTCGCTGCTAACGCATGGCGGTTGAGAAAAGCACAACTGTACTTGACTGGTGAAAAACTGAGAATGATGAAAAATATGCTGTTGCCCACAATTGCCCACCGTTTTCCTTATCCCCACCACCGGATTTCTTCTCCGCCCAAGGACAGACAAGTTAAAACCTGTCTGTGTGCAGTCAATAACCCTAAGAAATTCCTTTGTTACATGAACTTATATTGCGCAACACTTCATCTTCGATTTGTAATAGTCTATGAACATTTAATTTCAATGGTCTATAATAACTTAGATAATCACTTATGTCGCAAACGTTCACTGTGCCTATAAAAATTAGCTTCAATTGTTTGGCAAACGTGATATCACAATTTTCAGTTTTTGCTTTTGCAATAGCCTCTTCACACAAATCATACCATTCTATGTAATTACATAATTTAGATTCCAACTCAATATTGGCGCACAACCAACTATTAGGATCCATTCTGTCACCACTAACTAGATCGGTTTTTAGCACACTGAAACAAATTCTGTCTGTAGTTGAGTTTTTATGTGATCGGAAAAAGAACAGAAAAATTTACCAGATTAGCAACATCACTTGTAAGATTTCAAATTCTCGCCCTGTGCAAGTATAATTGATATCCACACCATACACAAACCACCTCTTGCCTGTTGTAATAAAATCCTTGCCTTGCATACTTACGTTTATTCTCCTTGGTATAAAATGGACATGTCTTCATACTTTTCATCCTATCCCCCTCGCACAAATAATCAATTTTCCGATTGATTGCTCTCTCAGTTTTACACAACATTGATGATAAATAGTGTTTAGCACTGAATAAGGCACACATTTACCATAGCTACAGTGAGCCGAATACGGATTGAATACAATGAAGCCCATCTTACTTCTTCTTCTCTTGAATATGTAATCTAACCATTAATCTGTCTCCTCTGAAATCGACTAATGAACCGTTCTGGTCCATCACTTTCACATTAATGCTCTGAAACTTGTGCATATTTAAATGTACATAAACAATTGGATTTGGTGTTTCATTAATTAAATATCCTGGAGGAACTCTTGGAAGAAACTCGTAAATGGTGTGTTTTTCTTTTCCATCACTATAACTCCCACATGCTAAATTACACAAAACTTTGATTGTTGTAATGTTTGATATTGAAACAATTCTTCTGGAATAATGCCAAATATGTAGTTTTAAGACCTCTTGATTAAAACCCATTATTTTGCCAATTGAATCATTATGAGTTAAATCAATCAGTTTATCAGAATAGATTTTGATTTTCATAGTGTTATTATTTCCACGTATAATGAGACCATCACCAGCTACATAGCTACATTCAATTTTTCCTTTATCGATTTTACAATATTATAAATTTCATAAGAACCTGTTTCGAGTTTGACTAATTGATTGCCATATTTAAAACTAGAATTTTTATCTTTAATCACATTTGGAATAGAATTAAAAGTCCACAAATTAACTAATCCAATTTCATATTCACAATTTCTATCTAATTATAGAACCTGTGGTAAATGGTCATATAGATCACTGCTTGTCCCAGCCAGTGATATTAGTATATTACAGCTATAGTAATGGTAGCAGTACTTACCTCTGCTACTAAAAAGTTACAACTGAGCAGACAAGAATAACAAACACAGGTGCCCACAAATATTTGTATTAGGTTTTTGTATTTCATCAGCATTATAGAAAGCGTTTACCCTTTTCTGTTTCTTCCAATAATTTACCAATTGTAATGGAGGTTGTAGGTTACCGATTGGATCAAAATAGAATACATTTATACCTTGTTTGTCATAGGAGACCCAGTGTGTACCTTTTCCTGAATAATTATCCAAATTCACAATCGCCATCTCATTGAGACGAATTCTTTATTCATATTGTAGCCAGGGGTGCCCACCCCCCCTAAGCCTCATGACGCACCCCCCCCCCCTAAAGTTAGCACCAATCCCCCCTCCCCCATAAATTAGGGCCCCCCCCAATTTTTCGAAAAGAGCCCCCGTATTCTTTCTAAAACTAAAAGAAGATTTATAAAACTATTGAAAAAATTCAAACCCAGTCGATAATATACAAAATGTATAGGATGATAAAATAATAGATGCCTACATGAGAAAATAAAAAAATTAAAATTAACAACACCTATTACTTGGCCCCAAAAGGGAATTGAGAACAGAAAGGAAGAATAGTAAAAATTCATGAAAAGCGGTAGTGAGAGACCACCAAGATTAGTAGCAGATAGATCTGTCTACTAACTTTGGGTGTCCCTAACTTCGCCAATCGCCAGAGCCTTGTCGGCCGCAGTCACTGTGGTATCCCACCGTCAGGGGACATCTCAACACTGCCTCCAGTCAAGAGATGAACCAAACCGAGGGCACCCAGGACGTACGTTTCCCAGCCCACACGAGGTGTGGCATCAACACCATTCGAGGACGTAAGGTTGACTTGCCCCCCTTCCGGGAGGGGCCTTGTGGGCCACGCGAGGTGGATACTGCTCCTAACTACAACCCATTAACGGAGGGAAGTAGTGTTGGAGTTGAGAGGCAATCCCTGGGGTACCTCCAGAGATCACCTCTGTCCTGCCAACCAAACAGTATCCCCTGACCACATTTTCTATTAATAAATAATAATTGTTTTAAAAAGAATATATTTTAATATAAATCTCATTTGCTGGGTTTTCTGCAGTACTCCTCTGATACAACAAATAGACATCAAAAGCTATTCTACAAACTGACACCGTAGCAACACAATAGAACCAGTACCGCAAACAATACCCCCCTCCAGCAAACAATACCCCCCTCCCTAAACACCAAAAAGAGAACATCATCAAAATACACCAGAAGAGCAGAACTTCAGATGTAATTCAAGATGGACAAAAAGAGCCTCTCAAAATTCTCCATCGGTTTGTACAGCAGAGAACCCAGTATAAGATTTTATAAATGAAATTCATACAAAAGAGAAAATAATTTTGAATAAATCATAACATTTAAAAAACAATGTTTCCTATCTATATAACAATAAAATATTATTAAAAGTGGAAATTAAATTAAATGTTGATCATTCAATATAATATACTAAGAAAGATGGAGAAGCCCGTGGCCTAGACCTCCCACCTTTCTCGCTTCTTCCTTCTTCTGCCCTTTTCATCCTGTATTTTTATTTATTATTATTTGAATTTTTTAAAGATTAAGCCTTGAAAACTCCACACATGGAGTACAAGACAAGTCAATACCAACAGTATTCTCACATTACATTAGTCACCATCGATAAAATTACAGCAGTTGAAACTTGAAATTATACTTAAATTATAAATCATTATCAACTAGATATATCTTCAATTGTTTGAAGTGGGAGCTGACATTTTTTAACAATGATTGATACAAAGTGTCTGGTAAAATCAATGACAAGAAATACACAATAAAACAAATAAACGAAGTAACAGAGAACTGCATGCCCTACCTAGTAGTGGATTGTACAAACTGTGTTTCAAAATCATGCCTTGAAGTATTAAGACTAGTCAATACAAACAGTATTCACAAATTACAATAGCCACAATCGATAAAATTACAAAAGTTGAGACTTGAAATAATCTGAAAAGGTCAATTGTACTCTATAGAAACTTTATCAACTATATATATTTTCATTGTTTGAATTTAAATAGAAAATGATTTTTTTGCTATTATTAATACATAACGTTTTTTAAATCAATGCCATGAAAAACACAATATAACAAAGAATTGTAACAACATAAATGCATGCCCAATTACAAGTACAATATAAAAAGTTGCTAAAAAATATTTTTTTAATTCCCGACATACTTAGAAAAACGTTCCGGTATAACCCTGAAATCTGCGTTCCAGAATTTGTGCATAATTCCTTCCCCACCAGTAGAAAAGCAAAAAACAATTATTATTTCAACATTAAACAAAAATTATTGCATTTCAATTCTGATTAAAAGGTTTATAATACCAACGAACTACTGAAACTGTGTATTGGTAGCCTAATCATGTTTACAGAAATTTTCATCAAATTTCCTGCATCAATATGAAAACAATATAATCTTTTGAAGAATATTATTCTATCATTTTCAACAATAATATTTTTTCAAGTAACTGTCCAGCTAGCAGTTTGTCTGGATCATCAAATACCAAGCTTCAAACAAAAATTCTGTTCAGGTAAGCTACCGGTACTACTATATATCTTATCAGTTTTAGTTTTGGAGTTTCCATCCTCTTTGATAGCAATTAGATGAACACTTCTGCTGGCAAACTAGCCTAGAAAACAATCAGAGATAAAAGAAATTTTCAAAGCATAAAGTCCACTAAATAGTTTTAAAACAACATAATTTAATTTTTAATTCAAATAATCAAGAATAGTTTAGAATTGGATAGCATTTAAAAAAGCTAAGTCGGATTGGCTGGATTTATTATCTGATTTATTGATGGAGATTCAGAATCATCACTCATGGAAACATTCAATTATTACTGCATTGAGATATCTGGACAAATCTCAAAATGCAATGCTTGAAACTCAGCACTGGATTAGATATTTGAATTGCTCTGGAACCGAATCTGTTTAGCTATGAAGGCTATTGTGATTTCTTCAGTTATTTAGAATAAATTCTACAAGAAAAGAAAAACAGTTAATTACCTAGTAGATGAAGCTTAAAAAAAGACTGTAGCACGAATGGAGTTGAATCTGTTTGAGAAGAATACTCGAGAAGAAGTGGTGATGACAAAAACACAGTGTGGCTGAAACAGACTTGAGCAAGAGTGATTAAATGGGGAAAATTCCTTATTTAACAATAGATAGTATCACATATATGCACTCCTACCATCTGCAGGCAAGCGCCAATAATCTATCAATAAATAGTATCAAATATTTTTGCACTCCTACATCTGTAGGCAAGCGCCAATAATCTATCAATAAATAGTATCACATATTTTCATTTCCTAGCAAGTATAGGACAGCACCCTTAAACTACCCTTGAATTATTGCTTCCATGCTTGAATGTACCCAAGTGAACTCTATTCTCAGTGTGGTAGAGCTTATGACATTTTCACTGCCAAAGCATTGCCAGAGAGAATGGCATAAACTCTAAGCACAAAGCCAGTAGCTGAAGCTAAAGTGAGAGCCACTTCCCCAAATTTTGAATAATCAATGTCTAATCTAATTTCTTATCACATTCACCGTACATGAATAGGCAAGAGCCAATAATCTATCAATAAATATGGTATCACATATTTTTGCACTCCTACCATCTGTAGGCAAGTGCTAATAATCTATAAATAAACAGTATAATATAATATTGCACTCCTACATCTGTAGGCAAGTGCCAATAATCTATCAATAAATAGTATCAAATATTTTTGCACTCCTACATCTATAGGCAAGCGCCAATAATCTATCAATAAATAGTATCAAATTTTTTTGCACCCCTATGTCTGTAGGCAAGCGCCAATAATCTATCAATAAATAGTATAATATATTTGCACTCCTACCATCTGCAGGCAAGCGCCAATAGTCTATCAATAAATAGTATCAAATATCTTTGCACCCCTACGTCTGTAGGCAAGCGCCAATAATATTTCAATAAATAGTATCAAATATTTTTGCACTCCTACATCTGTAGGCAAGCGCCAATAATCTATCAATAAATAGTATCACATATTTTCATTTCCTAGCAAGTATAGGACAGCACCCTTAAACTACCCTTGAATTATTGCTTCCATGCTTGAATGTACCCAAGTGAACTCTATTCTCAGTGTGGTAGAGCTTATGACATTTTCACTGCCAAAGCATTGCCAGAGAGAATGGCATAAACTCTAAGCACAAAGCCAGTAGCTGAAGCTAAAGTGAGAGCCACTTCCCCAAATTTTGAATAATCAATGTCTAATCTAATTTCTTATCACATTCACCGTACATGAATAGGCAAGAGCCAATAATCTATCAATAAATATGGTATCACATATTTTTGCACTCCTACCATCTGTAGGCAAGCGCTAATAATCTATAAATAAACAGTATAATATAATATTGCACTCCTACATCTGTAGGCAAGTGCCAATAATCTATCAATAAATAGTATCAAATATTTTTGCACTCCTACATCTATAGGCAAGCGCCAATAATTTATCAATAAATAGTATCAAATTTTTTTGCACCCCTATGTCTGTAGGCAAGCGCCAATAATCTATCAATAAATAGTATAATATATTTGCACTCCTACATCTGTAGGCAAGCGCCAATAGTCTATCAATAAATAGTATCAAATATCTTTGCACCCCTACGTCTGTAGGCAAGCGCCAATAATATTTCAATAAATAGTATCAAATATTTTTGCACTCCTACATCTGTAGGCAAGCGCCAATAATCTATCAATAAATAGTATCAAATACTTTTGCACTCCTACGTCTGTAGGCAAGCGCCAATAGTCTATCAATAAATAGTATCAAATATTTTTGCACCCCTACGTCTGTAGGCAAGCGCCAATAATCTATCAATAAATAGTATCAAATATTTTTGCACTCCTACATCTGTAGGCAAGCGCCAATAATCTATCAATAAATAGTATCAAATATTTTTGCACTCCTACATCTGTAGGCAAGCGCCAATAATCTATCAATAAATAGTTTCAAATATTTGCATTCCTACCATCTGTAGGCAAGCGCCTCTAAGCAATTGATAAATAGTATCACATATTTCCACTTCCTAGCATGTGTATGAGAGCCCCAGAAAATTTTTTGATTCTTTCAAATCATGATTTGTACTTTTGAAACTGGTATATAAATACCATATAAACTAGTTATATATTTGTTGATTTAGTGCAATTTTATTTTATATTATTCAGATGTATTTTTTATATTTTTATGTTTCTATTTTTGTTGAGGAGGATATATAAATGATTTGATTTAGTGAACTCTATTCTCAGTGTGTTGGAGCTTATGGCATTTTCACTGGCAACAGTAAATACGGCATAAGCTCTAAGCACAAAGCCAGTAGCCGAAGCTAAAGTGAGAGCCACTCCCACAATTTTTGCATAATCAATGTCTAATCTAATCTCTTATCACAATTACCAAACATAAAGGTGCTAACACCTGCACTCAACATATGTCGGAGACATCATTACTCCAGGGTTTTCACCTGGCAACCGGCATCTCTTGATCACAGGGTAACACAGTCCATGCACAATGAATGTGACATGAGAATCCTGACAGGGATCTAACAGCAAATCCCTATTTACATTTGTTAGCCTTATATCAACCCACCAGCTGCAATGAAATGTACCACACCATAATAAAATGGTTGTGGCGACTGAGCAGTGCACCCTGTTCTCCTTGTGGAACTAACAAGTAGTCACAAGGCCTTAGCGAGGAGAGAGACTCTCGAAGCATCCGTGAGAGCCACTGAACCCAGCCAAAAAAACCATCAAGCGCGATAAGATTATGTCATGGCACAAATCAAGAGCCCGGATAGAAAGTGTGATACATGATTAACAACTGCAAATGCCCTACAACCCAACAAATCTCCATTCACGATTGTTAGCCTCATAACACATCCCACCAGCTACAATAAACAGTACCACTCCATCATAAGACGGACGTACAGCAGCGTTATCTGACAACTGCGGTCATGAACTCTACAAGAGAGACATGGACTCTCAGATGCAGACCCTGCCATCGAAGCCACAAATATGACTTTGTGGCACAATCCAAGAGCATGGTTGAAGAGTGTGGTACTTGACTAACAACTGTAAACCTCCTAGCATATGCAGGAGAATGGTGGGAAACTTCTAACCTAACTGACTATAAAAGCATGATGCATAATACCAAATCTCCAGTTTCACGTCCTGGCCAGTTTGTACTCCACCATCTTGACCTACTGAAGAGGTTACCGTGAAGTTGAGTCTTTTCATATCTCCTTCTTGAAGTAGGTTGAACTGATCAGTCATCCTGTTGAAAAAAAAATAGTTCAGTTAAGCTATTACAAATTTGGAGGTGTGTTGATTGCTTCAATTATATCAAAATATGTGGTGGTGTTACATTGATAAAAGTTTGTAAAGTTGATTGGAAATTGATATGTGCTGGCAATATTCAATTGACTATAGAATGTGTTTGAAGTGATGATGTTGATTAAGATCAAGTATCTTGAGCATTAAACAATGTGTCCTAATATACTGATACTGCATCATATGTTTTGCTGGATATAGTTGAAAACTCAGAAATACTTGTTCTTAAAAATGGAAAGCCATACAAAATAAACCAGTATCAATACGGCTCCAACAATAATTATATTGAAATTTTGATAGGGTAAAACAGCCACTTCATTCATCAAGTATATCAATGAACAATCTCTGCCCTTGAGAATAATGTTGGAGGATACTTGGAATGAATTAAAATTTCCTATTCAATCCCAATAAGACTATCATTAGTATATATTAGAATTAATTGGTGATCCAATGGAATTGAATTTGGAATGAGTCATTTCGATTCACTGGCATGGAAATAACATCATGATCAATTTAATATATGGTTCATGCCTGGTTTCTTAGTCGTTTAGAAAATCATTCAAAAGCTATTGATTCATTAGAGGCCCTAAGGCTTGTTTCACACATACCCAGCAGTTAGGTAACCATTATTGTTTATCCGGTATGATTACATAGTCCCATATAATGCAATGTTCGTACAGCTGGGCAAACAACACCAGTTACCCGACTGCCGGGTGTGTGTGAAACAAGCCTTAGGGCCGCTAATGAATCAATAGCTACTGAATAATTTACTAAACGACTGAGAAACCAAACTTGAAAAAATATTTTACAAACTAGCTTCAAGTTAATAATCTTGCTAACTATATTCAGCAATGCCTGAAACGACGTCAAATAGTGGAACCCAATTTTATAATATCCTAAAAATAATTGTGAAATAATCAAAGAAATTGGTCAATTTGGGTTGCAGCAACATAATTTTGAGAAAATGTTGGATTAGTACAGTAGGCCTATCTATAGTCACTGAACATGTCAAATTGCAAGTGGGGTGTGTATATATTTGAGTAGTGAGTAAGTGGAGTTTGAGCAACAGGACAGAGATTAAAGATAATAATTAAATGAGACTGAAAAACATTTTCTCATTGAAAAGAATATGGATTAATTATCTATAAGGATTGGAATAGTTTGAATCAATTATTGGTAGATCATGGTTCAAATCAGTACGGTAGCTGCTGGCTTGTAAGAAACATTTCTTGAAATCATAAAATTAAATTAGCCCAGTATGCATACAAGTTCTAATAAGAGGTTTATCAATATAGTTACTAGTTACTTGGATGATCATCATGATATAAAAGCTCATTGAAATTCCACTAAGAGGCTACTAGTGTGATAACTAATTTTAATTTGATTATATAATATCACTATCAATTTATAATAATTATAATGTAGGCGACGACCAGTTCTGAACTTATTTTTCAAACAATGAATTACTTCTTTTTTCAGTCAAAAACAATTTAAATTCTCTGCTTTTGATTTTTGAAGGACATTTCAATTGATGGATAGTTTTAAGATTGACTTTTGAAGCACACTGTCTGGAAAATAATGTCCAAGGGAAAATAGAAGCAATAATAAAAATAAATTCATGAGAAATTTGAAATCAAGCAGCATTGGTAGATTAAAACTAACAAAATGAGAAAATGCATGTTCACTGAGAATGTCCCAATAAAATTTATAAATTCTAATGATCTATAAAATAAATTGGTACCGTAGTCAAGGTCAATGTATAATAATGAATAGCGAGAAGTCTACCTAAAAATGAATAACAATTCTTTCTTGGTTTTTATATTAAAAACTGTAGTTATTAAATAGTTTCTAAGCTTGGCTTTGAAATAAGTTAATAAAGGGGAAAACTAGTAGAGTTTACCCTACCCGAGTATTGAAACATAGTTATTGAATTAGAGTTGGTAACTGAAAATGACTAGACAGATTTCAAAGAGTTAGTGATGATGAACTTTTTAGGTTAAATTTTAGCCATTTAATTTTAGTTATTTCTCACTTCAAAATAATGGAGCAAAGCTATGCAATTAAGAAACTATGGTATTTAAGGGTGTCTTAAAATAGACTAAATTGCAAAAATTGATATGAAACTGCTTACCTTGTGAAAGATATCCAGAATTGATTTTCCATTTATTCATCACTAAATCATTTGAGCACTTCAGTATTTAATCAGTAGGCACTGTTTAAATAGCAAATTTAAGGTAACATTCCAGTGATGTGTGTTGAAAAATCTACTGGAGCACAAAACAGCTCTTCTCTCTATCAGTGCTAGACATCAACTGATGAAGGTTTGAGGTTTGAGGATGACGATGAAGAAAATGGAGGCAGTCAGCTGATTATGAAAGCCAGTAACTGGTAGCAATGCCAACTTGATTATCATGTGGTTCTAGTTGGTATTACTGGGACTGTTTTTGTTTACAGGAGACCGAATCAAAGTGGACCCGGTTCATCAGCTGATGTTACCATATTAACGCTCTCAAATCGACAATATTGTCCTAATCGACAATAACTATAATAATTATTGTACTTTTTAAAACTATATATTTTTGGATTTTCAAAATTTTTCTTAGAAAAATAACAGTTTTAGATCAAATAGTATTGTTACTAGTAATACAGTCGTCGCCCTTCCACTTCTTGATTGCCCATTTTGTGCCAAAAGCGTTTTCAAGCCCCCCCCCCAAACAATTTGTAAAATCAGGTTGAAAAGTAAATTATTGGTTGAGTTTATGGGAGCCTTCTCATTTACTGGTAAATGTTACTGGTGGAGTCTGATTGGTCTATTCAAATTCTTCAACATCTTTGAATTTTAATAGACCAGACGACAGGGAAGTGATAGCCGTGAGCCGAAGCAGGTATCTGTTCAATCAGATAGGGATAAGCTGCGTTCTACTGGGCACTCTTTGTAAGGGTGACCGATTAGATCGGCCAGCAAAAAAGACACTGTTCTCTGCTGTAAAATCACTTCCCGGTGGTTCTGAACCCACCGAAAACTGGTTAAGTGGTAGATTGGACATAACTGTCCAAACTTCGCCACGTCAACAAATAAAAAAAGTCATTCTATTCTAAAACTGTAGGTCCAGCTCATCAATCATCATCATCATCATTCAACTCATTACCCACACACAGGTCTCAGACCTATGTGGGCTTCATCCTCCAAAAAATGACACTGGTAACATTTACTGGTTTTGATATCTTGAAATTTGGTATACATGACGAACTGCGCATATTACTAATAATAATTACAGTATTTGACTTTATGAATAATTGCACGACTATGAAGTCAAATATTTGAGTAGAAAATTAAAATATTTTACTCACTGAGCACTGCAGTGGCGGCCGGCAATCAAAAATTTTGGTGAAGGACTCTTATATTAAATTATTCCACAGAAATTAAATTATTTTTTAATATTTGGATTTTCTCTTAGTGTTGGAGACACATTTCGACCATTATGCTAGAAATGGGTGATCACATAGGGAGGTCGGCAGGATGGCTGTAGTATATTCGTCATTGAATTGGAAGTAATTTTATTTATGATGTTGAAGATCCATCTTGTTTCCACTAATATGTAATATAAACTTAAAAAACCACTTTTAAATGGAAATTAACTCACGTTATGGCGTGACGGCCGTTTCGCTCTGTTGTCTAGAGCATCGTCAGACAACCCACAGTACACTGACTTAAGGTATGAGAGTTTGAGGGTTATGTATGTTGGAATGGTGCTGGGGTGGGGGGATGAGTAGGCGGGAGGTTTGAAATTAGGATTATTTTGTCAAATAGAGTGTGTGAGAAGAAGTTAAGTTGATCATTTTAAATGTTGTCAGGTTCCTGCTTTGCATGTTTGTAAATCTCATATTGTTCTAAAACATTGAGTTTATGGCTTTTGTGAGTGAAGTGTAGTGTGTCTAAATTAGTGTCAATGTCTGTATAACTGTGGCCTGTTGAAATGATGTGTTCAGCAAAAGTGGAATGTGTGTTTGGGTGTGAGATGGCTCTTGTGTGTTCTTTGAATCTAGTGGTGAATGTCCTGCCAGTTTGTCCTACATAGAACTTGTTGCAGTCATCACATTTCAATTTGTAAATTCCAGATCTGTTGTACTTGTTTTGAGATGTTGTCTGAAAATGCAGGTGTTTTTTGAGTGAATTATTTGTTCTGTAAGCTATTTTATGAGTTTCCTGAATGAAGCTGCTATTTTATGAGTTTTTTTTTGTTGAGGTAGGTAAGTGTGATGAATGTATGGGGGTTGTCATTCTGTTTGTTGCTGGTGTGAGTGATTGGTTTTGTTGATATTCTGTGCAGTAGTTTGTCTATTAGTGTGTGTTTGTAACCATTCTGTTGTGCTATGTATTTTATAGTATTCAATTCTGTAACGTAGGTGGTAGAAGTAATCACAAACTCATTGTAATTGATGAAATACATTTTATTAAAAGAACGAATAGCGTAAGTAAACTCATTACATCATGAAAATTCAATCGACAATAGAGACATAGTACAGTAGGCGTTGTCTCTCTGGTGTGGCACAGTCTTGCCAACTGCATAAAATAAAACTAAAATTCATGTTGTACAAGGATATATGACACCTCCCCCCGTAATGAAACCTAGGGTGAATACCTTTCAGGAGGTTTTCTGAACCTAACAGGTCTAGCCTGTGGCGTATGGTAAATAGTATCTGTCACAATCGGTAATTTTGTAGAAACTGGCGTTGAATGTAAAACATTCTTGAAAGAATTAGAAAAGAAAGTAGAATCATCAACATCATTGCTTGTAATAGCTTTCGATTGTTAAGAAAGTACTGTTGATTTAGGCACAATTACATCAGTATCATAATGAACATTACAGTAGGTATATCAGTTGAAAAATCCTTTAAATTAATTTTACAATCCTTCATTTGATTAGCATGTCTCCTAATAGAAAGATTATCATCAGTAATGATATTGTACATAGAAGAACCAATTTTATCAGCTACAATACCTGTATTCCATTTACCCTTATTATTGTAAATTCGGTACATAACTCTATCATTGATATTGAAACATTTATCTTTAACTGTCTGTTTTTGCATTTCCTTTCTTTGAGTATCTAACACTTTGTCAGTAATATTGGGTAGCATCAAATCTAGTCTAGTTCGAATATTTCTTTTCATGAGTAAATTACATGGACTTTCACCAGTAGTAGCATGTGGTGCTGTTCATTAAAAAATTATTTAATTTGAACCGTAAAGTAGAATTTACAATCATACCTTCGCAACATTTAATTAATCCTGACTTCAGTTTGTACAAAACGTTCTGCCTGACCATTGGATGCAGGAAAGAAAGGAGCACTGGTAATATGCTTTATACCATTATTAGTACAAAAGGTTTGAAATTCATTAGAGGTAAACTGAGTACCATTATCTGATACTAGTGTAACTGGTAAACCAAATCTAGCAAAACATTCACGCAAATTTTCAACTGTTTCTTTGCTTGAAAGAGTTTTCATTATGTAAGTTTCAACCCACTTACTGTAACTATCAACAATTATTAACAGCCATAATCCTGGAGAAGGATTAGCAAAATCTATATGTAATCTTTGCCATGGTCCTGAAGGATTTGGAATCATAACTCGTAAGCCTTTCATAATACAACCTTGTTCAACTGAATATTCAGCAATATTGTTTGTATTTTCACCATTTTCAGTACCTAAAATTTGTCGAAGTAATTTACACATATCTGGATCTTTTCTAGTTTCATGAGCTATTTGTTCCCTTGTAACCGGTAAAATATTAATTTGATTCATTTGTACAATTTGAACCTCATCAATAGTATTGTCATTAACCATTTCCATAGGAAATCTTGAGCAAAAATCAGCATTCATATGTTCAGTGGTCTTACGGTATTGTATGGTGTAATCAAAACCTTGTAAAAATAATGAATAATGTAATAAACGTGTAGCACTGATGGATGGAGTAGCAGCATGAGCATTTAAGATGCTTTGTAATGGTTTGTGGTCAGTCAGTAAAGTAAAATGACGACCAAACAAGTAATTGAAAAATTTCTTAACTCCCCAATAAATTGACAATGCTTCATTGTCTATCTGGGAATAATTTCGCTCAGCTGCAGTGAGACATCTACTAGCAAAAATTATGGGCCTTTCCACACCTTTTTCATCTAAACATGAAAGAACCGCACCAATAGCATATTTACTAGCATCAGTAGCAACAATTATAGGTTTAGTGACATCAAAATCCGCAAGAGTAAGTTTTGTTTCAATATCTTTCTTAATGGTTTGAAATGCAGTTTCACACTCTTGTGACCACGAAAAAACAACATTTTTCCTGAGTAAGTTGTATAAAGGTGAGAGAGAATTAGCCATGCCCTGTATAAACCTTGAGTAATATGTAACAAACCCTAGAAAAGATTTCAACTCTGATACATTTGTAGGACGTTTTGCATTCTTAACAACTACAATCTTATCATCAGTTTTATGTATGCAATCTTTGTCAATTTTAAACCCTAAATAAGTAATTTCAGATTTCAGTACTTCACATTTTTCCCATTTAAGTCTAATACCATTTTCACGGCACATACTAAAAAACATATTTTAAAACAAAAAAAGAAACCGACTTCAGTGAAATGATTAAATACTCACGTACTAAAAAGTTTAAAATAAAGTATTTACTTTAAACTGAGAAAATTTTAAATTTCATACAAGTAATCTTTTGAAGTCGGTGCCAAATATTTTATGTAGTTGATAAGAAATTCTATCTAATATCAAAACTAACAATGTATTTTTTTGGAGGATGAAGCCCACATAGGTCTGAGACCTTTGCATGGGTAATGAATTGGATGATGGAGATTGTTGAGTTGGACCTACAGTTTTAGGTGGGTTCCGAACCACCGGGAAGTGATTGATAAGAGATTCTATCTAATATCAAAACTAACACTGTATTCCAATTAAATATGTGATTTACACTCACTTTTACTGAAATACATAGTAATTGATAAGAAATTCGATCTAATATCAAAACTAACACTGTATTTCAATTAAATGTGATTTACACTCACTTTTACTGAAATACAGTGTCAGTTTTGACAGGGGTGCCCACCCCCCCTAAGCCTCATGACGCACCCCCCCCCCTAAATTTAGCAACAAACCCCCCCCTTCATAAATTAGGCCTCCCCCCCAAAAAATGCGAAAAAAGCCCCCCGTATTCTTTCTAAAACTAAAAGAAGATTTTTATAACTATTGAAAAAATTCAAACCCAGTCGATAATATACAAAATGTATGTATATTTCTTGAGATTCTTTACATAGGTAACATTTTTTTGTAAAGGTAAAAAAGAAATATCAATGAAATGAATATATGAACTTCTGCTCAATAAACTTAATTGCAAAATAGCTAAATAAGAATTTGAACCTATATAAATGGTTTTTAAACAATAAAATATTATTACAAATACACAATGTTCAATAAAAATGAAATACCTATAAGTTTATGTTCGGTGTACCAATTAGATTAAGGTTAAATAATTCTACAAAGTTGTTCCTTTAAAGGAAGTGAAAACAATGAGTTAATAACTTCATTTGTAAAACACAAAAATTCAAAATACTAAGTCATTTATTGGACAGTAGTTAAACAACAGGTCATTTACTTAGTGTAGTATCTTGGGAGAATTTATGTATGGATGAAGTACATAAAAGGCACACATTTCATGTATAGTTATTTACAACACACAACCGAAAGAAGTGTCTTTCAAAAACAACATAAAGATATAGTTATGAAAAATTACTGAATTTTTAGTATTTAGTAAGTTTTGCTATAGTAGTTCTTACTTATTAGTAAGTAGTTATCGTAAAATACATGAAAAACATCAACAGTTTGAAGTCAAACATTTTAAATTTGTAGGCTGTGACCATCTACAAGTTAGCTAGGCACCTTCTAAGCTTGTTAAATCTATCTCTCTAAACCCCACATAGAAGTTTTTGTCTTTGGGATGAGGAAACAGAAAACCTTTCAATTATTTCTTCGTTAGAAATAGACTCAAGTACATCTTTTTCTGCAGCTAGAACCATTAGAGTGGACAACCATGAGTCTCCCATAGCTGATCTGAGTCTGTTTTTGATAATTTTAAATCGACTTATTGCTCTTTCTGCTGATTAACTAGTAACTGTTAAGGAGAGTAAAGTTGTATAAACCACTTTCAGAGCACTCGCTTAGCGTCTTGCTAAGTTTGAATAATAACTTCCTGCACAAATCCTAAACATAACTATTTTAGCTAATTCATATTCAATTGTATAATAATAATTATAAATATATTTTCATTAATTGACATTCTATCTGGTGACTTCGTAGTATATTTTTGAATGTTGTCACGTTAAACACGGTTTCAATCAACTTTACGCCCCCCCCCCCCCCCAAGAATTTCAATGACGCAGTCTGCGTCATAGCCCCCCCCTGTGGGCACCCCTGTTGTAGCGGATATGAAATTGCAGAAAGTAGAGAGGAAGAAGGCACAGTGGTTCTTGGCGTTATCTGCTATGTAAATGTTTACTTTTAAGCCATTAATTACACTGCTTTTGACACTTTTATGTGTTCACTTGTTAATTAGTAGAATGCTCTCATTGTTTGATTAGACATTAATGGAATGTTATCGAATATTGTGGAAGGTGCTAGTTTCCTTTATTTATTTATTTAGAAGTTGACAGAACATTCGAGAGATATCTCAATTATGAAATTTTATATAAATAGAGGTGGACTCTTGTAAATTAGTTCAGTTGTCTTTGAAATTTTGTCGTGATAAACGAGTTGTGACAGTTCTATATATATGTGATAATTCTTTCTCTGTGCCTTTGTTAGTGACAATTCTTTTTCCTGCTTAATTCATACCAGTGAGCTACTGAATAGTTTTTGTTGTATTATGGACTAATGCTACGTAAGTGTTCTTTTTCGACATTTCTTTTTGAATATTATTGGACAGTTTATTGTACAGTTATTAATTAATTTTAGATCGGCCTTTCAACTTTTAGTGATTGATTCTTGTACAGTTTATTGAAAACTCATTATCAGTTAAACAATATCGTGTTATCTGTTTTTAATTGCTTATTTTTCTGTAAGACATTACTGAACAGTGAGTGTTGTGATTATTTGTGTAAATAAAGTGCGAATGTAAATTTAAGTGTTGCCAGTGTTATTTTAGACATAGAACCTGTAACAATATGTATTATCTTGCTGTGCAGAACTGACCTTTTTTTGAGTCATGGCAGACGCGTTTTGAACTCTGTTGTTCTTCTTCGGCGCTTGGTTGCCAAAGGTCTGCACCAAGGTCTGCAACCAAGTGCCAAAGAAGAAGAACAGAGTTCAAAACGCATCTGCCACAACTCAAAAAAAGGTCAGTTCTGCACAGCAAGATAATACTTATGAAGAGTTCTACTGCAGTTCACGAAAAATGGATAACCACAACAATAATACAAATTCTTTCCTGCATATACACACCACGCAATGGAATTTTCAATAAGTATGCCCACTTTTGTAGATCATGATCAGACAAAGCTTTATTGAGTTTTAAGTTCTCAATATTAACATCATTCATGTTTTCCTACTCTTTTTCCACCTATCTCTAGCTCTGCGTTTAGCTTGTTTTGAATGAGCCTTCTTCCTTCTTCTCTTGCTGCTTAATAGCTTCCCACCACATAAAATCGCTATTCCTTTTACCCACTCCTTCTCTCTTCCTTTTCCTACTAGATGTTTTTCTCACTCCTTCCCTTCTTCTACTATTACTACTAGAAACATGTGGAATTTTCATTCCAGATCTGATCGCCGACTTGGCTTTCATTGCCAAATTAACTAAATACACTAATACCTTCTGCCTGTAGTCTGAGTACTCTTGAATATCAACCAAGCACTGTCAGCTAAAATTTTATCTGCTTGCAAACATGATAAATTATCAGATGAGCGTGAATTTGTCATGAATTATGTTATGAATATGTCATGAATTTTACAAGCTTTATTGAGTAAATTAATTCCTGGATCGCCTCTCTTAAGTCTTTTTTCCAGTTTTGTGCCGGGTCTGCAATATTGATAATTGCCTGGTAGATGTAATTCAACTGGTAATAAATCTATTGTTTTATTAAGTACACTGGATGCTGCACTACCTGCCCTATTCACAACACCTTTTGCAATGTTACCTAAGACAGATAATAACCCGCTTCCTATTATTCCTTTCCTTGTTGTTTTTCTTCTTCTACGCTTGCCAGATCTTGTACTGTTTTGACAAACTAACTTTACCATCTTTTTGTCTAGACAATTTCTAGAACACTAAGCTCATGTTAATCACGCTGCCCACCTACCTAGATAACTCTACAAATTTGTCTTGTCCTATTTATAAGGTGATTTACATTTCCCCCTGCAACACCCAATGTTTGATTTGCACAATTATTGAGCACTTGATAACTATTGTAGAAATTGCATACACTCTACAATAGATCAAGGTTTGATCAAAGTTGAATACCAACTTTTAAGTTGATAATAAAACGATTTTGGTGTTTTGTTGTTCAAAGCCAAACCAACACAAGCACTAATAGAGATTAGTGTTTTATTTTTGGTTCTCTCCAAATCTAATAAGTGTTTAGAAAACCAATCTGATTCAGTATTATCTTTGTCAAGTAGTTGATAACTTGTATCTTCCTTTTGAATTGGTGTATCATGATTTAAGCTAGAATTCATAGTTTTATTTTTGAAATAGTATACTTTGATTGAAATTTAAAGCATTTTGTAAATTTGGTCTATTACATTTTTGATTAACTAATGTGGAATAATTCAGATAAAGAAGAATTAGAATTGAAAGCCAATATGCTATGCATGTAAAGATGCAAACTATCTTAATCACATTTGCTGCCGATCTAACATAAACCAATTGCGGTTTGTATTGATTCTCATTGTCATCTTCTGTAAGATACATTGCTGCACACGTCTGCTTTGTTTGAATGTATACAACAGACTATGACAGTGATGGTAATAATAACTGGTTTGTAATCACAAACATGTTCAAACATGCACATGAAAATCAAATGTCTTCTTTTTTTTGTAACCTGGTTTGGAAATTTTCTCTATAAATAGATGGGTAAGCACACAATTTTCACCAGTTACTTCAGTCAGTGTTTGCAAATACCACCGTGCTGTCATCATCATCATAGCTGTCCATTGCCACCATTCTAGGTAAGTGCTAGTATAACATGGTATAAACACAAAATAATACACAAATTTCAATCAAACCTTTTTTATTGTTCACACATCACACTTTTTTCAATTTAATATTTGTGCAAACATACACTTTCTTCTCCTTTTTCTTCTTCTTCCTCTCAATTTTCTTCCACCCCTCACCTCCCTTCTCCTCCTCCTCCACCTTATATCCTCTTCAGACCCAACGTACACATCTGTGTACATATCATTGTAGAATTTTCAATGGTTATAGAGTTTGAATTTCGCGCCTGGCTCTATGCAGTGGCTTCCAGTATACTCTTTGCCATGCCTACTGAAATTTTCATACCTCTTTGTTCATCAACTCAGTCAGAAGAAAGATGGCTGCCAGCACCAACATCTGACTATAGCTTGTGATCATACATTGAAGTAAGTACTCATTTTTCATGACTCACATATGTTATTTAATAAGATTTTTTTCATTGATAATAAGGTTAATGTATTAGATGATATTTTCTCACTAGTCAGATGATTCTACTTCGTTTATTCTAATAGCTATGACTTGTAAAAATAATTTGTACACACATGTGTACATTGGGTCTCAATAACAAGAGTAGCAAAAATGAATTTGTACACTAATGTGCACATTGGGTCTCAACCAGTACAAACATTTTTAATAAATTAATTATTTTTCATTTATTCATCTAGCTAAATAATTCCATTTAGTTATTGCTAAATTTCGTTTATTTAGCTAGCTTTATTTATTTTGCTGGGTTATGTATGCAAGTCAAATAATTGTTATTGTTATGTACAAAATTTAACATTGTTCATTGCATAAAAATTTTAAAGATAGAAATGATCTCAAAAACTTACCAAGTTACAGTATTGGTTTTTTTTTCTACTTCCAGTTTCTTACTAATGGTTTTCTTTCCATTACTATTTCAAGTTTATTTCATGCACAAAATTTATAATTGTTTCTTGAATGATCATTTTTTATCAAAGATGAAAATTCTAAAGCTGTCTTGTTTCTACAACTTTTTTTCAACAAATTGTGGGTTTCTGTTCTCAGGATTTTCACAATGGATCAAGTGGAAGGGCGCTTTTTAACCGATGAGGAACTTCTTGAAGCCCTCATGAATGATATTGACTATGAAGTTGATGATCTTGACAATGATCCAGACTTCCTGTTTGATGATGTTCAAGACAATGATGAAGGAGCCAGTGAGGAAGATCAGGATCATCTTCCTGTACAGGAGGAACTCCTAGAAATTCTAGTTCCAGAAGAAGAAGAAGAAGAATTAGTTGAAGCTGGACCTAGTAGGGCCCAAAATGAAGGTAGGGGAACAAGAGGCCAAAGAGTTGGGGGGCAGAACCAATCCAGGGGAAGAGGAAGAGGTAGAGGTAGAGGAAGAGGAAGAGGAAGAGGAAGAGGAAGAGGAAGAGGAGCAGGAAGAGGCCAACAACCTGGCAGACAACCAAATGTTTCTGTATGGGGTGGAAGGGAGTTGAACAATGAATTTCCAGTGTTTGACTTGTTAGAGGATGATATCTCAGTTAGGGAGGGCTGGGATCCACTTACCTACTTTAGTGAATATTTTGATGATGAAATATTTCAGCTGATGGTTGAGAAGACCAATATTTACTACCTTATTAAAACTGGTAGAGAACTAAAAGTAACATTGGAGGAAATAAAGAGATTCTGGGGTATTTCAATGTTGATGAGTACTTTGGGTTACCCCAGAATACGTTTGTACTGGGACTCGGCTTTCAAAGTCCCTATCATTGCTAAGACAATGCCAAGAGACCGATTTTTTTCAATAAGATCGGCCATTCATGTTGTCAACGAAAATGATGTTAGTCAGGAGTTGAAAAAGCAAGATAGATTGTGGAAAGTAAGATTGTGGAAGAACTATGTTCTGTCTTCAAAAGAGGGGTTGATCTTAGATTTTGAGGTCTACCAGGGGAAAACAACAACTAGACTTCACCCTGAACTTGAAAGTCGTCTTAAACTGGGTACTGGTGGTCGTGCTGTGCTGAGGCTGGCTGAAACATGTCTTCCAGGAACAAATCTTTTTTTTGATCGATATTTTACAGGAATGGCATTACTTGAAGCCTTGAAAGAAAAAGGTATTTCAGGGACTGGGACAACAATGAAGCAAAGGCTCCCCAACATCGACTTCAAGAAAGATAGTGAGTTGAATTTAGAAGGAAGAGGCTCATGTGATGTGAAGGTGAATAATGAAGAAACTGTTCTGGCTCTCAAATGGGTTGACAACAAGATTATCACAATGGCTTCCACTCGACATGGAGCAGAACCATTCACTGTGGCCAGGCGGTATTCAAGAGCAACATGACAATACATTGATGTACAAATGCCAAATGTTGTGCGTCAATACAACATCAACATGGGAGGTGTTGATTTGCATAATAGGATGCTATCTCATTACAGATCCTATCACAAGACCAACAAATGGACAGTTTGCTTCATGGAACATTTTGTGGACATGGCTTGTGTCAACAGCTGGCTAAGGTACAAGCAAGACTGCTCCACACAACATGTTCCAAAACAAAATGTTATGGACCTTCATTATTTTAAAATGCGGCTGGCTCAACTCCTCCTGATAGGAAAAAAAAGACAGGCTGTTTCTGATTCAGACTCTGACTCAGAGGATGAGAGGCCTTGAAAAAGATTAGCTGGAAGGCCTGGAAAGGTTCTTATTCCTCAACTTGATGAAAGAACTAAAGAGGCATTGCATCTTCCACAAGCAATGGATGCATCCACTGCTCAACGATGTAGAAATCCAGGTTGCTCTGGCAGAACAAGAGTAATGTGTGGTGACATCTGCGGCACAATTACCAAAAATAGAATTGAGAAAAGTTTTCATTTTTACTCACCTTTAGAAAAGAAATCTCACCAAGAAATACCCAAAAAACGTACAACACACATCGTACGATCGTAGGACGAAAATGCGGGGGGCCACCAACTGTCCGACTATCCATTTCTCCGAATATACCATTTGTCCGACTTTCTTACGACTTGTATTGAATAAGAAAAGTACGTGTTACCACTTGACCGAAAATCCATTTGTCCGAATATACCACTTGTCCGACTATCACATGACATCTTATAAGTTCAGAAACCACTTCACCGAATATACCACTTGTCCGAATCTACCATTTATCCGACTCGACTGTAGCGCATTCTAGCGGCGTAGTTTATCACGCCTAACCGAAAATATCGTGTTTTTTTTATTTTTTCACACACTATCAAATGTTTACTTTTCGTTATAATAATTTGATAACTAGAAACTGCTGTAATAGTGCCAAATAGGATTAATGAGTATATTATGACTGTGGTGACATGAACACTAGATGGCATTGAGTTATTGGCATGCCGCGTCGAGAAATCAGCCAATTACCAATCAGCATGAGTTTGCCGTTAAATTTGAAATATTGGAATTGTTCAAATTGAAGTTTTCTTCTAAAACCAAAATATTAATTCAAATAGAGTATTAATTCATCTTCTTTTCACATTGTGAATGATTAAGTGTTATGAAATCTTGTTTAAGAATCAATTAAATTAAGAAATAACTGTTTTGTTATTATTGGAATGTTTTGATCACAAAAATCAAACCTTTGCTGCTTTGAATTCTGAGTAGAGTATCAGACCATACTTGTATACATCCAAGTTGTGTTTAAGTTATTGCGTGAGTCTTTTATGTATAAAAACCTAGCTCACGAGCCACAACACTTACAGTCAACAATTATTGTGAAATTTGTATTGCTCAATAGCCTACTGTGCATAAAACTTACATTACACAAATCAAGTGTTAGATTCTCAATTCTTGAGGTATGAGTTAAATATGAGACTCAATTTCCCCAAACGTTCATCTGTTAATCAATATATTATATGGATCTTGAAACCCTATCAGAAGTTCCCTAGGCATATTCCTGATAACAATATTGTTGGTCGTTAATGAGGTCATCAAAATCTTCAATTGGGGTGGTGAGAGAGCATCAGAATCGACCTTCTCCTCCATATTTTTTGAGCTATTTAAAAAGTGCTTTTCATTTTTAGGATAGTGAGCTATGAACTCGTTGGATCCTACTTCGAAGTACAAAAAAACGATAGTTCTGGATGCAGACTCCATAGTTCTATAGTTCCTGACCGGTTAGAGCAATAGTTCCGTGAAAGTAACATGAATACCTTCTATTCCTCAAACAAGCCTACCTCATACTCATAGTCTACCGGTAGGTCTAGATACCTTGAAGAAAGTATATCATAGAAATCTCTGTTCGCAAGGTTCATTTTCTTTCTATTCCCACACTTAGTAAAAAATAATTTGGTGTAATGTTATTGGGGAAAAGACTACTTGGCATTGAAATTGAAATTTTTCATTGGTACTGTTCTTTGTTGGCGTAATATAATGAATGTGATGGCATTCAGTAGCATAGCATAATACTAGTCTCAAAGAGATTTATATCAATACCGTAATTTATTTGCCGAATCTGAGTCGAATATCACTAACTCTCAATTTATTGGCTAATAGACAAATATCTAATCTAATGGCTGAACAACAGAGCTAACCTCAAAAGGTGAAAACTATTTTTATTTAATTTTCTAGCTTAGCATATAGGCGATAGATAATGCAGAAGTATCTCTAGAAGGCGTTGATTAAAGGCTAGAGTACCTAGTGCCTGGGACATGATAGTTCTGCCGCTAGAATGCGCTACAGTCGAGTCGGACAAGTGGTAGATTCGGACAAGTGGTATATTCGGAGAAGTTGTTTCTGGCGTTATAACGCGTCATGTAGAAGTCGGACAAGTGGTATATTCGTGCAAATGGTTATTCGGACAAGTGGAAATACTGAGTTGAATTAATTTTTGACAACAGGTACAAAAGTCGGACAAATGGTATATTCGGAGAGATGGAAAGTCGGACAGAAGGTAGTGACCCCGAAAATGCCGACAACAGAGATAGAGAAACTGAGTGACGTAAGGATTCACTTTGAAGTCACAGCCTACTAGATAACATCTACCCACTTCTGGCTGTTATGTTATTATGCTATTATGTAAAATTATTGCAAAAGGCTCAAACTATCATTCAATATTTTTGATTGAACAAACAAATTATGATAATATTACTCCCATAATTGTAAGAGAATTTGACTGAAGATCATAGTTACTGAGAATGGGCTGACTGGATCGTAATTTACAAGAACTTTTAAAGGAAGGAACAAATGAGCGCCATATTTTGAGGGGCGCCGTATCTGGAAATTACAAGAGACATTGTTATAGTTACAGTTCATCAAACTTAGGGTTGCCATAAGGTAATCACCAAAAAAGAGGAGATTTTACAATGTGTTGTAAATCAGAGCATGAAGGGGGGGTCACCGTTGGCGGATAGGGACATCCCTCTATGAAAATTAAATGAGTAAAAACCAATGTTTTCAAAAATGTAATTGGCCTCTTTAATATACATTGCTGGTTGGAAAATTACAAATAGAATTGGTAAACTTACAGAAAATCAACCTATTATTAACCAGAAGACACGTCAAAATTTGAGTAGACCTGCATCATAGAGGATTCTTATAAAACACTTCAAAAAGAGGAGATTTCTTATTTTCCTGTGAAATCCCCCGGAGCCTCATTTTTGGCCTCAAAATCCGGAGATCTCCGGGGAAACCCGGAGATATGGTAACCCTAATCAAACTGCCTGATTAATATTATTCCTTTTACTGGCATTGGATAGAAACAAGAATTTTTTACATAGCGGGAACAAAGCAAATTTATAGTTCCAATGTTCACGTTAAATAAACCACTTAATTGCTGCCTTTCCTCAAAAGCATTCTGAGAGCATTCTTGAGTTAGTACAGTATCTAACAGAGTAATAAGAATACAAGAGGAGCAATTGAGGTTTACAGGAAAAATAATAATTCAAATAATATTTATCAATATTTATTTCAATATTATGATACACGATTTGCTTCAAACAAAAAAAAAAAAAAAATAACAGTAGAATATTGTTGATGTATTCATCCCAAACTAGTAAAAATCACAGCTTTCTCTAATTCAAATGTTTCAATTCCCAATACATAATAAAGTTTATCAAACCTTTTCGACTTTTTAAAAAGTGCAATTACATGGGTTTCAATATTACCTTGTCAGTTTCAACAAATTTAAAATTAGTTACACGTTATACAATAATACGGTAGCCTATATGGAATGATTCAAGAGCAACTATACTCCAATAATCTCCATTTATCAATTATTCGGAGCTCAATTTATTGAAATGTAAACTTGATATCAGCACTATCTGTGATAAAGCAGTACTTAGCACTGATAATTGAAAATGAAATGAAATAATTATTTGTTAGGCAAAGTTGAGACTATAAAGTCTCCTTTATATTTCAACCTTATTCAGG
This sequence comes from Conomelus anceps, assembly GCA_948455865.1. Lineage (NCBI taxonomy): Eukaryota > Metazoa > Arthropoda > Insecta > Hemiptera > Delphacidae > Conomelus > Conomelus anceps. The sequence goes on from OX418216.1 coordinate 14,635,175, forward strand.
CTTTTTTTGAACTCTGCAATGATAAATTCATTCAATGTTCATTAACAGTGAACATATTCATCAATATGGTCATCAAATATTACGTACATTGATAATACTGTATTATCTAAAAGAACAAGAGCACAAAATTCAGGGTAAAATATCACTTTCCATTTCTTTTTTTTCTTTAAAAAACTGAAACTTTTTCTGTGTATTCATCTAAGTTTAAAATGGATTATTGTGTTAGTAAGCAAAATATGCACTGATTCAAAAATTTAAATTACATGATTTTTAAGTATTACCAATCGCTAATATGTACTGATAGGTTTATCCAAAGAACCATAATAATGGTAATTATTATTATAATAATCATAATTAATGTGATACTCAAACGAATAATATGAAAATTAAATAATTTGAGTTTATCACGAAAGCAAAGCATCAGAAAATAATGTTCGATACAATATCAAATTTGTGATCTCTTGACATATATATATGTGAACAAAATAGTCCAATGTAATTAATTCTTCACATAATTGTATCAATTTAAAATGCATTTTAATGCTATAAAAAATAATTTTCACTTGTATCTGAAAATTTAACAATACTTGATATATTTTAACCAAAGACAGAGTTGAAAGCAATACTTCAATCTTCAATCCGAGACTTAACAATTTGAGCCATTAATATTAATTTATTATTTTATTAAAGCTTCAATTCTCACACAGAGACAGTTTTCGTAACATTTTCTGTTTGTATAATATTAAGGTAACTATATATATTTATATGGACGCGTGCATCTAATTTATGATTTTTTGAAAAATAGTGTACTGTAAATAGGCTAGTCATAACACACATCTGTAAGATATTCATAGACTATTGGTCGGTAGACTTTATAATATATCTTATGAACTTTCCATTCATGGACATATAATAAACAGGAGTTCATCAATGGATTAATAGCCTACTACAACAGCTCAAAAGATAGAGAATTGATCCTTCCATTATATTCAGTAAAAAGGCGAGTGTTCTGTTGCTAATAATTTGAATTATTTAAAAAAAGTTGATAACGTCATGCCATCGCAGCCGGTCACCCCTCCAAGCACAGGATTAGCGGCTGTGACTGAATAGCACAACAGTCCTAACACCCTGCTCAGCGAGCAGCTCATCACCCCCAATGGAACTTACCCCCTTCCGATGCAATTTGAAGGAACTAACAATTTATCAAACTAATAAAGATGTAGCACTAGAAGGAAATTTGAAATGAATAAATTGCATTGTACATTATATTGAATAGCAGTAGCATTTAATTGAATTTAATAATTATTCAACTAATAATAATTCAAAATGGTGATGATTATCATAATTGATGGTATATTGATATATTTTTTTAGTCGGATAATGCCCACGTGAGTCCTGAGACTTGTGTGTGAGTAATGAGGTGAATGGCTGAATGATGAGAAACATCCATGGCTGAATGAAATTTAAACTCAAGACTGCAGGAATACGAAACCATAAGCCAAAATCTTATCTAATCATAGACAAGCACTCCAACCTATTGCTCTACCAGAGCAAACAATTTCGGATTTAATTCCTGTACAAATCTGCTATTTTTATAAAATTCTTTCAATAATAAATGATAGCCTTGGGACTATACATAGGAGGGTTCTTTGGAAAAATATAATGGGTAAAGAAACAAGAGTATAATTCTCTAGATAAGAATAGAAATATGGAGGTGATTTATTTACGAAATAATTAATTATTTTAGACACTGTTCTCTGCTGTAAAATCACTTCCCGGTGGTTCGGAACCCACCTAAAACTGTAGGTCCAACTCATCAATCACCATCATCCAACTCATTACCCACGCACAGGTCTCAGACCTATGTGGGCTTCATCTTCAAAAAAAAAAAAAAAAATTAGTTAATGTCTAAATCCCTTTCAATGCTATTAATTATGCAGAATAATGTTCTAGTTAACATTTTGCAATTCGCTAAATCAGGTGATATCTTTCAAATAACTCGAAATATACTGTATTTATATTATAACACCCAAATTTTCACCCAGGAAGGATCAAATCTCTTACCATGCTTATCTCTATCTTAGATCAAAGATCATACTTATTCAATCTTACCATACTAAACAAAATTCTTACAGCTTACTTAAACAGTCTGCATCGAGTACCATCAAAAATTGTTCACAATATTCAAAGCACAGTTGTAGAGCTTGCAAAACATACAATTCATAAAAAATAATAAAATAGCTTTTAAAATTCTCCAATATGGACCAGCCACTTGAAGAATTGCAATATATACTTTTTACAATAGTTTATATTATAATATAGAAATGAAATAGATTATATATATGAAACTTGAACATGTGTATAAAATATATATATAATAATTATTAATATTATCAAATTATAATTTGATAATTAACGGGTAGCGTTCCTGACAACTAGCCCTAGGTTCTGGGTTCAATTCCCGGTTAGATCTGACATTTTTTCGTTCTTATCTCATCTTATCACGGTACCTTAATGTAGGTAGATCATTTACGTGATACTAGAACCTGTACATAGTAGTTATAAAACTATTCTTCATCTCCAAGTTTAGTGAATTAAAATTTATTGAACACAATATTTTAGCAATAAAATTAAACTAAAAAGAAAAGTATAATACGTATGCATTCAACATATTAAATGCATTCCTATCAGAAATTTTCTCCAATTAGAATGTACATTTATTTTAAACATTCAGTTAATGTGAAAAATTTCTAACTAAAAAATTACCTACCTCAATATCCTTGAACTGCTCATTTGGACTTATTTGAAATCGAGTTATCCCAATAAGAAACTGTGTACAAATAATTAATATTATTATTTAAAGCTAGGAAAGTTATTTTTCTTATATAAAAGATAAAATCTCAAGTTTTATAATATTGCATATTTAAAACCTGTTTCAATCTTTAAGTTATTGTGTTTTGTTTATATGTTTTTATAGAAAAAAAGGCCCACACATATACAGTATAGGCTACATAAGTTTATTCGTATTGAAAAAGCATTACAATAAAGCATATTTACCATATCCGGTGAGTTTTTATCTGTTGATGGATTTCAATAGAATGAAATAACAATTTTCTCAATAACATCCGATTCTTATATACAACCATATCTTATCTTATACAATTATATCTTATACCACACCGTCTTTAAAGTATTTTTGTGTATTTTCAGGACTATTTTACCGATGATTTCATAATTTTCAAGAGTTTTTGAAAAACGTGGAGTTCTATGGACTTATTCTAATTAATGTGAAGTTGCAGGTTGAGTGTGTTGTGATTCGGCTCTATGAAAATGAAGAAAAATAAGAGAGGGAAGCAAAAGTAATGTGAAAGGAGATAAAACGATAAAATTAGGATAAAAAGATAAGAGAAAGGTTCAAAGATGGAGTAATATAAGAAAGAAGTAGAGAGAAAGGGAAAAATAAAGGTAAGAGGATGTGATTAAACGATGATTAGCGATTTAATGAAGAAGAAGAAGAAGAAGACGACGATGAATAATAAAAAGAAGTAGAACGAAAAAGGGCAAAGAAATAAGAGAACTTCAAATAAAAAAAAAATATATGAAAATTTAAAAGAGCTAATCACAAGCCCTTCAATTAAAAAGGAAGTGACAAAATTCAAACCTGCTATCAATTTTAGTGAATTTCATCATAGACACCATGCTTATTCAGAAAATACAATAAATTTCCGAAAATACTTAAATTTAAAAATGTAAATCCTCACACAAGACCAATATCAACTAATTTCCAATAATGTTGCTAATTTTATCACAAGTTTTGCATCAGTAAAGGTTTCAACTTTAACCTTCTTTTACAATGTTCACTGTAAATTCTTCCCACAATGGAACACCTCACAATCTCAAAAATGCGGCTGAAGTTATTATTGTAAGCTATTTTTAAAATGCTTGAAGTTATTAAATCAAATTACTACATTACAGTAGACTCACTGTATGTACAGAAGTTGATCTTAGAAATTGGAAAATGTGTAAATGCAATGTTATTTGGTATCTTTTTAAAACTTTACTTATGAGTAAATATATTATGTATTATCACAGAAATATGTGGAGAAATATGTCTCTCTTATGAGAGACTCAAAAGAGTAGAACGCTGATCAGAACAATCTTTTCTTCAATTACAAGAATGATATGTGGATATTTTATTTTAGTAGTATAATACAATATTCTTTAAATTCACTTTCATAGCTTGATACTAATCTTCAACAAAATCTACGGTTCTGGATTTTTAAAAGTCAAATAAATTATACAATCTTCATAAAATGTGGGGCTTGTTTAAGTAATACAGGTTTGAGAAATACAAATTCCTTTATTACTTCCATATTTAAAGGTAGCAAATGCCTATAAAATGGCGTATATTATGTCATTATAAGCTTATATAAGATTTTTTACTATTGGATAAAACGAGACTGCCATTATTCATCTATCATTCAACCATGAGGGTTGAACAGATTTTTTCAACACTTATTTTTAATAATAAAGTATTCAACAAATCTCGTCATTGGATAGGAGCGTCTCCACTTTAAATAGAATTAAAAATTGCAAAGCCTGTTGTTTCTTCATATCCAATAATTGTATTGATTTGTCCTGATAAATAAATGAATAAATACTCGAATATCATAAGAATTATATATTGTTAACATTTAAGAAGTTTTTGAGTTAATTTTCCAATATTACCCCTTCCTCCAGTAGTTATTGTTGACTATTTTCCAATATTCAACAACTTACAATAAATATTTAGCGCAATAATTACGGCACCACCTTGCCTTTTAACTAAATACTGCATTCAATAAGCTATTTTTCAAAATTTATATCAATCGCACAATATTTAATGATACTCTAGGTGACACTAGAATAAAATAATGTTCAAAATATTTATCATCAATTTGCAAATCATTATAACACTCGGTTTCGTTTGAATGTTAATTTACATATTCTTCTTTGATAAAATAGATTTACGATTGGTAAAATGGATAAGGTATATTTTTCAATAGAAAAACATTAATAAAACATTAACTTTATATACTGTCACTCTATAGTTATTGAAATTAATATGGATAACAACACCACCGCTTTTCAGCCTTCAAATAAATTATGATTTACAGCATTAAACAATTCGAATTCATCACTTTACATTATTAAAAATGAAAACAATATTTTTTCACCGAATATCAACAAATGGTCCTTAATTATAGATATTAAAAATATTTTTTTACATAAAGAGTCAACAAATCGGTCCTAATTTTTACAAGTTTTTCAATGGTAATTCATTAATTTTTCAAAGGCATTACAATAGACAACTTTCTGCTCTTCCAGAGATTAATTTTTGATGAGTAAACAATAAATTTGAATAGTTCAACAACATTATCACTTTACTTAATAAATGAATTGGTGTGAAAATTTATCTATAATGGATAAATAAATTTAAGAAAACAACAACCAAGCATTGAATAATAGTAGTTTATGCAACGATTTTATTTTGACCCTTATTAAAGCACGAGTTAGATGTAAGTTATAACACGAGCGAATGCGAGTGTTATAAATATCTCACGAGTGCTTTAATGGCCAAATAAAATCGTTGCATACACTATTTTATCTACGACCACTAGTATACATTTAATTAAAACAATTTCATTTTACCTGTGACTGTCAGAGATACCTAACCTCTCATCTTAAATACGAGAAGTTATAGTAGATTGTTAGGTTAGCAGCTTAGTTAGCAGTTTGATCAAATCAGCTGATAGTTTCACAATATTGAATTATGATATTGATTCCATCAAAAATGCTTCCGATTGCTCCAGAACCCGTGTTATAATGTAGAACCTGTACTATAATGAGCTCTTTATACAACGGGTTTCAAAAAGCATTTCGAAAAGACAGCTGTTTTGGCATCAATTGTGAAACTGTAATGTATACATTATGACATGGTCGTAGATAATATAAACATTAAGTTTGAATAGTTTAACAAATTTTTACTTTGATTAAAAATAAATTAATAAGTAACTAGAGAACACTGAAATGCTGTAATATAGAAATGAACGAGCAGCATTTTCATTTAGAATGATCCTAGTAATTTAAACAACTAAAAATTGAAAAAAAAATTCAAAAATTGATTAAACTTCGACCCCAAACATCAATTTAATTCCAATTTCCACAATTAATTATTGGTTTCGAAAACAAAATAAAAAACCAGCTTTATTTAGGCATTTCAACTTGATTTTTAACATTTCAATATCAAATTACTCAAAGCAGAATTGATTTCGTTCTCTTACATCAAATCAATTTATTTTACACAATACGTTTTTAAGAACAAACCATAATTTTAGGCTACATGATATAATATTTATTTTACAAATAATAACTATGTTTAAAATTCTACTTCAAGTTAACATCGAATTAAACATGTTTCCACAACATAGTCGACAGTTTTTTACAACATAAATTACATAACTAAACCTGATCTAATAGAATATATGTGCTTCACATCAAGTTTAGCATGCAAAAGGGATGGTAGAGTCTGTCAACTCATTTTTGGCAGTACGCAGGGACAAATTCTGCTTGTCTACGCAGCATACACAACGTTTCAAGCGGCTGTACTAAGAGCTAGCGATTCTGCATTTGACGAGGTATGTCAGAACATCTCGCAGCATAGAATAGTAATCATTGGTGGAGTTCCGATGTGCACAATGCAAATTCATACAACTGCCAAGAATGAGTTGACAATCTATAATCATGTGAAACAGTGGTGTGACAGTGTTTTACTTGGGTTTTCTCTAGAGATGATTTAATAAATACAACAGGAATTTTTTCAGCTATTCAACAGCAGTACAACATAGAATACGATCTAATTATAACATCAAGTAACATTGAAATAATCTAGAGTTGATCTTTCAAAGAAAGGGTCTTGTCTAGGCTAACAAACTTATTAGATTTGTATGTGAATAGAATTGGAATTGAATTTTACTTTATTACTTGAAAGGTTGTCTATAATATGTTCACAAGGATGTTCAATAACATATTTATGTACATAGTACCATATTCAATTTCGACTACAGGTGACTCTTCAGATCTGAACGTCATGTTTTAGTTCAAAGAGCGTACTGCGCAAACGAGGAGTGAGGTGACATAGTGCAGCAATATTTATACAGTTTGCTAGAGCTGAAAAAACTAGTTATCTTGCTCAGTCAATAAAAAAAAAATTTTAGCTTGTTCGGAGACAATAGAAAAATCAATTGATGAAACAATAAATTATTGTTAAAATAATAGTAGCGAATAAAGGTGAAAGGTCTCCACAATCTCTTGTGACTAACCAAATCAGACTATGAATATTAATTTCAAAGGCAATTTTTCGGGCCGCTTAGCGCAGTTGGTTGAGGTGTCGCAACTTCAACTTACTGTCGTTTCAGCAGTCGTGGGTTCGAATCCCGTTCCTCCGTCTGTCATCTATGTGTTTCATTCACCTCATCACCACGCACAAGTCTCGGACTCATGTGGGCATTATCAGCAATAAAAAAAAATTATCTTTGGTGAATTATCTTTTCTAAAACTCCTGCGAGGGGCCAGCAGTTTGAATGCAGTGAGGATAATTTTTACAAAGACCTACTAGAATAGAGTGAATCAACTAATTAAATATTTATTACCCAAATATAGCTAACCGTATAGCAAATACCCCCATCAAATACCTCTATTACCTTTCTCATAATTTATTTTTGTTTGTAAAAACCAATCGCTCATTGTTTCTCCAGTCAAAATAAAATTTATATAGTACCTAATGGAGTATGGGAACAATGGCAGAATGTATTACAATAATCTCTTGAAATTATTATACTGAACTAAAGTAATCAATAAGTCTCATGTATGCTGGTTTGATTTATCGTTCTGTTGTATGTAACCTATACTAAACATTTTATGGTAAATTCAACGACTTACAGTCAATTTTAATTGAGAATAAATAATATTTTTACTCACGCAGGCCAAACGTCTTCGAAACGTGGAGATTTATTCTCAAATGCATATTCGTAGCCTATACGTTTCATGTGGTTGAATTGAATATGATTAAGCATGAAAAATAGTCGAAAATACTTTACTGGTGAATTTAACACTTATTTATTCGTGTGATAGCTATTTCGCATTGTTGTAATGCTTTCTCAGACACGGCTGGAGGTCTGCTACTTCTTCAGTAGACCTCAAACCGTGTTTGAGGAAGCATTTAACAATGCGAAATAGCTATCACACGAATAAGTGTTAAATTCACCAGTAAAGTATTTTCAACAATCACTTATAATCTGTGATGTTTTTCATGAAGAAATACTTGGTGAACAATCTAATCATAACTGTTACTGCATTTCAATTAAATATATATGATTTTCACTCACTTCTACTGGAGATACTGGAGGAATGCATTTTACTTCCAAAAGAGGCTGACGAAGCTTCTCTATAGAAGTGAAATGCATTTCTCCAGTATCTCCAGTAAAAGCGAGTGAAAATCATATATTTAATTGAAATACAGTGCCAGTTATGATATTAGATTAATCACTTATATTTTAATATCAAATCAATATGATTTGTATATTATTTTGTATAATATATTTTAGGCTCATAAGTCTCAACGAAATTCAAAACTATATTAACTTTTTTTGAACTGTTTCAGTGCTTAGTTGTAAGTAAACTTTAAATTTTAGCTTGATAAATAAATTTCTATATTTTTGCAGAGATCAAATGACTAAATTAAATTTTTAATGATCCAGTGATTACTTCAGTGGAAAACTAGCGGTGGAAACCAGGGCTCGATTCATGGTTGCATCGGCATTCATGTATTTTCTACAGTTTTTTTGGTATTTTACATATAACTTACACCTAATTACTTACACACAATTACCTATGTACAAAAATAATAATTCAATATGTAAAAAATCGTTACAATATTTCGGCATAGTCTGCTAAAATCAGTCGCTGTTCAATATCCTATTCGAATTCGAGTGCTTTTCCAAATCAGATACGTGGGTAACATTAAAAAAAATTTATTACAAATTTCAGATTACGGTATGAACATTTTTACAATTATTACCGTAATTATTTACTGTTAATTAAGCTTAAGACTTGATGTTATTCTGTGATTACTTGATGAACAATCTAATATAAAAACTGACACTGTATTTATATTCGTTTTGATACTTAATTGATGTTATTAGCTCCATTATCACTTACTCGGTGGTTCAGAATACACCTAAAATTTTAGGTCTATTATGTTCCCCATAGCATGGCTCAAAACGTCAAGTGGAAATATCCAGAAAGGTATTTTCATCAATAAAAGCCAAATGCTTCATTGCCACTATTAGGTAAATTACTTAAAGCTCCTAGGCTCAATCAATCAGTTTATACACAAAATCAATACAACAAAGGTCGTCCTAAAACCCATAGGGGTATCAGTTGTCAAGAAATTGAAATAGTTCTAGCCAGTTTGATGTTTTTAAGGTAAATTTCAATTCTTGTTTTAAGGTAAATTTTGTTTATCTTCTTAGGATAAAATTATGTTTTCTCAATTAACATTATGTCTTTTAAAATTATACTCTAGCTCTTGTTCTTTTTTTAGACAATATATTTTTTCAATTTCCAAAGACACAATAATTTGTTTAGATGTAAGATGTTTGTAAGATGTTTTTTTCGCTATCTGATAAGAATATTATTTTTATCAGTAAAATTTTTTTTAATATCTGGTTTATTACAATAATTAGTTCATTCAAGTCTCAACATTTGCTACATAGATCTGATTAGAAAAGCACTGAAAAAAGTCGCATCAAGTAATGTTGTACTTCTACCACAATTTGTTTAAATATATGCAGGCCTTCACTTATAGATCTTGTTCAAAACTTCCACCTGTAACAATAGCTATTGATGAGCAATAGCTAGGAAACGGTTGAGCAACAAAAGTTGCTAGAGAGAAGCTACTCTTTAACCAATGAGAAAAGGTCTTGGCAATGATGTTAAGTGCTGAGAAACTGTTGTACAACAGAAGTTGCTCAGGAGAAAGTTGCTTCTTAAATCTGACCAACGAGCAGACCTTTTCAACAACTTGGAGTGCTGGAAAAATGTTGCACACAAAAATTGCTTGATGGGAGCTTTTCTCTAACCAATGAGCAAAGGCCTTGACAATGATGTAAAGTTCTTGATGCTCCTGTATCTCTGCCTACCGGTTCTTGATGGAGCCACCGAAGATGAGTACTGAGCAGACAGAATTGTCTCATAGTAAGTTCTTGGCCTTGGAATATGCTGAACCAACCCTAGAGGTCTTGTAGAAGATGGTAGAGGCACCACAGATCCTCTTGTACCATTTGCAACTGTTTCCCTGCCATTAATATCATTGCCACCTTTGGACAGTTCCATAGAATCAATCTCTCTCTTTTCACTATTGTTATTTGTTTCAAAATCCATACCATTGTGGTAGCGATCCTCAAATGAAGATGACATGGACAACTGGTATCTACTGCGACAACTATTTGTATCTGAATTTAGATGACTACTATTTGAATGCGTACTAGAATCTGAGTAGGATGACTCCAAATCTAGACTTTGCTTCTTTGTGTAACCTACAGAATTACTGTAATACCCTGTGCTGGATTTTGAAGCTGTTGATTTTGATGATTGACAGTTATCAATATTGTTGTTGGTTATGTTACTGAAGATGGAAGAATTGTCATCAAGACTATCAAGGGAATAGTTGTCAATGTTTTGGTTGATATTTCCCAAACCATAGCATTCAGAAACCTTATTATTTTCAACTAAAGATTTATCCCTTGTCTTCCATAAACCTCCTCCATTTGGAAACAGTTTCGCCTTACTTTTCTGATCAACTCTTTGTTTATTTTTGCTTAAAAGATACTCAGTTTTAGTTTTGTACTCATCAATACTCGATGATGTACTATTAGTAGTGGGGTAACATCGATTGTGTTGGCTATAACTATCACGTAACCTATTCGATGACAATGATGATCTACCAGTGTTCAATCTACAATCAGTGACATCACCTAATTTACTTCTACTGGATGTGTTTTTCGTGCACTTAATACTAGGCTCCTTAAAATTACTTGGTCTGTTGCTTCGATGGGTACTTCTATCAATATTATTTATCATATACTTATCACTAAAATTTGCATCATCTGTAAGATGATGACTAGATGAATGCTGGGATACCTCAGTATATTGTTGTTGTACAATAAGGTATTCGTCTGCTTCAAATGACAAAGATGGCTGAAACCTGGATTGATTGTCAAGATGTGACCGATATGAAACTGGATTATTGTTGTTCTTTTTTGAGTAGTAGTTTTGTAGAATACTTGTGTTGGACAACATTGAAGAGTCCAGTTTGCTATGTCTAGCACCTCCAGCTGGCTTATCTTCTGGATGATATTGGTTCTTCATGACAATTTCGGTGGTTCTGTAACCATTGGCCAAACCCCGCCTGTCGACTGACAACTGATCATTTTGATCTTCCAAACGATTATGGTTCTTCATGATCCCTTCAGTGTTTCTGTAACCATTGGCAAAACCCCGTCGGTCAACTGTGACAGATGATCGTTCTTCTTCCCATGATGCAGATGTCTTGATCATTCTCATCTTACCATCATTAATTATTTTGTTGATCCTCATCTTACCATCATCAATGATTGTGTTACCCTCGGAATCCATGCTCCTTGGTGGCGATTCCGGCAGAGCTCGCTGCTGTCACACCTCCTGTAGAAACTTCAGTGGACACACGCCCTGTCTGTTATCGCCACTACGAATCATCACCATTCCATCGAGGTCCTCGCCAACTTGGATCACAATCTGAAAAAAACATGATGGAAAATAAATAAATTTATTCGTTGTTATGGTCAACTTTCTTACCACACATAAATAAACTAAGAAAAAACACTGTCAGGTACCATCAGTGTTTGATGATGTTTAAAAGCAGAGAAAAAATATATATCCTTACTTTGAAATGTGTATTTATTTTCAAAATAGTGTTGTTTCTTTAGTTTAAACGAATTTATGAAAAAAATAATTAATCTACTATATACTCAATACAAAAAAAAAAATAGCATTCATAGAAATATATAATTAGACTACTAATTAAATAATATTAATGATTAGCCTGTATTGTTTAGAAATCTCAAAAGGCTACTGCAGGTTCCATAGGGCTATATTGAAACGAATTGGTAAAATCAGCGGCTCTGGTAGCACAGTTGGTTGGAGCGCTTGTCTGAGATAAGATAAGGCTCTAGCTGGCATCGTTTCCTGCAGTCTCTGGGTTCGAATCTCATTCATCCATGGATGTTTCTCATCATTCACCCATTCACCTCATTACCCACACACAAGTCTTCAGACTCATGTGGGCATCATCAGCTATAAAAACAAATAAAAACAAATATGGATGTTCAGTTCGTGTTTATTTTCTCTGTTTTTAATTATTTAAAAAAAAACCTATGGCGATATTCAACTGTTTATTGTATTGTATGCTGTGTTGAATAAATAGATTATCTTATCTTATAAAAACATCAATTCAAGTATTACGGTTATGAAAATTTCATAATATAGAGTACAAGTCTTTCCAGATTGATCAACTCTCAACTGTTGTTTAGGTAACTAGTGTAGCCTATACAATTTGAAATGACTCCCTTTTTACTCCATTTTTCAAGTCTCAGAATAAATAAATACATAATAATCATTATTTTATTATTTAAAAGATAATGATAACAGTGATGAATACTAACTGAAAAATGAATAGGTCTTGATGTTATCACAACCAAATTTATTGAAAAATATTTGATTGAATTATATATTAATTAAATTATAGTCAAATTGAGGAGCACTGCTCAACTTGATGCTAAATAAGCTGATAAAACATTTTTTGTTTTGACAGATTGGTTTTTACTTTCTTACAGATTTGATGCCTAGTGGGACCGGACTCCCCAGTCGCACATACGGTGGTCAGACATACCAATGGTTCTCCTGAATTCAAAATCATATTTTTTGCAGTTCAATAATTTTAAATCTGCCAAAACTAGAAAACATTTACAAAAAAGTAGCATAGCAATGCTATAATTACTTGATCTCTTAACAACGTCAGCCCATTATCTCCATCGGAAACCTGGAGGTTGTGAGTGACTTGGAGTATTCTTTCTCCTGGATGTAGTTTGGTCACATATTTCGAGGGGAAATATCCAAACCTGCCAACACACTTCCCCTTCCACCAATCCTGATCCGATGTATCAATCACTGTCACTTTTTCTCCAGCTCTGTGAAACATAAACGTTTTATTTAGACATCTATCAATTGAATTTTTCTAGTTATTTTTTAAAAAAAGATTTTTTTTCAACTATGAAACCCATTACAGAATTTCGAAGATATTCCTCAAATAATCATTATAAATATTGGGGCTAGAGCTTAGCTAACAATTCACTGAGTAACAAGTTGCAAGACTTTCCAATTTTTTTTCTTTGTTACGAAAAGGGAGAGATTTAGATCCAGATGACTTTATTTGTGTAAATATATAAAATACATGACTATTACATTGACATTACATGAAGATTAGCAACTCTCGGATCCAAGAGTGAAGTACAATAATTTTTTTAAAGATAATTTATTTGGCTAAATTTCAGAAAATATAATACGGAGAAGAGATCATATATAGTGTCAGGCTGGTTTCTCCTCTGCCCTCGATAATTAAAAATAATATTTGAAATAAGTATTTCCTCCTTGGAAATGCTGTAGATGCGGTAGAGCTTAAGATTTGATCAAGGCGAAAAACTTGGCAGATTCGAATCAAACCTTACAAGAAAAGCAATATGCCCCTCAAGTAATCCTTATAATTGTTTCTCATAGGCCTTGGAAGGACATATTACTGATTAATTGAAGATTTCCGGTCGTACCTAAATCTTATGCTAGTAGAAAGAAAAAAAAATGTAACCAATAAATTCAGTATCACCTGTGAAGTGGCCGCTATTATTTGGATAACGCCACTTTATGTGATACACATTCAGATCCACTAGGGACCGAATACTGTCTCTACCCTTGCTCAATCTTGAACAGGTAAATTCAACAATTGAACTCCTGACTCACAAATGAGTGATGTAATACGGTATAGTTGGACCAGAGCAATCGTCAAACAGGGTGTGAAACAGAATAATGTAAGAAATAATACTTGAGAAATTTATTGGCACAAAAAAGAGAATATGTTCCAAGCATGGAACAGAAAATTAAAATTAGTAATGAAACTTATTAAAAGTGAATTGAGATGAATCTATGGTTATTAAGTTTTTTAAGAAATATTGTTCATAATGAGATGTTTGAAATTTAATTAAGATTGCGTGATTTCACCTCACTAAGGGTGTTTTTTTGACCACGAGGATGACGATTTGTGCCTGTACAGTGATAATTTAAATTAGGAGTCGTCCAGTATGGATACCTTTCGACGACACTTTTACTACGCGCACAAATGGAATTCCATTAATTTATATGAATTATACTTTGATGCATGAGGTCGATGTGGAATATTTCTGTCCCTTCATTTGGTGGCCATCGTGTACCTCACGATTCAGCTGGACGTAAGTCGTAGTTCGGTGTTTCACAATGTTTAAATTAATTTAAAAAATAGACATCAGTCGTCATTAGGAACTCTACAATTAAGTACTTGTGGTCCTGCCAGAGTAATTTACATTTAACACTTAATTTAACAAATATTTAGCCACACAAATTATTGGGCTACTCCCTCTAGACAAATATGGCAAGGACTCTTGAAGCCTCTGAATAAAAATTTTCACATAGAAAAGGTCACGTGACATCCACAATTACAGGGGTTGAAACCTCTTTGGAATTCTGCATGTCACGGACTAAACAAATAAAACAATGAGAAATTTATAACAAATCCATTTTTTATGGATGGGGAAAATAATGAGCGGTCCTTAGCGTTTACAATATAGTTTTAGAAAATAAAATAATTTGAACATAATTTGGTTGAAAAAACTTGTCCGAAAGCCGGTTCATTTACAGCTGACAGATTACTGATAAGGACGGTAAGGTAAACAATGAATCGAATAAAGTTTTGGTTAATTGTTACTAGTCTATGGATGATTGAATAAATACTTATTGTACAGTAAATTAGGTTTGTATTATGATTTATTTATCCAATTTGTTTTATTAATGATCTATTCAAATTTATTTTTAATCTATTCCTTTTTATTTCTTGGTGAAATAGTCGTATGACTAGGCTGCTACATCTAGCATAAATCTTTACTTTTTTTTTTGTTAATAATCAACTTAGTGCCCATAAACCATTTCATAAAAATGCGACCCCACATAAAGCCCCTCAATTAGTAAGGCTTTTTGTCAGAAAGGTTTGCTAATTTCAAAAATTGTTGGGTCGTATTTGACTTGACCTCAGTTGACTTATTCTATATTTCTGACTTATATTTTGTGCAATATTTTACTTTGCTACATTTCAACATACATTTGCTTTGTCTTTTTTCACATTATCAAATAATTTCATTCAGTTTCCTTACTTTTCACATTAATAGATTATCTCAATATTTTTCCTTTCACAATTAATACATTGCCAATTCTCTTTCAGGTACATTTCTTAAGTTCACTTCATTTTTATACAATATTCACATAAAGTTGGGCATAATTAGCATTCCCAATACAACATATTATTCATTTATGTTCTTGCTTTCATTTATATAATATTATCTTAAATAGGCTACATTAATTTACATTCATTTCAGACATATATATCACTAATAACCTTAATATTATATCCTTATTCAATATCTCTTATAATAATAATATTTTACATTTCGGTTCGCAAATTTTGCAAATAATTGAATTTTGACTGACCATAACATTAAAACTATAAAATGGCAACAACATTGCTGTGAATGATTAATTAATACAAGTGAATATTCTAATTTATTTTTTACCTGCATGACTAGTATTTAATTCGACTTCCATGCCATGAGACATTAAAACAATAAGTAAAAGGTGAGTAATTTATCTAAATCTTAATATATTAGTATCACAGAAATATTTTTTTCTTTTTTTTTTATTATAGATTTTTTTTTTTGGACGTCAGTGACGTTATTAATAAAGATAATGAACAATAGTTGATTTATTTAATTTCCCTTTCACCTTTCTTATAAAACTAGTTTATAACAATTTGCATGACTATTCTTATCACTAGTATCAATAATTACATATAGTACTTAACGATAAATACATTTATAAATCCGCGCCTTTCGTGGTGAGGTAGCTATGATGACGGCTGAATCCTTGACGTCGATGCTGTACTCACACTGAAGAAATGATGTGGCTGCAACGTTGGCGATTCCGGGGTAGTAGGTTGTTCCTCAATGGACATCAACGGTACCTTTAACTAGTTTAAGTTTGCTTCTTGACATTCTGTCTTGAAGGTTGTAGACTCATATGACTGGGTCGTGAAGTGTGGATGTTTGTGCATCTCCCTACTGTTGGTTGAATGCATTATGCAACAAACATCTTGGTAGCTGTTACTGGCGGCACAGTTTACAGGGTTCTGTGGCGAAATTTCACGGCCAGACCATCCTAAGAGAATCCGTGAAGCGGAATCCAGTGTCGCTGGTAGTATGGTCTACACAATTCCCATAGCAATCTTGTTAATAACAGAGATTGACCAGACTCAATGATTTAAGCTTTCAGCTATACTGCTTGTTCCTTTTCGTCTGTCTTTATTATCCTTTTTATTATCAAGTTCCTTTTCTATTTTGTTCATAACAGTTGTTTTGGGAGGTCGATTTGGCTGTTTTTTGAATCGAGTCCGCCGCTTGTAAGTGTACCGGCGATCAGTTCCTATCAGTGGTATTAGTGAACTGGCTTTGTGCCTCGGTGTGGATCGGTACACAGGAGTAGAGTTCGGGTCCTTGAGCTTCTCCTCGCATGGAATGTTTTCTGTGACTACCTTATCTTTTTCTGTATTTTTTATTTCATCTAAGGTAGTCATTGATAATTGTCAATTGTTCCTGCTTTTGTTTCCGAAAATAGGATTTTTATTTCTCGGAGTGGAGTCTTCATTGCGTCCCGTCGTCTGCGCTGTAGGTGTGTGAATCTTTCCAGAAGGCCGTGGTGCATTCGTCGTTGGTAGACGGCTCTCCGTAGCCTCTACTGTTCTGTGCTCCCGCTCCTGACTCGTACGCTCGCCAGTTGAAAAAGTTTGGTTATGTTGATTCTTATTAAACCACGTTGACCCTCTATTATTATTTTCCTGATAGTTGTCATTCCTACCTCTATTATAGCTGTTATTATTTCTTCTATTTTGATTTAAACTGTCTCCTACTTCCCGATATTCCTCTCTTTCATGTTGCAGCTCATTTTTTTGATTATAGATACCATCAAAATAATCATGCACGGAGGTAACACGATGTAGACACTGTTCAAATGTTTCAAAATTTTCAAACTGTTGGGAACTAAGCGCCAACTGTACACTCTTAGGTAATTTTTGAATAATGATTTGTATTAAATTTATTATTTCCAGTGGATGATCTAGAAGTTCATTCTGATATTTTATTTGTGATGCAAATGCTGTGAATGATAAATCGAATCTCTGAACATAACGGCAGGTTATCAAGTGTGATAGCAGAGCTTGTTGTCGTGCTGGTGGCCAAAATGTAGACAAAAATTTATCATTAAATTCTTTCAGGCTATTAAATTCAGTTATTCGACTCCTGAAAAATATGAGTGGTTCACCTTGCAAACAACACATTAATTGTATGCGCCACATAGGCCAGCTAATTGTAGCCATGGAATCTATGGTTTGTATTTGCTTAATAAATGCCATTGGTTGTACGGTGTCGCGAGTATTGTCGAATTTCTGCAAGGAGGTAAATAGGTGGGTAAGGTTATATTCTCTACCGGTACCTGTGTTCATCATGTCCTGCTTCAATTTAGCAATGTCGTTTTGAGACTGCATAATTTGCGACCTCAACTCGCTGCTGACTGCTGAATTTATGTCACTTGAACGAATACTGCCCAATTCAGTTTCTATTTGTGTTATTTTTGTTGTGGCAGTTTGCTGTTGAGACTCAATCTGGCTGATTTTTTCCTCAGTCTGTTTGAATTTGCCGTTCATTTCATTTGTTAGTTTGCTCTCCACATGTTTAGTCTGTGTGAGCAGCGACTCTTTTTCAGCATCTCCTTGTTCAGTGATCGCGGTGCGCATCAATTGAATTTGATAATCTGTGTGTTGTATGGCCTGCTGGTGATGTGCAGCTATGCTTTTATTTAAATTTTCCGAATTTTCTTTAAGATGTTGTTGAAAACTCGCTTCCAACTCTTCCACTTTACTGTCTAATTTTTTGTTCACTGTATCGATTTTACTGTTAAGTTCTTGGGCTGTGGCATCTAGGCGAACAGACAATTGGTCCAACTTTTCATCGAATCTCTGACATACTTTTGTAGATTGTTGTTCCAGCTTACCATCTATCTCAGTTAATATTTGTTGGCTTTGTATTTCGGCTTGCAGTTTTTGTGATTCAGCTTGCTGACGAGCTTGCTCCTTCATGAACTCCATTAACATCGTCATCGTACTGATCGGCAATGGTTCAGTGGGTGCTGGTTTGTTGTCAGCTACTGCGGTCTGGGCGCTGACATCTGGGCTCGGCGCGGCCGTCTCTAAAGGAGTATTATCACACTCAGTATGTGTGGATGATAGTAATTCTCTGACTTCTTGGCTGAATCCAACAGACGTCACGCTATCAACTGGCCTGAGTTCACATACTGATGTGGAGTCGTCCAAGTCCACGGTGAAGTTGGCTGCTGAACCGTCGTTAGCCATGTTGATATGTGATTGAGTCAGTACAGTGAAAATATCAAGTGCTAATAGTGCAGTGTGTGTTAAAATTTTGGATAACCAATTACTCAAGGTAAGCTTTTTATTATGATGAGTATTCTTTGAAGTATCCGTTGTCAGTGATTTTATGACGCTGATGATAGCTAGCCCCTCACTCACGAAAGGTTACAATGCGCGGTAGTGACTTACAACTAACATGAACAAACATAAAAAACAATGCAACAATACATAATATTAAATGTGTCCAAATTGCCATGTGCAATAGTGGGCAGGAAGTAGATTCTACAGAATTATATTTCTGTCAACTATACTGATATATAGTACAAACTAGACAGCTGTGGCTAGTTGTAAATATTGTAGGTTCCAAACGATTATGAGTATAACATAAAAAATTTCCTACGTCTATTAAGGATCGCTCATTAATGGGAGTGTTCAATTTACCTAACCCCAGTGCAGCGAAATCACGCAACTTTATAAGACCTGTTTGACAATTACTCTGCTCTGAGTCTATATTAATATAATTAAGGTTGGTAAATTTCGACTGCTCCAGTATGGTATTGGTCCCTTTCTTGTTGATTGAATTACTGAAATAGAACAAGATTAATATTCCACTGCTATTTCCGCTTCCCGACTGGTGCATGAATTCTGAAAATAAATTTATTAATGGAACTCCTATTATTTTCTCGTCTCCCAAAAGGTCACCTTGCTTCGGGCGCCATCTTGTCAGGCTGGTTTCTCCTCTGCCCTCGATAATTAAAAATAATATTTGAAATAAGTATTTCCTCCTTGGAAATGCTGTAGATGCGGTAGAGCTTAAGATTTGATCAAGGCGAAAAACTTGGCAGATTCGAATCAAACCTTACAAGAAAAGCAATATGCCCCTCAAGTAATCCTTATAATTGTTTCTCATAGGCCTTGGAAGGACATATTACTGATTAATTGAAGATTTCCGGTCGTACCTAAATCTTATGCTAGTAGAAAGAAAAAAAAATGTAACCAATAAATTCAGTATCACCTGTGAAGTGGCCGCTATTATTTGGATAACGCCACTTTATGTGATACACATTCAGATCCACTAGGGACCGAATACTGTCTCTACCCTTGCTCAATCTTGAACAGGTAAATTCAACAATTGAACTCCTGACTCACAAATGAGTGATGTAATACGGTATAGTTGGACCAGAGCAATCGTCAAACAGGGTGTGAAACAGAATAATGTAAGAAATAATACTTGAGAAATTTATTGGCACAAAAAAGAGAATATGTTCCAAGCATGGAACAGAAAATTAAAATTAGTAATGAAACTTATTAAAAGTGAATTGAGATGAATCTATGGTTATTAAGTTTTTTAAGAAATATTGTTCATAATGAGATGTTTGAAATTTAATTAAGATTGCGTGATTTCACCTCACTAAGGGTGTTTTTTTGACCACGAGGATGACGATTTGTGCCTGTACAGTGATAATTTAAATTAGGAGTCGTCCAGTATGGATACCTTTCGACGACACTTTTACTACGCGCACAAATGGAATTCCATTAATTTATATGAATTATACTTTGATGCATGAGGTCGATGTGGAATATTTCTGTCCCTTCATTTGGTGGCCATCGTGTACCTCACGATTCAGCTGGACGTAAGTCGTAGTTCGGTGTTTCACAATGTTTAAATTAATTTAAAAAATAGACATCAGTCGTCATTAGGAACTCTACAATTAAGTACTTGTGGTCCTGCCAGAGTAATTTACATTTAACACTTAATTTAACAAATATTTAGCCACACAAATTATTGGGCTACTCCCTCTAGACAAATATGGCAAGGACTCTTGAAGCCTCTGAATAAAAATTTTCACATAGAAAAGGTCACGTGACATCCACAATTACAGGGGTTGAAACCTCTTTGGAATTCTGCATGTCACGGACTAAACAAATAAAACAATGAGAAATTTATAACAAATCCATTTTTTATGGATGGGGAAAATAATGAGCGGTCCTTAGCGTTTACAATATAGTTTTAGAAAATAAAATAATTTGAACATAATTTGGTTGAAAAAACTTGTCCGAAAGCCGGTTCATTTACAGCTGACAGATTACTGATAAGGACGGTAAGGTAAACAATGAATCGAATAAAGTTTTGGTTAATTGTTACTAGTCTATGGATGATTGAATAAATACTTATTGTACAGTAAATTAGGTTTGTATTATGATTTATTTATCCAATTTGTTTTATTAATGATCTATTCAAATTTATTTTTAATCTATTCCTTTTTATTTCTTGGTGAAATAGTCGTATGACTAGGCTGCTACATCTAGCATAAATCTTTACTTTTTTTTTTTGTTAATAATCAACTTAGTGCCCATAAACCATTTCATAAAAATGCGACCCCACAATAGATATAAATGTAGATCTCTTCTCAGAAATAGAAATATTTGGTTAATTGGTTAAAATGGGCAAGATGATACACAAGATGTACACAAAATAGCAAAGTCTTATCCATTAAGACTATTTGGTTGCAGTTCTATTTCTTCCCCACGAAACAATTGACTACAAGAATCGATAGTGAATATAAAAGGAATGTTATGTTCAACTTTGGGTTCGATACAGCTATCGATTATCGAAATTTTCATTCGATTGTTTCGTGGGGAAGATACGGAACTTAACTTGACAATTCTTACACTTGACCTGCTCAAGTTAAGTGTCAGAGAGAGAGAGAGAGAGAGTGAGTGAGAGAGAGCGAGAGAGATTGATTGATTTTTATTAGAATGCCAGGTCTTGAAAAACCTATTGCATTTAAACGTACATTACAAAATAATAATCAGTTCACACTTGATACAAAATGAAAGTGAATTAAATTTATACATTTCAGATATTCCTATGCTAATAATACAATAAAAATAATATGAGAGTACACTATATTACAATTGTTAATATAAGACAAAAAGAACTAGAGTGTATTAATAATCAAATACAATTAATGAAAGAAAATAATATTCAAAATAGAAAGGTAAGCCAAAAGAAACATAAAAAAAGAAGACTGAAGAAGAAAGGTGAAAATGAAGTGGAGGTGAAGGAAGAAAAGAAAGTGGTGAAGGAAAGTAATAGATTATAAGATAAAGATATAGAAAGAAAATCATCCATAAGAATATAATTGATTGTTATTACTTGATAATTAAGTTATGGGAGAATAAAGTATATGACAAGAGAGAGAGAGAGAGAGAGAGAGAGAGAGAGAGAGAGAAGAAAAAAGAGAGTGAGAGCGAAAGAGAGAGAGAGAAAAGGAGTGAGTGAGCAATCTTCTTACTTGAGGTCCATTTCATCAGCATGCCGAGACCTGAAGTTGTAGAGGACGACATACAGATTCGTAGGCAGTAATCTGTGTGGTTTCTGAAATGAAAAAATTATTTGCTATTAGACATTACACTGTGAAAATAAACGAAATATAATGATTATAGAACAATAAAACTTAAAACAGTTGGCAAGAATGTGAACAGAAACAGAATTATCATGGTTTCAAATTTTCATTTTAGAGTTCTTGTCAGACTTCCAAATACAAATCGCGTACTAAATTTGTTATTTATACATTCATCCAAATTGTGGCATAGGAAACTATGATGAAAACTCAAGTCATAATTTGTTTTAATAAAAGCTGCAGTAAAATCGTGTTGGCATAGAGCTATGCTATTTTATATTTATTTTTCATAATTATTCAAATAATAATAATAATAATAATAGATGAGTCTGTAATGTTTTCCAATTCGATAGTCTTTTACTTAACAATCTAATATCAAAACTGTCACTGTATTTCTATCTAAATTATGATTTCACTCACTTAAAACAGGCAGTTAGTTGTACTGCTTAACTCGATAAACTCGCTTAACAGCTGTTACTCGCTTAACGCAGTTAGTAGAGGCGTCGCATCAGTGGCGTACCGAGGTTTTAAGCGCCCTGGAGCGGAAGTGTCTAACGATGCCGCCCCCCCCCCCCCAAAAGTCTTACACTCAACCACCCGATTGGGCTGATATTAATATAGTGGTCATTTAATGAACCAGCGGCTTTTTTTCCGCCTCTAACTATGCCGTATTTGTTAGAGATGCGAATCTCCAAGGAATGATTTTTCGCCAGGCCAGATTCTGCTTTTATCAATTTCCAAACAGCTTGTTTTGGATTTTTTCACTTTCCTATAAATTTATTTACAGTTATTTTTTCGCATTTTGCAAATCATCATTATGAATTTTTTTTATATTTTGGAAATAGGATTCAAAAGTGAAGTATTTCAGTCCTGTTCTTAATATAAAAACCATTGAACTTCTTGTGGATTTATTTTTTCAGAATAAATTCAGTCTTCATTCAAGTACCTTTTGCCACCCAATTTAAATTGTTTTGGCTTTGCTACTTTCGACTATTTGCTACTTTTGACTTGACCGTTTTGCATTCTGTCTGGTTGTAACGCATTTACGGCTGAACGCATGAACCGATTTATTTTAAATTTGACATGAATTTTCCTTTTAGTCATGCGCAGCGATGTTTACATACGGTTTTTTAAAATTGTGTTGCATTTCACCCTTTTGGCCTTCATTATAGTAATACATTTTGTTGTAAGTAAAAGGTAATTTTCTCTCAAGAACGGTGCGCCCCTCAGAGCCTTGCGCCCTGGAGCGACTGCTCCACTCGCTCCATTATCGGTACGCCACTGCGTCGCAACTTGAGCTTGCTGTCGTTTCAGCGGTTGTGGGTTCGAATCCCACTCCTCCGTCTGGCATCTATGTGTTTCATTCACCTCATTAGCCACGCACAAGTCTCGGACTCATGTGGGCATCATCAGCAATAAAAAATTGAAATAATGCATAAAGGAAAATAAATTCTTCAAGTTTGAGTAAAATCATAATTTAAATATAAAACGAGTCAGTTTTGATATTAGATTGATAATAAAAAGCGTTTAAGCTGGCTTTTGTTAGTGGGGTAGATCCTTCTCGCCGATTACACCACGTTATGGAGGACATGGTTGCCTACAATTTTAGGTGCGTTCCAAGCACCGGGCAAGTGATATTAAAGCTTGTAATATGTGAAATAATAGAATATGTAATATATAGGTATAGTGACAATGACAATCACACGTACACGACTACTCACTGGGGACGGACAGGGCGAGGTGCTCGCCGAAGACAGCGACTTCTCATTATCATCTGGCAACTCCACCGAACTCATTCGCATATTTCTGGCCGACAGAAGTCGTCGATTGTGAACTGGACTTGATGGAGCTGCAATCAGAAAGAAAAAAAGATAATTATTCGATCGAAATAATTGAGAAGTATACATACTGTCACGTAAATGCATACCTCCAGTACCACCTACGTATTTTACATGCTAGGAAAAACAAAAATGTTTTCAGAAAAATTCTTAATTTTCCTTTGTTACTCTTATCAAACGCCATTTTTAAATAAATCATCTTATCTTGTGAAAGAAAGGAATTTTCCAAGTTAGTTTGAAGTGACTGACAATTGAATAAACTGACAAATATACATAAACAGAATTTATTAATTTCGAATTCCTTTAATTGCTATTACCGGCAATTGAGAGGTCCGTGGTTCGATTCCCGGTGGTGACTGATATTTTTTGTACAGTAGCATTCATCGATTCCCATCAGCTGTTCAATGCTGTTGTCAATATCCGCCATTGCGGAAGTCTTCAGTATAAAGTAATAGCAATTAAAGGAATTCGAAATTAATAAATTCTGTTTAGGAACTCGGCAAGCATTCTAAAGCATTATTGTTTGTTAGTATGAAGTAACTGACAATTCAACATGCTGACAAAAATATACAGAAACAGAATTTATTAATTTCGTCTAGTTGCACGAAAGAAAATGAAATTTGACCACCGTAAGATGACGTCATTTGACAGAGCCAGTGCAACGACTTCCCTATTGAGCTCTGTAAAATGACGTCATCTTGCAGCGGTTAAATTTAATTTTCTTTCGTGCGACTGGCCTGATTGTTAAGTTAAACTAGCACTATTTGTGCTCTTCAGAATAAAAATATCGAGACTGAACTTTACTCGATTTTTTTATATAGCGGCCAAATAGAATGTTGAAAGTTGTTTTACTCGTAATCCATTGCCTCTAAGAACGTATTTTGTTTGTTTTAACACGTAGAATACGTTGGTGATACTGAAGGTACGCCTTTACGGAACAATCTGTATAAGATGCACCTAGAAATCACTGGAACATTAAACCGAAATTAGGTGACTTTCTTGTTGGAACTTCAAACGGAGAACTTGGACATTCATTTTAAGAGGTATTAATAGCTTTTGAAAACATTAATAACTTTGGGAAAACAACTCGAAAACACGCGCTTGTTTTCCACTGGTTCGGCGTCTTTTTATCATGTTTAACTTTTGAAAATTATTTCAAATATATTGTAAACGAACATTGCCTTGAAGTTTCTCAAACCTTTACATCTATTTCCAAATGAACCTCAATTCCTATTAATCATAATACGTCAAAAATTCTTAAATTTTGTGGAAGTTCATTGACTTATACAGCCGTTATTAAAATGAAAAGTCAAGATTTGAGTGTCAAAAAACCAATTATGAGATTTTTCCACAATCGTAATATTTTTATTTTTATTGGATGACAAGTAGCGTCCAAAACAGTGGTATAAAAACGCTTGTTTTCGGCCATTTATCACCCGCGAGTCCTTAAATCTGACTTTCATAGTAGTTTGGCAAAAGTAACGAATGCCTCTAAAATGTTTAAAATAACAATGTTTAAATAAACTATATTGTTTTGTTTATTAAATAATACACGAATATCATTTTTAAAACATTACTTACACATAATATTGTAATTCCTATTTCCTCTTAAAAAGATTCAATTCATGCATTGATCCCCTACAAATTATTTATCGGGGGTTAATAAAATCAATTTCATTCATAAAATAAAGTTAATATCTAGACGAATTATTATTAAATGAATCAGAACTATTGTATTTAGTTGGTATAATGTTTTGACGTAGCCTTATGTATGTTTGTACATTCTGGCTGAATAAATTGATTTATTGAAAACACAGAATCTAACTCGGATATCAGAAATGAAGGCAGAACAAAATAATTTGTAATTTTCAGATGTTGCCAATAAATATGAGATATCTAATGCTATCACTGTAGCCTACCAAAAACTCTTTAGTTAATAATTTTAAGACATAAAGTTGAAACTTTAAAACCTAGTTACCTATAATTTATAAGTTATTATCTATATTAACTTTTTATAATAAATTTAACGACTTGCTGACGATTTTAACAGAGAATAAATAAATCTTCGTCAAATTAATCACAAAAAGTTAATATTAACAACGCAGATCAGTATGGATCAGGAAATTCAAGAATTTATTATCAATAATAAATCTTCCAATGCCAGAAATGCTACACTAAACTGAACTAAAACTACTTAATTTAAAACTATACACTACTAGACTAATAATGTTACTACATCTAAACTATGCTCATACAATAATAATATACAAGAAAATACAATTCCACAATAAAATTTTACAAATTGTACTAGACAAAAAATTAAATTCCGCATTCAAATTATTTGAATATACACTAATTATTTAAAGCTATACTCGTCCAGTTTACAATTTATTATCAATATTAAGATTTTTTAGTTTTTGGTAGTAGGCTACCTACTATAATATAACAATCAAATGTTTATGATGACATAGAAACGACTACCTAGTCTCACTAATCGCGGAGTATACTCACAAACACTAAAATAAATTGAATGTCTTTACATTGATGAAGACTAAAAAACTAACTAAATATATAAATATTCCACCCATCAGAATATAAAACTAACAAGAATCCACTATTTATAAATATATGGCAATGTCATGATGTGTGAACCAATCTAGGTTGTTGAGAAGTATTCACCTAAATATTGTGTTGCACCATTTAAAAGGTTCAAACAATGGAAAATAATATATATTAAATCATTAAGTTTGAAAGTAGGCATGTACAAAATTATTTTTTCGGCTAGCAGCGATTTCTATTGGAGGAATAATTATCAAAACATATCTGTGATGTTGAAGATCCATCTTGTTTCCTCTAGTATAAAATAAAAACTTAAACAGTTTCAAGTGGAAATTATGACTCACGTTGTGGCGTGACGGCCGTTTCACATCTGACGATGCTCTTGACAACAGAGTGAAACGGCCGTCACTCCATAACGTGAGTCATAATTTCTACTTAGGGTTTTCAAGTTTTTATTAAACCACATCTTGTCAAAAACATAAGAATGAAATATAGAATTCTTGTGATAAGTCTAGCTCTAGCAAACAGCTATTTAAAATAAAAATATGGCTATTATAAAAGCTCTGACATTCAAAATAGACATTTTGGCACTGAAAATAAAAAAATATAAAACATTGTAGAAAATTTGATGAATTATACATATAGGTTTGCATACTTTCAAAAATAAGAAAATCAAAGTATTTAAACAGAAGCAACCCGTACAAAAATGATTTAAAAAATTCAACTTGAATGAACATTAGATTTGAAAAGTACGGACTCACAAATTTTGTATCTACTATCATGATGGTTACTACTTTTTTCTTTTTTTATGGTGGAAGAGAAGCCTACACAGGTCTGTGCGTGAGTAATGAGCTGGATGATGATGATGATGATGATTAATGAGCTGGACCTACAGTTGTAGATTGGTTTTATAGAATCACATTTTAAAAGTTCTACAGTTACTGAATGAATAATTAACACAAACACGAGTCTACTAATAAAATGGTTCCAAATTAATAAATAACAAAATGCTTTTACTGACGCGCTAGGATGGATGAAAACATTATGGCAGCTCTATAAATTGTAGGTTTTTAGTTGCCACTATCACACAAATAGGAAATAACATTTAAGAGTTCTATAGTTACTGGATGAATGATTCACACAATCATGAGTCTACTAATAAAATGAGCCCATACTAATCAAATACAAAATGCTTCCACTGACGCCCTAGTGACATCTAGATGGACGAAAACTATAATTTTTTCGGATGATGAAGTCCACATAGGTCTGAGACCTGTGCGTGGGTAATGAATTGGATGATGGTGATTGATGAGTTGGACCTACAGTTTTAGGTGGGTTCCGAACCACCGGAAGTGATTTTTCAGCAGAGAACAGATTCTTTTATATTGGCCAATCCAATCAGTCACCCTTACAAAGAGCGCCCAGGAGTTTTTTAGCTTATCTCTGATTGAACAGATACCTGCTACGGCACTCGGCTATCACTTCTGTGATATAGTTCTATAAATGTTATAGGTTTTGAGTAGACACTATCACTTATACAAAAAGGAAATCACATTTTAAGAGTTCTGCAGTAACTGAATGAATAATGAACAAACACAATCATGAGTAGTATATTAATAAAATAAAAAATGGTTCCACGACGACCTAGGATGGATAAAAACATTATAGTAGTTCTATAACTTGTAGGTTTTGAGTTGACACTATCACTTATACAAATAGGAAATCACATTTCAAGAGGTCGATCTTAACTGAATGAATGTTCAACACAATCATGAGTCTACTAATAAAATGATACCATACTAATAAATATGTATAATGGTTCCATACTAATAACATTTAAAATGGTTCTATACTAATAAAATTTGAAATGGCTCCATACTAATAAAATATAAAAAGAATGGTTCCACTGACGACCTAGCGACATTGGTTGACAGATGAGTCTACTGACAAAATGGTTTCTAATAACATGTTTCCATACTAATAAAATACAAAATGGCTCCACTGACGACCAAGCGACATCTGGAAGTTCTAAAAATTGTAGTTTTGGTGAGTGGACCTACTTGACCAGCACTGACTGTCGTGCATAGTGGTCGGCCTCTGCCTGCGTCGCATCTCCATCATTCTGATTTGATCGCGCAGAAATCCATGCGCTGCTGCTGTCGCAGTCGCAGTCGGCTCTCGTTCGTTGGACAAATCGGTCAGCGAAGTCGTCGTTTCGTTTTCGTTTGCTGATCATGAAATTTCAGCCAAATTATAGTGTATAAATAATTTCAAAATAGTATTTTTATAGAACTTTTCAACTTAATAATGGGCATGAAAAAATTGAAATTTAAAATATTTTTTTGTTTATTAATAGAGCTTTAAACTTTATAATAGATATAAAAAATAGTAAAGTTAAATCGAAAATAGAGTGAAAAAAGGTTTGAGTTGAATTATTTGCTCTGCTCCTGACATAATGCTATGCAATTATTAGAGGCATATTATGATGTTGAAGATCCATCTTGTTTCCACTAATATGTAATATAAACTTAATAAAACAACTTTTGAATGGAAATTAACTCACGTTATGGCGTGACGGCCGTTTCGCTCTGTTGTCTAGAGCATCGTCAGACGACCCACAGTACACTGTACACTGTACTGTGGGTCGTCTGACGATGCTCTAGACAACAGAGCGAAACGGCCGTCACGCCATAACGTGAGTTAATTTACATTCAAAAGTTGTTTTATTAAGAGGCATATTATTCAAATATCAGGATTTAGAATAGAATTTTCAGATTTCCGAATTTCAAATATCAGAATTAGGAATAGAATTTTCAAATATCAGAATTAAAAATTGAAGTTTCAAATAGGCCTATTATAAAATTGCGAAACATAATTATTTATTAAGCACTTGAGGACTGTCCAAGCTGGATTGAAAAGTTCGGTCGAGATTTGTTAATCTATCAATTTTTAGAATTATTAGACAAGATAATTATGAGCGGATTAGCTGTAATTCATAAAAATGTAGGTATAGCTGATGAAATGAAGAAGTTTAATAAAAAAAACTTGTAACTTGTTAGTTGCTTTACTAATATTAAAATAATTTGTTAATATTTTCCTCAAACATTATAAGTTTATTTTGACTAGCTTACTAGAACAACTTTAAAAATTGGGGAAAATTGCAAAAAATCAAGTTTAATTGAACTAGAAATTTGATTAAAAAATTATGAAAGTTTTCACCCATAAAATACTTTATTTGGTAATTTTTTTCAAGTAATTTTCAGCTTCACTATTACCGATACGTATTGACTTGAAGAAATCAATAATAAAAAGAATTCAATAAAATCATCAGGTTATTTATATGTTTTAAGAATGGCTTGGCTTCATTGGTTGGAAGAACTGATGAGACAGGTTGTTCTACATCGCTGTTTGAGCCATGTTATTATGGGTAAGGTTGAATTAAAAATTGAGTCAAAAAGGTTTCTGTTATGATGTTGAAGATCCATCTTGTTTCCACTAATATGTATTATAAACTTAAAAAACACTTTTAAATGGAAATTGACTCACGTTATGGCGTGACGGCCGTTTCGAGTGTACTGTGGGTCGTCTGATGATGCTCTAGACAACAAAGCGAAACGGCCGTCACGCCATAACGTGAGTCAATTTCCATTTAAAAGTGTTTTTTAAGTTTATAAGGTTTCTGTTGCACTATTTGCTCTGTTCCCAACACAATGCTATTGGTAATGTTTAGATTTGCCAACTTGTCAGTCACATATTGTACCTTCAGCGATACTGTGAAGGTGTGGGCAGAATACACATTATATTATTTATTTTCAAATAGATACAGTAGGCTACCTACTTATATTACTTAGAGTATCGCTGTAAGGAGAGATTACAAATAAATAATATGTTACAATACCTATGACACCTATAGTGACCAATGTTACTTCATTATAAATAATAAGTTGAATACACTTAGCACAATTATTGAATAAAAAATAAATTGAAAAAATAAAAGTATATTACCAATTAAATATTCAGAAGTTGTCATCAGTGCCTGGAAAAACTGTTCCTGGTGAAACTATTTTTTTCAAAATAAAATTTTCTACACTACAAAGATTACCTTCAATGTGAAACTATAAAACATGGCAGTCACAAAAATAATAAGTTAAATACGGTACTTTACAAAAAAATGTTTGCTAGGTACGGTAATCCATTGTAGTTTAATGAAATGGTAATGAATAATATTATTTATTCAATAATGTGGAGTTTGGATACTTCATACTAATAATTATTTCCATCTATTACTCTAAAGCCTACAAATTGTAAATGCATTATTCAAGCTACTAAATGTTAGCTACTCATGACACAGTAGCCTATATTTTACGTAATGTGACATCCAGGTGAAAATTTAAATGCAGATTAAAATGTGAATCCTTACATACAGAGAAATGTAATGGCAATTGAAAAATAAAATAAAATTACCTGAAATAACTGATATTGTATAGCAAATTATAAATCAAGCGTTTCAACAGACCCGGCTCTGGTGTGATTTCTAAAAATGTATAAACTACCCCTAATAGTAAAAATGCTCTCTTTTAAATGAGAATTTGAAAAAAAAAATTAAAGTTGAAAAAGCCCTAGGTTACAGAATTCAGCTAGCTTCTTCCTATCTTCTATTTCCTTTTTCCCTACTCTATTTCCTTTCCTCTTTTTCCTACTTTTTCTTCGCTTTCTGTTTCCTATTCATTCACTAGAAATATTTTATGATCATAAATGAATTTAAATTTCTCTGTAATGGCAAAGGTGATAGTGTGGAAGATATCCATAAAGAATAAGACGAAGTTGTCACAGCCACATTATTTATTGAAAATAGTGAAATACTACTTTATAGTGTGATAGTGTGGAAGATATCCATAAAGAATAAGACGAAGTTGTCACAGCCACATTATTTATTAAAAATAGTGAAATTCTACTTTCGGTTGTTACACCAGTATCAATCTCAAACTGTTAGACGGAGTTTGTTTGAGATTGATACTGGTGTAACAACCGAAACTAGTATCTCATTATTTTTTATAAAGGTGGTTGTGACATCTTATTATCCATTATGAATTTATTTATTGGAATTTGAAATTACACTTCCTGCCATCAAATTATGCAGTTGAAACACATTTCGGTGTTGCAAAAAACAAGTGACTGCGGTGGGTAACAACCAACTTACTGCTAGTATCAGACTGGAAGACTATAGACAACATGGCATGGCAAGTGTTGCCAATTCGGATGTTGGGGTTGATGTTCCTTTACCATCAGCTGCTGGCATGGCCCCACATCTGGCAACACCGCAATTTATTTCAACAGTCTAATTTGAAAGCAAAGTGTAGTTCATCATATTGCAAGCTAAATTTTTTTTGGAGGATGAAGCCCACATAGGTCTGAGACCTGTTCGTTGGTAATGAGTTGGACCTACATTTTTAGGTAATCACCGAAATTGCTTTTTATAGAGCGGTTTTGGGCTTAGACTCTTACATCCACATTTTGTATACGGTATATTTTTTCAAATGAATTAAAGTTGAAATTGAGCCAATTGACAACCAACAACAGCCCAGATTCCACACTAGTGTTATATTAGGTGAGGTTAGTCCGCTTAGGTTAAGTTAGGCCGCTCAGCTTAGGTTAGTACAGAAAACTCAAGAAAAATAGGAATTGAACAATACTAGATCTAAATGCTAGTGCTAGAAACTATTGAAAAAGGATTGAATACTGAAAAGCATACACTGGAGACGAGATGATGATGACTGACTCGATCCTGGTTGGGTGTGACTTCCACTGGGCCCCCCGCTTGCCCCTCCTCTCCTGCTTCGTGCTTGCTCGGTGGATTCCGGTGAATCAAGAGACAAACTTTTCATGCGCAGATTCAACTTTTGTCTGCGGGGACTGTGTGGGGCTGATATATGGAACAGAAAAACATACACACTTCTACTTGTCTACTTGTGCATCGAGTATACCATACTTGCTACACTAGAATTAAGGTAAATTAAACTAATTGTAATAAGGGTTATTCAAATTTGTCAAAAAGCTGCAAGAAACTGTCAAACAACTCAAATTATATTAAGGGTTATTCAAATTTGTCAAAAAGCTGCAACAACTGTAAAACAACTCAATCACTGTACACTAGTGAGGTTTGGTCGAGTTTAATATAATAATTATTCTAAGGTAATACATTGTTAGAACCTCGCTAATCCAAACTAATAGGGGCACCATAAGACCACAATGCGCTTATTATATAGAGCCACTTTAGACGCACTCATGAGCCACAAATTAGGTTAATTTACATCAGCTGAACGTCTGACCGAACTCTACAATGTCAACGTATACGAATGCATAGACATGATTGTTTCGAGCCATCAGCTGATTTTTAATCAAATCTATCCGGCTGGTGTAATTTATCCTCAATTGCGACTGAAGGCTCCAACAATAAGTCTAGTTTGTATTACTGGAAATTATTGGGGGTTTCAAGTATTTTTCGTTACTAGTAGTTTAAAATATCTGGATTTACTGGATTACAGTATGAGATTTCAGTTTAATCTATTTTTTCTTGATTTAAATTTGAAAAATCGTTTATTATTGGAATTTGAGATTTTTAGTCATTAATAATTGAAAATTTTTCATATCTACTGTAGTGTTTTACAGTTTACTATCTTTTATTTATCATGAATTGGGCCAAAGCTGCTCATGCACGTTATGAGTTTTTCCTACTTTATTATGTGCTTCATTTGAATGGAGAATTAAGAAATAATCACTTTACTGGTAATTTGAAAGCATGTTGTGTACATATATAAATTATATGAGCCAGCCAAGTCACACAATATTATTATTATATCAATTTTATTCAGATTCTAGGTCTATTATTAATTTACTGTAATGTATCAATAGATGAATATCCTTTTATAATGGATGTGTATTTTTTCGTGTTACAAATCTACACGTTCCCACCAATTTGAAAATAAAATGAATTCTGGTTCTAATTATCAGGGCTCGGACCAGCGAGGTTTCACTTTATTTATTATTAAAAGCTAAAAATGTTTCAATCAACTTAATTACTGCACTCTAATGAGGTCAGATCAAATTTTATTGGGATGAAATTGACAAAAACGAACAAATTACTGTACATTATAAAGGTGAGGTTGAGCGATTATTGTGTTAAAATTGGCGAAAGCATAACTGATATAGCTCCTGTCAAATAGTATACTGAACACTAATTGTGTTAATCAGAATATTAAATAATTCACAAACAACAAAAGCATAACTCAATGTGGATGTGAAATTTCGAAATAAGTGCATATCGGCCCCTGGTACGGAATATAATTATTCTAAGTAAGCTGTAAACTGATTATATTCTGAACATTTACTGTTTAAATATATAAGATATAAGTAGGGAGTAATCCCAGGCTTTTCCAATATCAAAACAAAAGTTTGTTCCTTTTGTGTTAATGGAAAAAATAATTCACCAAACATAAAGAGTGCTCAATTCATTTCTTAATCATGTAGCCCACTGGCAAAAACATTTTTTTATTGCTGATGATACCCACATGAGTCTGAGACTTGTGTGAGGGTAATGAGGTGAATGATAACATATAGATGCCAAACGGAGTAGCGGGATTCGAACCCACGACCG
The DNA here is from genome assembly GCA_948455865.1 of Conomelus anceps. Classification (NCBI taxonomy): domain Eukaryota; kingdom Metazoa; phylum Arthropoda; class Insecta; order Hemiptera; family Delphacidae; genus Conomelus; species Conomelus anceps. The sequence continues at coordinate 14,669,537 of OX418216.1, forward strand.
CTGAAACGACAGCAAGCTGAAGTTGTGACGCCCCAACCAACTTATCTAAGCGGCCCGCCACTTGAATGTTTAAATTTGATAATAAGATCATAAAATAATAAAAATACTAGATAATATTCTAATTCTCATATAATAATTCTCACATAATAATAAGAACTATACCTTCACATTTTTTTAGAAGATCATAAGACTATTAGGGAAAAACAAGAAGAATATTATATCACAATATTTTGTATTATTTTATAAACTTCATCAGTTTGAAAAAGTATAATCGTTTCTGGCAAGTGAGTAAATATTCAATTTGCTTGAAATTTTCTTTATAATTGCAAGAGCGGTCCCGAATAATATATAAATTTAAAAAATATTTAAAGTGATGTTTTAATTCAAATAATTAAGTAATCTTGTTGTAACAATTGAGTAATAGAAGTTAAGTAAAGTAAAAAAAAATAATATTAATAATAATTGAAGAAAATTTTAAAGTGATCTTATATGAATTTTTCTCTCCAAGAGGCCTGAGCAAGCTTGTAAAAAATTAATGTGAATTAAATAATACTGGAATGAAATAAATAATAATATAATGTTTCATGATACTATACAATGATCAATGAGGAATAAGTTGATAAATTTTCCAAAAAAATATCATGAGACTATCATTCCTAGTCCTACTTTGAAACAAGCACTTTCATAGTAAAACACGTACCTTGTATCAATATTTACAATCAATAATTTGAAAATACTAGAAACGTGCAGAATTAGATTCAAACAAATTAGAATTCTTAAAACGTGCGAAAAATCGAAAAATAGAATATTTATTTACCTTGAACATGAAGAGTAGCCAACAGAAATCTTAAAACCTAAATCTTGGAGAACGACATTTAGATACACTACAAAATTATATGATAATAACTGAAAATCACAATAAATGGAGAGGTGAACAGGAAATAAGTAAATATTAACAAGCTTTTTACAAACATTTAAAACATAGAATACATAGAAATGAAACATGGAGATTTACACGTGTAGTATATTTAAAGATTGTTGCAACAGGAAGGAAAACATACATACATTAATGATTACTGCAAATTAACAGGTAGATATTTTGGTGTAAAATGCCATGATTGAAATGAGTAACATTTTTTAGGAGAATAATTTCCAAAGAATGAAAGCTAGCCTTGAAGCTCTGTTAGCAGTACGGTGCCTTAAATTAATAAATTGAACCTTAAAGTTCCAAGTTTATTTCTTTCAAGAAGACTGACAATAGATTAATTTTGTCAAAAGAATTTCCTGTATTTTTGTCTATGATTCTCACTTAAACCTGAATTCGGTGTGTGGGTAATAGGAGTGACATAATATCACAAATATACCAGGGAAAGCCAGGAATCGAAACCGGGATTTACTAGTTATAACCCAGGCTAAACTACACTAATAAATTTTACTCTTACAACAATAATAACTACTGACCTCAAACGAATAATTATTATCCACTACACTAACATGTATTATTCTTATAATATCTGCAAAGATTACTTTTTGGTCTCAATCAAATATCATGATCCCACAACAATTATTATTACTTTTTGGTTTAAAGCCCTAAATAACGTGGTTCATGTCTTGAAGATCGGTTACCTTGGTAATTTCTACAACAGGTCTATATGAGGACTTATCTAACAAACCACAGAGGACTATGAAATAACTTGTCAATTAAATATAATAATAATATGGCAAATGATTCATATTATGGTATGATAATGATGATCAACTAAACATGAAATGGTGACTATGTAAGTAGGATAATGAACGTGAATAACAAAAACAATTAGGTAACATGAAATGGTATTAAGTAAAAAGGATAATGACCGTGAATAACAAATAAATAACAAAAACAACTAGGTAATAAGGTAATTTTTAATTGAAATAATCGCAAATTTATACACTAAATTATAGTCTAGTTAACTAGGTATCACAGTATGTAGAATAGAGTAGTAAGGACGATGCGATCTCAACTTTGAAAGGATAATGGGTCGATCCACCATTACATTCACCTAAGACTAGCTAATTATTAGATGGATGGTAGTTCAAAATCATTCAAACTCATTTGTGATGGATTCGATGAGAGGCTGGATATTCATGTATCCTAGTAGACTACACCTCGGTTCAATCTAAAACCTAATCAACTAATTGATAAAGTGTATTGAGGAAATTGCTGTGGAATTGTTATGGGTAGATTGGGAACGATAGAAGAAAAATATACATGAATAAATAATTTAGAAACTGAAATGATTTAAAAACTACAACGGAATTGGATGTAAAGAGCACTGAATTTATAAATTTCCAATGAAATTGACTACATAGACCTGATTTGATACTATTTTGAACTTGCTTCAATTTATCGTGGAAAATTGTTACTAAATTCTTCCATTTTGTCTTGTTTTATTTATTGATACTGTCAAAATACAACTTATTGTAAAGAAACAACAGGCTTTTAGCCCAAAACTGTCTCTATTACAAAATATTTACAAGATTCCAAATATTTGTGAGCATAGGTTATGTTTACATTTTGATTGAATCTTCTGAAAGACAATTAGCAAGTTCAATTTAAACGATGATTGATTCTATTTGATTGATTGATTCTATTTTATATTCTTCAAGATATTTCTGAATTTTTTAAACTGATCCACTGAAATTTAGACTATATTATCAGAAAAGTTGTGTAATCATAACAACTCAGTTTCACTAAATTTGAAAGTATATACTTTTATGAAACGAAATCCTCCATCACAGTCATTTGAATTCATTGTTTAATTATGTTCTTGTTCAAACTTCGAATAAGTGTGAAAAACTGAATAATACAACTTAGGTGGGTTTCATCCTCCCAAATAAATCCTAGATAAAACCATAGGTTTTGTAAGTTCAATGAAGTTAATCTTTAATTATAAAGGAAGGATCCAAGTTGAAATAGAAGCTTTAGAGCTCATTGTAGTAGGCTGTTGTTTATTGTGAAGAAAGAATCTTAGTTAAACCCATAGTTTGATATAATTATGGCTAATTATCGTAAATTTAAAATTAAAATTAATTTAAATTTTAAATTTGTAAAAATCCATAAAAGTTTCGCTAAAAATACAAATAAATTTACATAAACGACACATTACCCACACAGCAATTTCCTAAACACAAAACTGAGGGAAGAAATCGCTGGATTCAATAATGTACTAAGTACTTGGAATAATAACATTCGTAGTCCTTCGTCATAAGGATAACATCCTTTTTAATAATTATTCTTTAAAATAATTATTTCTATATCTATAATATATTTCTATATACAGTAAAATCTACAAAGCAGCACGTAGGTGATAGGTACACTTAGTTTTGTGAGCAACATAAATGAAGTATAAATTAATTTATACTAACGATAAATCGATGATGAAAATAATAATAATAGATATTTATTCTTTTAACATTTCCAGGAAAATAGGTTTAGATATTTTTGGAGTGTTGTGACTTAACTAGATGTGAGTGTAAATTGTATTTGGAAGCTACTGGATGAAGCTATTATGTTTTTGGCGCTATTTAAAAAGGAGATGGATTTATTTTCAAGATAAAATGAGATGGACGCATATTAAGATACGTTCCACATTAACATGACACGAGTTTTTGAAGCCCGAAAAAACTAATGTGAGAGCATACACTGGGTCGCCGTTTCGTATGTGAACCATTTCATTTAATTTCATGTGTTACAATAATGATTGAGTCTACTAGCGCGATGAACACATAATGAATGTTTCCAGGCTCTCTGTTAATTAAGGCTATTGAAAACAGATGAAAAATATAGAAATAATGGAAAATAAAAATGTTAAATTCCGGTATATTATAGGTGGTAGTGGTTTTATTATGACATTTATTATATGACGTTCTTCAGAATTGATTCTGCTATAGCAGGCGAAGACGCTTATTTCATTTGAAGAAACATAAGCTTGTACCACTGCATGTTTCTTAAGTATGTTTTTTCTCATTAAAAAAAATTGAACTATTATTACTTTTTATTACAACGACAAGAAAAGCTAATTTTCAAAAATAAATAAATGAAATATTTTTGAAAATGTCATTGCAATTAACATTTTTTACTGTTCCCTTGTAATTCTCAAAAATTGAATTTTTCATAATTATATGGTGTAATAAGCCATGTATGTACGATTATTTACAGTTTTGTAATAGCACAAGTGCTCTCATAGTACCCAACAAATGCATAATACATTTTAGACATTTAAAATCTGTAAATTTGAATCATTTACGAAATTCGTCATCCATAGTTCATTACGGCTAAACATGATCTTAGGAACTTACAGTTACGTATTGATTTAAAATTTTTAACCCAAAATAATCTCCCAAAATGAAGAATCCTACAGGCTTTCTGGAAATTAAGGGTCTAACAAAAAATCGATGATATGTCCTCTGGTTACAAATGTGCAGGGTGTTCTGTGTTATTTTTTTTAATTGGACAATAACTTAATAATCGTGAACTTATACAATATGATTAACATCTGAGCTATCCATTCCAGGAGATTTGGTCTGTGCCCTGTTGAAGCTATACGTTTATAATAAATTAGCCTATTTTACAACATAGCATTTTGCTTTATCTGTTCAGATTCTCTGCAATAATTTAAAAAAATTGATTACTTTTAAATTAAAAATAATTTTTTTTAAATTTTAAAACGATTTCCAAAAAAGAGATGAAAATCCAAACTAGTGACTAGGTGCTATAATTATCTTCGTTGACATTGCATTAATTTGTTTGATTTGTTCGAATTCACATAAAATACATTTTTCGTAGAAATGATTTAAAAACTTCATGACTTCAATTTGAATTTAAATGTAAAAAAGAAAAGTTGGTGGAGCCTAAACCTGTGAATGAGTGCTTTATCTTCGTACCCTATCAGATTGTTCTTTTCACTACCACCTTAACCTAAACTCTGCCGGGGAAAGAAATTCGGGTTGCTCATGGTGATAAATTAATTCTAATAATAATTCGCAAATCTCATGATCGTTTTTTCAGTAGGCCTCCTTTTTTTGAACTGGGAGGAGGGGAGGGGGGTTCGCCGTTCTCCTGAAATCCGCCCAAAACCAAGGGCTGTCCAAAAGGTCTCGTTCCCGCCGCATAATGGCTTTGTTCTGCAAACCCAACACACAATATTTAATCTTGCTTGAATAAAAGAAAACCAATAAATTATAAAGAAAACAAAGTGAATTATAGGCTATCAAATTAAATATAAAAGAAAATAAAAATTTCATATATAAGGTGGTTATAACGTTTGCTGAACCCCTAGACTGTTGAAAAAACCTCACCAAAATGAATTAATTTAATAAACAACTGATCTAATCATATAGAATCTAATGTTAATTAAAATGAAATTCCTACTTATAAGGTGGCTATAACCATCTCTGGACATTTTTTAAATAAAAAATTATATTAAAAAAGCAGTTGACCTAAGTGCAATTGACAACTATTGTAAAATTTCAAGACAATTATTTTTTTTTAATAAATAAAATTAATTAAATAAAAGAAGAGAATGCTGAGATACTGGAGTTTGAGATATGAGATGTTTTCACTGAATCCAGAAATTATCATGAGGAGATTGCCTAAATTTAAATTTTCCGGAATAATAATAATAATAATATTATTATAATAATATTACTGGAAGCGCACCGTGCTGATTATTTGTTTAATTTGTCCGCCATCGTGGAAAACTGTAAAACTTTCCGACAACTTTAATTTTTACAAAATTCAGGCCAAACCAAGCGACGCTCAGCGGTAGTTAATCTTGCTTTCATTCAATTCCTAATTATAGAGACAAGAATTAATTATAGCTTGTGGAGTAGCCTGAATAAATTATGATTAAAAAATATTTTTATAAGTGGGAATTTGATATATCTTTCAGGAAATAATAGTTTTATAAACTATTTTAAATATTTAATCACTGGAATGAAGTGTCCTCTGAAGCCTGAGAGATTTTCTTGTACCAGTCATTTTATACAAAACCTCAAGAGTTGTCTACATCAAAAAAATATTGAAGAAACTGAAATTACACAAGTGTCGTTACAGATAAACATAAACATTCTTGACCTCCAAGTTTTAAAACTAAATTTAATATTTTCGCTCTTTTTCGGCCATTCCCAACAGTGCTAAATTTCTAATTTATAGTTTTTATAATAGAATAATCTTTTTTTAAAGTAAAATCGTTAATTTAATGTACTAGTGTTGTAGCCTACTGTGTCATGTGGATTGAAGGTTTTGTTATTTGGAAATTCTGACTTTTTAGTCTGTTCAAGAAAAGTATTTACAATATCAATATTTTTATGGTACCTCCTGAAAAACCTACTGGTTTAGGAGTACCTTTGTTGTAATGATACTGTAAATAAATTGATTGATTGATTACAGATGGTGAAATTACACAAGTAGTGTAAGGAAAGACTACTTTTAAAATTCAATAACTAGATTAGCATTGCCTATTTAATCATTAGCATTGACACAGACTTTTGAAAAACAAAAAATCCATTTCAAATATTCAATAACCACTTAACCAGTATAAAGTGTACCCTAAACTTGAGAGAATTTCACACTCCAATAATTCCAACAGTATTAGACTTTTGAGATGAACACGAATAATTTTGCAATCCTGAATGGTAACTGAGACCTCAAATATCATATTCCATAGCTTCCTATAAAACGTTCATAACATTTTCAAATACAATGAAGAAACTAACACCAAATGCAACAAATAACTCTAAAATGCTTCACAACGCAGTAAGAAAGACACCAACAACTCAAAAAAATGCAACAGTAATTCTAAAATGCTTGATATATAATCATCAACGCAGAACCACTTGCAAGATTGACACCCAGAGTTAGATATCAGAAACAAAAATAAAAAGCAAGCCAGAAAGTTAGGAATAGGGTGGAAAAGATGCTAAGGAACAGTAAAAAACATACAACCTTGAAACAGATGGAAGTATGAAAGTACGGTACCAAAAAAATGGAAGAAAACGATAAAAGTAACTGAAACTATTCATTTAGGCGTTCTCGCCTTGATTAGAGCCTTGATTTCTTATTTTAATATTATCCAAATAAACGTAACAACGTAGAACGTATAGTTAAGATTTTTTCGTTGATAGTTTATTGATGGTACTAAACAGGTACCAAGAATTTCCTATATAAGTTTTATTTTCTATATAATTATATAAGTTATACAATTCATCACCAGTGCTTGAATCTAAAACGTTTAAACTGCTCTCGAATTTGAAATATATGACTTTTGTCATTAACTATTTGATAAATATGGCTATGATTTATTTAAGGTTATAATCTATATTAGGGTCAATATTTTTGGTACATGGTTAGATAACCAGAAAGATTTTCACTGATTTCTTAAAAAGAAATTGACGAATAATAATCCAATTCAAAATTGATTTATTTATTAATTCACCATACATTCATTCACATTCATCGACTGTAAATTTGTGAGATATGAATAAATTCGTTAACATACAACAATAAATTATTTATAAACATACAATGTACTATTTGTATGTTATCATTTTTTTGTTGTATGTTGTATACTTTGAATAAATTTGTGTTTTAAACAATGTGTATGATATTGTTGCCTGTAAATTGAAAATTTGAAGTGAGAAGTGTTATTAAGAGACATTTGATATTTTACACACAACATTAAAATGTAGTATAAAGTAACTCTGAGAGAGTTATTTAATATTCCGTATTAATAGTTTTAAAATAACGTATCTATTCAGATTTTACATGTTGAATAACGCTCTACGGAAAATTGTAAATTTTCTACCAAACTATAGGCTGATAAATAAAAAATAATATAATATATAAAAATCTATCATTCCTATAAGCAGTAATAACAGGAAGCTTATAAGTTACACGATCATAAAATCTAGTTTCAATATTGTCAAAATTAATTTTTAAAAATCAATTTAGTTTCAAAGCTTTGGAGATCCTAATTATAAGTTTGAGCAACAGAAATATTTCCAGACTATTTTATTAGTATATAGACTATTATACTCTTAGATAATAATAGATCGTAATATAATCGAATATATATGTATATATTATATTGTAGGCGTTTAGGCTTCTACAAAAGCATTATTAAGCTGTAGATGTATCTCAAACACCTTGGAATGAAATATATGTCTCACTTCTTCAAATAATAATTATTCGGACTCATTCATTGAACTTAAACGCTCCAAAACAATATATAATACTATCATCTTCCTTTGAACTCTAAAACAGAAATATTTAAAATGAAATAGAAATACTGTAGGCTTAACTAGATTTCAACTATATTATATTACATTACATTCTATCAAAATTATTCATAGCATTTTAAAAAAGGCTGATTAACTTGTTGTTTCAACTTGATTTTATGAAGTTGTAAACATAATCATATATAATGCTTTTCAGTTCTTTTTTCTAAAATAAGTGGACTGCGTCTAAATTAAAAAAAAATATTACTTGAAAGCTCTAATCAAGGCAAATGCATCTAATTGATTCACTCATGCGACACTGAGTCAGCTTATTCCTTCTGTACCAATCAATCCAATACTGTCTATAGATGTCTAGACAAAATATGAGGAGGAACGCAAAACTGAGGAACAGAGGGAATTGCTTTATGAAATGGAGGATATAAAATAAATAGTTAAGCAATGAATAGCATTGTTGAGTGAAAAGGGATAAGGAAGTTGTTGGGGGGTGGGAGATAAGAATGTCTCAAAACAAGAATTTAAAAAAGTGATGGAAAACTTTTAAGAATTTTGGGAAACTTATTAGCGAGTCAAAGAATAGAACAAGAATATGGGAAGGAAAGATGATTGTGAAGACGATTGAAAATACGTTAACAAGAATGTAGTAAAAATAACTTTAGTAAATAGGAGTTAAACAGAACATGAGTTAAAAGAATGTTTAAAAAATATGTAAGTAGTTAGAAACAACAAGAAGAGGGTTTTAGTAAGAGGAAAAACAAGGTAAATGGTATTTCATATACCCTGGATGGTAATCCTATCCAATGGAATTTTCATCAATAAAATAGAGTTCTATCTTAAAAAAGGGATATTATCAAGTAAAAAGAGAAAAAAATCAAGTTGGGAGATGGAATAAGAAGAAGAAATAAGAAATGAGATAATTTTACGATTCAAAAGGAGAACGAGAAAAATGAGGTGGAAGAGTATGATGCGATGAGGAGGTGGGAAGGGGAAGGGGAAGGAGGAGTAATAGTAGTTGGAGGATTGTGAAGAGGGGTAGAGTCAGGGGGGGGGGGGCGGCGGCAAGAATCGTGAAAGTGAAAGATCATGTTGAATATGATGAGGAGGGGAGAGGATGAATAGAATAAGTAGGAGGATATGCGGGAGAAAAAGAAGGAGAAGGAATAGAAAAGAATGAGGAGGAGGAGAAGAAGGAGAAATAGGAGGACTAGAAGTAGATAGAGAATAAGTAGATAGGTAGATAGAGTAGATAAAGAAGTAGAAAGATAGAGGATAAGAAAAAAGGAGGAAGATGAGAAAAAAGAAGGATGAGAAGTAGGAGGAGCAGGAGAAGACGGAAAGAAGAAAAATGAGGTGGTGGAGAACGAGGAGGAGATGTTAAAGGAGGAGGAAGAGATCGTGGAGAAGAAATACGATGAGGGGAACGGATAGGGGGAAGATTAAGAATAAACAAAAAGGAGAAGAAGAAGAAAATGAGAAGAGCAAGTAGTAGAAGACGAAAAAGATTAAGGCAAATGACAAATAAATCAAGTAAACCGATAAAATTATCAACTTTTTGTTGTAAATTTAACGACTTGCAGTCAGCTTTAGATTGTGAATATATAATAAATGTACTCACACTTGGCCGAACGTTTTCGAGTTGTGGAAACTCATCTTCAAGGCCTTCAAGGAGTTTCAACAACTCAAAAACGTTCGGCCAAGTGTGAGTACATTTATTATATATTCACAATTATTATATATTCTACTCACACTTGGCCGAACGTTTTCGAGTTGTGGAAACTCATCTTCAAGGCCTTCAAGGAGTTTCAACAACTAAAAAACGTTAGGCCAAGTGTGAGTACATTTATTATATATTCACAATTATTATATATTCTACTCACACTTGGCCGAACGTTTTCGAGTTGTGGAAACTCATCTTCAAGGCCTTCAAGGAGTTTCAACAACTCAAAAACGTTAGGCCAAGTGTGAGTACATTTATTATATATTCACAATTATTATATATTCTACTCACACTTGGCCGAACATTTTCGAGTTGTGGAAACTCATCTTCAAGGCCTTCAAGGAGTTTCAACAACTCAAAAACGTTAGGCCAAGTGTGAGTACATTTATTATATATTCACAATTATTATATATTCTACTCACACTTGGCCGAACGTTTTCGAGTTGTGGAAACTCATCTTCAAGGCCTTCAAGGAGTTTCAACAACTCAAAAACGTTCGGCCAAGTGTGAGTACATTTATTACATATTCACAATCTAAAACTGACTGCAAGTCGTTAAATTTACAACAAAAAGTTAATATTAATAAGGCAGATCGTTATGGAACAAGAAATCCTATAAAAATAATCGAAAATAAATGGTGAAAATCATTTTAGTGCACTAAAACAATCCAGTGTGGAGTAGTATGACGATTTTCGGACAGGTAAAAAGGGCGATGGAAAAAATAATGAAGGAACAACCAAAAACTGAAATCATCCACCAAACGAACGAGCCAACGCACAAACAGCAAAGTGCACAGTCATCAATTTTGCTATTTCAGTTTTCCTACTTTCTGGCAACGAGATGGAACGGCCATTCGGGTGCTGACCTCGGCTGAACATGCTCAGGCTGCGGATCCCACCGAACAAACGCCGCCGTCTTATTACTTCCGACTGTGGGATTGGCATAGCTGCTGACGACGACGACATAACGCCATAATCTATACACCAGTCACAAAATAATCGGTTATCAGACAACCAGAATAAATTATTTTCATAGTATTCATGGAGATAAATGAGTTAGACCACTGTAAATACTATAGAAAAATTATATGGATTCTATTTAATTCAAAATTATTGTCCTAAGTAATATTGTAGAACTTGTCCATTATGATTTTTCCTTTAAGATGAAGCCCACAGAAGACTGAGACTTGTGCGTGGGTGATAAATTGTATGCTGGTGATTGATAAGTTGGACCTACAGTTTTAGGTGGGTTGCGAACCACGGGGAAGTGATTTTACAGCAAAGAACAGAGTATCTTTTGCTGGACAATCAAATCGGCCACTCTTATAAAGACGGCCCAGGACACCATCATCACTACAAATTTCCATTTTTATTTTTATTTGGATGATGCTCACATGTTCCCGAGACTTGTGATTGGGTAATGAGGTGGATGACTATGAAATACTCAAGGCTAAACAAGAATCAAATTCGTGACCGCAGGAGTAGCAGCCAGCTAGATAAGAGTCTTATCAGAGACAAGCGCTCCAATCAACTAAATATTTAGTTTCAATAATAGTGAGTTTCAGGAAAACTACGATAACGATGTCGCTAATTTCACTCTATGACACAGCTTGTTCTATTGTATCTTTCATTACGAGCAAATGGAGGCAAAGAGTGATCAGGTTGGAATTAGCGTTATCGCAATATTGCTCAAACGCTCTTCCTCACTCTGTCTAGCAAAAACTGTCTACGGCAAACATACTAAGATATTGGTTGAATTTGTAGGAATGATTTGTCTCTTCAATAATATACTTATTAAGATATCTTCAGTTGAATTATATTGTAACTGAGAATGATTACCATTAATTTTTACAGTCCTAGTTCCATTTAAGGGGAGCAAGTCTATGGCTGGGGATGGGGGTCCTGGGACAAAGTAAATTCTGGACCATCTTCTTTTCATCATCATCATTTTTGCAAGTTTGTGCACCCTTGAGGTCCATACTGTTTTAGCTTACTGGAGGGTTAAATACGGTAATTTTACTTTAAAAACTGTTCTCGATTAGACCTAAAGCTTCTTTTTTCCACTGATTCTCAGTAAGCCTCATAATATTATAATGTAAATTACTCGTTTACTCGTTTGATTAATAAAACTTGAATTTCAGTTTTTCAAGTTTCATTTTGAAAACTTCAATTTGAAACTATCAGGCTGCTAAAGTGGAACTTTTAAATAAAAGCCTAAATATCGAATTCAAGTTGAATCTATTATGAAATACTTCCATATATTGCCTAATTGATTTTTGTAGTGTAGTAAAACGAACACAATACGGAAGACTCATATTAAAATGACTACAAATATGAAAAATGTTAATATAAAAGTCAAGGAGTAGAAGCCATGCAAAATCAAAATTTTGAAGAAGTAAACAAAGAAATCCAGAGAAAAAGAAAACAATTAATTTTTGATTTTTCAAACCTTTTTTCAGGAGGTACTCAGGATCAGAGATCGGGTTATATCGATAAGTCACTAATTTAAAAAAGTATTTTTCAACAAAAATAAAAAATCCTCCTCTTGAAAATCGGATTATATTATTAATTTAAAAAAAAAAATTGTTGTATGAAACGAAAATAGAAAAATCAATATTATTATAGTTGGGAGTGTTTAGTTCTGGTACAATCAATAGTAGAGAATAATATTATTATTATTACTATACTTTAGTTGGCTAACTGCAAATATTTATAGGTTGTTCATATCCTGTGCTATATGAAAAAGTTAAAAAAATACATTTTCCCATGAATTTGGAATGAATTCTCAAGGATAAATTATTTCAAAATGTGAATGTATCATATACTTCTTCTTTAATGGAATAGCTTAGGCTTTCAAAGTATGAAAGAGGTCTTGCTTTTTAAATATGGCACCTGTGAGTGTCTATAGAAGTGGGAGTGAAGACTGAAGTTGTATCAAGAAAGATTACATGTTTTAAGGGATGCATTAAAAATCATCAACAAGAAGTTAGTAGTAAAACAAAGTAATCAAGAGTAATAAAATATTACAAAAGTTGATTTTGGATGGAGCTGGAAATGATCAAAAATAAGATCAAAACTGCTTTTTATGTAGTGTTCTAACATGGATAAGAGATGAAAATGCGAGAATGAAACAAAATCATAAAATTAATTTTTCACCTTTGATAAGATTGTAGTGATAAAACTACACAAAATTATTCATTAATAATGTTAAAAACAAAATGAACATTCTACTTTGAATAATGATAGTAATAACATTCATAGTAGTAATAAAATATAGTGATAACAGGGATTAATCACAGAATAGAGTAGCACGCATACAAAAAAATAATAATAAAAATAAATGAATTTGATGATATAATGAAGTGGAATAACTACAAAATAGAGTAGTAATTATACAAAAAATTGAACGAATTTTCTGATAAAAAAAAGAAGAAAAATGATCTAATAGTTGTAAAAACATGGAAGATAATTGATAAGTCCTACCTTTTGAGGAATCATGGTACCTGAAAAAAGAACTAGGCCATATTTATGAACTTTCCTTGAGGCTGTATCAACTCAAGGGAGACTTGAAAAGCGTTGTTAATATTTTTCAAGTTTACCTTTAGCTAAAAACCGTCAAGGTAAGCCCATAAATACATACCTCAATGTTGTCACAAAACAATGCTACATGTTCATAAGCATACCTGAGCTTGAAGCATGTGAAGGCGGTCCCACGGTCAGCGAGGATGGACCACGTAGAAGTGAAGGAGGCGGTTGTGGCTGAGGCATGCGTCGGCTGATTGGTTCACGGTCACTGGGTAGCACAGACCTTGGGTCACGGTCACCGGGTAACATAGATCTTGGGTCACCAGGTACCATGGACCTTGGGTCACGATCACCAGGTACCATGGATCTTGGATCGCCTGGTACCATAGACCTTGAGTCACCAGGTACCATGGACCTTGAGTCACGGTCTACCATGGACCTTGAATCACGGTCTCCAGGTCCCATGGACCTTGGATCTCGGTCACTGGGACCCATAATGGACCTTGAAGGCGGCGGATACGAATCAGGTACCGTTCGAATTGTCACAGACCGTCCATCACGGTCACGATCTCGTGTGTCACGGTCACGGTCACGCTGCTGTGCAGGCGCAGTAGAGAAGTAGCTGGCCGTTTTGAGCACCTGATACACATTGTCGGGCGCCGGTTCCCCACTTTGTGGCGATTGTGCGTCTCCGGATCCCACAACTGCTGCTGCTGCTTCATTCCAAGGCCAAGCGACAACACACAAAACAAAAACACAGGCACAGCTCAAAAACACGACAAGTATGCGAACTGCTGCTGCTATGTTACAGAAGCATGCGGTTAGGTTATTGCTCAACTACTACTTGAGGTTGGGACAAAATTCATAAACATTTTTTGTGAATTATTTGGGGGAAAACTTTTTTTTGAGGATGAAGCCCACATAGGTCTTAGACCTGTGCGTGGGAAATGAGTTGAATGATGGTGATTGATGAGTTGGACCTACAGTTTTAGGTGGGTTCCGAACCACCGGGAAGTAATTTTACAGCAGAGAACAGTGTACTTTTTGCTGGCCAATCTAATCGGTCACCGTTACAAACAGGCCCTATGAGAACGTAGCTTATCTCTATCTGATTGAACAGATACCTGCTATGGCTCGCGGATATCACTTCCCTATTAACTCTGGCCGTAGAAGAAAATTATGTTTCCTATTCTTGGTATATTTGCATACAGAACATCAACTAAACAAGTAGGCCTACCGTTAAGTAATATAGGGTTAAGGAAGTAACACATTTCAAAATGTATTCCTTACAAACTACAAAAGATAGAAATATAATTCCAACGTTCATAGAAAAAGGAAAGTTAAAAACAATACCTATATGGGATGGGAATTACTCCCCACCGACCACAAGTGACATGGGATGAAGCAGTGACGTAGCCAGGGGGGGGGGTCCTGGGGGTCCGGACCCCCCCCTTCCGGTCCTAAATTTTATATAATTTTCATTAAATTAAACGTAAAATAAGACAAAGCACTGATGTTGGTGTTATTTTCAATGCCAGGAGAGCTAAAAAAGACTGTTCTAGGGCCTCTATTTTTCAAAAATTTTCCAGGAAAGTAACCCCAGACCCCCCCCCCCCCGGTCAATCGGACCCCCCCCCCATTTCAAAATCTTGGCTACGTCACTGGATGAAGTGAAGAATGATAATGAATAAATAAATTAAATAAATTTATTTATTTTAATAAATTTAAATAAAAATCCATTTCAATAAATTTAAATAAAAATCCATTTCAATAAATTTAAAACGGGGAAAGTAACCCCAGACCCCCCCCCCCCGGTCAATCGGACCCCCCCCCCCCATTTCAAAATCTTGGCTACGTCACTGGATGAAGTGAAGAATGATAATGAATAAATAAATTAAATAAATTTATTTATTTTAATAAATTTATTTATTTTAATAAATTTAAATAAAAATCCATTTCAATAAATTTAAATGGATAAATAAATTAAATTAATAATAATAATAGAAAAAATGATAATGATAGAAAGAGGAAAGTAAAAAGATTTCAACATTCTTGGTAGAAGATCCAAAAATCATGGCCTCATTGGCACCATTTTTTATTTTTTTGATTATGATGCCCACATATGGCTGAGACTAATGCGTGGGTAATGAGTTGGATGATGGTGATTGATGAATTGGTCCTACAAATTTAATATGGTTCCGAACCACCAGGAAGTAATTTTACAGCAGAGAACAGAGTCGTTTTTATTATTGTACCATGTGCCATTTTGTACAAATAAAGTACCCAAGTATCATGTGGTACAAATATAGCATTAAACCATTCAAAAGACTGTAGTAACTTGGCGATGACACCACACATAAGAACAATAATTTTTAAGCTGCAACTAGCAAAATTGGCAATTGCAAAGTTGGTTTTTATTTTATGTGCAGACTATGTTTCAGAGCTTGCCATATTATATTCATATAGACTATCGCTGGCTGAGGAATGATGAGTTCTCTTCTTGCTCGTGATGTGGACATTTGTGACCTCAAAAACACAAAATGATCGTTCCTGTGGTATCATCACCATTTTAGCACAGTAGAAGAACAACAACGACAATGAGGCGGTGATTGGACTTGAACCTTGTCATGCGACTCCACTTTCAAAAGAGAGTTTCATGCATGTCAAAGACTTGGAAGAACTGGTCAGCAATTCAACTCAGTAGTGTACTTTGTATGTGTGATTGGATAACGCTTCAGAGTATTAATATTAATCCTTGGATAAATTTGGATGTTTTTTCAAACATTTCCCAACCTCAAGTAAAGCAACTAGATCTATACTACGATTACTAGGCACAGGCCAAAAACTACGTTTTACATCACTACAGTATTATTCACATGTGATATATGATCAATTTATATTGTGTGATATAAGTATGAACGACGATATGTGAAAGTATGTAAACTTCCACGGAAAATGTATAAGTATGCTGATCATGTCATCAGCACCAATAAGAAGTCTTAAGTTTCTTGAGACATGATAAATAATGTTATTAGGGACACAGTAAACGATCTCCTTAAAATGAATACATAAATTTACATAATTCATGTACACTTAACGGTTTTATGCTGTTGAATGAAAAAAACTATTCATGAAATGGTTATCATTCACTCAAGTATCTAATACATCTTATAAATAGGTCAAGACATAATTTGATTCTCATACTCAACCATGCAATGGTTAGAACTAACAGCTACATTCTTTCAGTCTTGTTTCATACCACATATGCTTCAAATGATAGGAGTTTAAATTCAAGAGTGGTTCAAGGATTGTAATAGTTACCAAGTCTATCTATTTGATACACAACAATTCCATGCATCATTCCATTATAAAAAGTAGGCCTGGGTGTATTTTAAAAACCCTTCATTTATAACACTACAATAATCAAATAGTTTTATTTTTTGGTGGTCATATTCTGATTTTTTATCTATGCTTTTACACTATTCATTTTACTTCACCAAATTTCTAGGAACTAAACGATGATGATAATAATATTACAGTCGAAGAATCTGAAGTTTACAATATTGAAAATAAAAAATAAACTTGTTTATCGTTAGTTCTAACAACTTTTCAAAGTAATGAATAATTCCACTCAATCTTATAAGTTTAAATTTATGAATTCATTCTTCCCGCTAAATATAACTATATTATTATCTCCAACATACTACAGAGTATAAACAATTGTCAACCATGGCACTATAATTATAGAGAACCTCCGGGTTCAAGGTGAAGACGCTCAAGAATTTCTGTTCATACATATTACAATTAGGGTTGGTTTGAACTATGATGAGTTGAATTATTCCTCCAGGTTTCATTCCTTGAGAGCTTATTCTTAATATATTATCAACCTTAAAGGCTTTATATAGATTACAGTGATGATAGTTGTGTTTGATTATGAATACTTAAATTATTTCCCAGTATACATTGAAATATGTGTAGGCCTAATGTATGTGAAAATTTAGGATAAAGTCTGAAGCAAAACAAAAGAAGAATCATATAATTTGAGAAAGATCTAAAAAAGTTATACTAAACACATACAGGGCATAATACCGTAAATGCTTAATACAAATTAATTTTCTAGTATTTACGAAATTATTTCAATTGTCAATTACACTCCAAATTATTATCATACACGGTAGTCACTATTCTTGACTTACCAATAAATAATAAAAATATTCTAATATGAATCAATAATGAAGACATCTTATATCATCAAATCTCTATTTAAATAATATCTCTATTTATAAAATAACATTATTATTATTATTAGTATCAAATCTCAGATCTCAATTACCAGTTTCTGCTTTAAAATATAAAAAGTTTTATGCATTCTTCTAACTTGATGAAGGAACTTCAAATAAGCTTTCAAACTGGATGGGTTGAAGAGAAAATGTGATTATGTTTATTTCAGTTCGGTAGCTAACAAATAGGACGTCCAAGTTGAACTTGGTGATGCTTATCTAGCACTCACTGAGTTGAAGAGCCAAATTCACATAGTTTAAAGAAGTTTGAAAAAAATATCGAACATGTAAACTTATTTACTCATGAATGAATAAATAAATTTAATATGTATATAAAGTGTTAATATTGTCACAGAATATATCAGTAATCAGTACCTGTATTAAAATATAGTCAAGTTATCATTATTAGTTATAGTACTTATAAAATTAAAATTCTTAAAATTAAATGAATATTAGTATCATAATTTATATTGTTGATAAGATTCCTTCAACAATAATTAATGGTTGGTTATCTGATGAAAAGTGGTAAATTATAATTAAGCATGAGTTCAATACCTAATAATTTATGGTTACTGCCATGTTTTAACAAAAAGGAAAAATGATTTTAGATTTTATTATTAGGGTATTAGTAAATGAACATGAAATCTGGTTGGCGATTTCATTTGTTAGATAATTTTTCAGAAGTGAATAAAAAACTTTATGGTTAGCTTATAGGTACACAAAATAATGTGCATTGGCGAAAGTAAAAATGTTGAAAGATTAGATTCAATAAGGAATTGAATCAGGAAGTGGAAACTAATTAGTTGGTAGGCAGGACAATTAATTTAAAACTCATAAATTTCATATTATTGGAGCTTGCTATCATCTTTAAAGATGTTTTCTGTTTGTTTTCTGTTCTTCTCAAGTCTCTCTTCAAGCAAATATCAAAATTAATTGATTAAATAAATGCCATAAAAATGGACCAAAAAGACGATCGTAAATGGATATGTAGATGAGTCTTCATAATATTTGATAAGATATTATTGGTGTATGAGTAATTGAATAAGGAATAAGATGCTTGGTTTGAGAGAATTTTACTAGAAGTACATTACCATCTACATTGCATAACATAGAAATTAAATTCTTTACAACTGACAATCTAACATTTCTAGAGACAGGCATTTCTAACAGGCAGTCAATTTAATTGACTTGTATTATTGATTATATACTTTTGTCTAACTTATATAATTTGGCTACTATAATTTACTAAAATGAATAATTTAATGAGGTGAAGAAATAATTTGAGATACATAATTATAATTAGGCTGTTGTCATTTCAATGCTGATTCTCAAAATATTCCTAAATATTGTTGACTTCTATCATTAATGATACAATTTTTGTCTATTAATTATTATAATTTAGATATTATTTATTAAAATTCTACAATAACTCTTCGCTGCCAGTTTTTCCATGATTCAATAATAAAATTAAATATAATACAACAATAATATTGAGTTACTTGGCTGGCTCCGTTCTGGTGTCAGAGCTATCAGATCGCACCTTAATAAAGTTTAGTACCTCTGATGTGACTTAACGACAGTTTTCAATATTGCATTAGTTTATTAATCATTACTATTACTATAAATCAATCAATAATTATTCTTTATCAATTAAATAATTATTGATATTTCATTGATCAATCTATTGTCTAAGCACCCTCCTTTTTGCTATCAAGTTGTAAATATATTATTGCTTTTTACTCAATGAAATAATTTTATTTCCGAGCGAAGATTTTAGTGAGTTTGACTTTCACGAGTGAACTAAAATCAATATGAGAGCAGGTTTTGGACGTTGTCTGTTGCATTTTTGCATTAATTGTTATTTTTTCTATATAAATAAATAAATTATTGATATTGTGACCTTGTTTATTCTAAAATAATAACTCCCCACTTTTCATTGCCAATTTTTCAAGATTGAATTAACTTTATCAACTAATATAAAGTTGTGAACTCAGTCATAACACTAAGGAGGATTTCAAGATTAACTGCAAACATTAAATTTAGATTAACTACATAAACATAGGAATAGGCTTGAAAGTAAACTACCATTTCGTTAGTGAAGAATTGTTCAAGAGATAGCCAGTAGTAAATAGAAGGCATCAGCATTAAACTAATCAAGAGAAACCACTCTAGGGCAGATCCAGCTGATATAAAATAGATAATCACGCAATAAACTATTAATTGTTTGATAGCTGTTATTTTAGCATTTAAAATTGGCAATTCCAATAATTATTGGATTGTATACCAATTAAAATGATTTCCAACCCTTCATTTCCAACAATTCTATTAACAACAACGATTTCCCGAAACAAAACAATTTTGTTTCTATATATTTGTCAGTTTGTTGAATTGTCAGTTACTTCAAACTAACTTGAAAGATTTCCCATTGTTATAATAACCCAAGGTGATTAGAGAACAAAAGGTTTCTTCCAAATACCTTGAAACTTTTTTGAAGAGACGTTTTTAAACAATTTTCTATTCAATGGCCTGTTTATTGAATTACTCAATTCATTCAATTAACAGTATCTTACAGTTGGAATGCTGCTCTTAATCAACTTACATTCAAACTATTAATTTATAGCCCAATATTAATAATATCATAAGATAAAATCAGGAGCATAGGAAAATAATTAATAATAAATCATTTTTAGTACTGCTACTTTCCATTACAGTTGAGTGGATGTTATAGAGCATTTAGTTATTGAGTTATCATATATTTTGTATTTATAATTCGGAAACTAACTCACAAAAAATCGCTAATAAACTTACAAAGACTGATTATGCAGTTTTGAAAGACTGATTTTTAATCCTTATAGATCAATAGAAATATCACCAACTTGATCCATTTTCAAGATACTTAATCCGGTCTTTGAAACGTTGATATTTTTATATTATTTCTATCTCAAAATATTGACCAATCAACTTTTATCTTATTTCAATTTCACTTTTTATGTAGAATGCATTAAATTCACAATATTGTCTTTGACATTCATTCACTTCCCTTTAGACTTCATAGACTTTAGACTTTATGTTCTCTTTGTAACTATTAGATTTTTCCAACCAATGAAAGAAATTACTTAAAATAATAGACTTTAGTCTTTATTGCTCTTTGTAACTATTAGATTTTTCCAACCAATGAAAGAAAAGCCCTTTACAGTTGTTGTCACAGTAAAAAAATGTTTATTCTGAAATAATTAAAACATTATTTCCATTGATTTTACTCAGTTTTTCTCGCATTATTATTATTATTATTTTGTACTGTAACATTTTTAATCATATTCAACAATTGAAGGCAGTGAACTCTCTTTACTACCTCCAATGTTTTTACGGAAATAAAAAGTACTTAGTTCAAGTTAAAATAGAATGATTAAATAATCAATTAACAAAAATTAATTATCCTTTTATCAAATAATCATGAATCATATGTAATCAAAAAGATGGACTATCTATAATATTTGGTACGGTTGAAAAATACATGACTAATGACTAACTAATGAATTACAAAAAAAAAACAACACAAAAAACAACAATTTAATAACTTGCTCATAATTCGACTATGGAGTCAATAAATGGATTCCTATTGTGGAGTTTATATAGGTAACAGCCTGCCTCATTGAATGCATACCATTGGGCCTCCTGCAGCCCAGTACACACTAGTCATTTTTAATAGAGTGAGTTATTGTGATGTTAAAAATGCCAGATCTAGCCTCGACTCGAGCCTGGATCCACCCTAGAGACAAACGTTGTGAGTAGAAGCTAGAGACAGCAGCGTATAATGTGAACGTTGTTGATACCTAGACTTCGTGAACTGTTATATCTGGAAATGGAATTGGAGGGGGGATTTTTCCATGTGACAGTTCTTTGAGAGCCACCGGGACTCACGGACCATCGTCCCGGTCTGGCAATTGACAGGGGCACTGCTACCAACACAACAAAACTATTAATTTCATCCAAGCACAATGTTGTCAACAGTAGAAAAAAATACTTTACTCCTATGCTCCAAACAAAGATATATTGATAACATACACTACACCCCACACAGTTGACGAATAGTGTGATATAAGTTGTATACTATATCACAACATGTTGTTAGATACAAGTATAGCGGCCTTATGTATCACCCATTTAATTCTTCACAACAATATCGACATCATGATGTCGATGTTCTGGTAAGAAACATAATGGCTAATATACATTCATCTAAAACAAGATGTGATACACACAACCTATGTCACACTATTTGATAACTGTGTGGGATCTATGCTGTAAATTTTTCTATGGCTTTAAATTATTGTGAGAAAGGTAGGTTTCAACTATTTTACAGCATTTTGATTTTCAATAAAGAAGGAAGTGTTAGTTATGAAAGTAATGTTGGATGATTTGATAATGATGTGATGTTTAAATAAATATTGAGAGAAATGATTTTAGAATGATATTAATGGAGGTTATTAATATACTTATAAAGATATACTTTCAAGGATTATTATAAGGATATAATTTTGATGATTATTATCGAGATTATTATAAGGATATGCTTTTGAGGACTGTTATAAGGATAAATGATTTTGAGGGTTATTATCAAGATTAATATAAGGATATACTTTTGAGGATTATTATCAAGATACTTATATGGAAGCCCTATTTATCTTAAGTTGATATAGACCCTTGGTTTGTGAGATCTCCATGGCAAAAGATGGATTTCGATATTTTCGAAAAAGCAAGAAGAGTAGTATAATTTTAGGTATACCGATATAGAATTATAGAGGATATTATTCCTCCAAATGAAACGCACGACCCAAACTGCACAAAAAATGTTTGAAGGCCAAGAACTTTTCGGTGAGGAAAGGTTGTATTTGAGTAAATAGTAATTGTCTTCCACTACAGTATAAACATCTTGATATGATATGAAAAATTTAGCTTGGTTTCCCACTGATCCGGACGCCATTTTCTAAGTCAGATATGAGTGGAAATAGTTCTAAATTGTGAATAAAAATTGACTTGAAGATTTTCCAACCTTATAATTTGCCTATAATTAATAAGTTATTGATAATCCCACGTGTCAAATTGGACAACTTTTTTAAGTTTTCAAGTTTATGGACGTTCAAGAATTGAAAAATTAAAATTAGAATGTTACAACAAACGATTCTAATATTTGTATGAAAAAATACAGGAGATGAATAAAATTCTAGGTATAATACTTTTGAAGTAACTATCTTTTGTGAATAATTAAAATTGAAATTTATTAACTGAATTAAATCATCATTTGAATATTAATTAAGTAATAGTGATGTGATATTTGGAATATTAACACATATTTTAAATAAATTAACTGATAAATACTGCTTTAGTGATTATTTCTTGTTAATATTAAAATTCGTCATAACTGGTTGATGATATTATAATCATCATTTGAATATTAATCAAAATAATAGTGATGTGATTTTTGAAATTAGCAACGATTTGGGATAAATTAACCTAAATGTTGATGATTTTGTAGAGAAAAAGCCACAGCTAAGAAATGAAGATGGTACCTATAAATCTGTCAAATCAATGATGGATTTTGCATCTTTGAATAAAGAATAAATTGAGTTGGGAGAAGAATATAAACATGCTGGGAAATAAGCATGACAACATCAAAAGACAACATCGAAAATTCACAACATCAATAACTGGAACACATTTCATTCATAGAACAACAACGATCATTCACACAATTACCTAATACTGTAAGTAAATACTATGAACAAAATATAATTTTCTATATTGAATAGAATCATGTTCAATCTCACTGTTACAACATCTCATGCAAATATGGCATACCATACAACATTCAAACTGTTTCAGTTATATTTTTTCAATTTTCCAATCTTATCACATTTTTCAATTTAATATTTCTCTATTTTTATTCTTTTTTTAATAGATATATTCTATTTCTATTTTTTCCTATTGAACTCATTTTCTGAATAACCGCATTTATTTAGTCATTGATTATTTTATTTCTTCTACCAATATTTTATAATTATATTTTTTTAGAATTCATTTGTCTAAAACTCTAAATCATGGTAAATCGAGTTACTTGCATATTTTTGTATTGTTTCTTGATATAATACCGAACGTCCACTGTGTTTTATAAGTATGTTTGTTTCATAAGCCCACTTTTGAAGCTATTGTGTCAATGAGCCTTCTTAAATTTAATTTCAAATTCTGTGTAACACTCTTTTATACAATTTTTCATTACCATTTTTCATATGATTGATTTGAAAATGTATTAAAAGAATAAAACATTGTTAGATGTTGTCAATTCCACTTATTTCTCAGAAGAAGTGGAATTGACAACATCTAACAGTGTTTTATTATTTTATTATGAAGTTCCACAACATCAACAGAAATTCTACAAATAAGTGAAAATGTATTGTTAAGGAATAATAATTCCTTCCTTTTATATTAACTTTTCATGTGAAATTTAGCGACTTGCAGTCAAATATTTGTTAAGAATAAGTATAATAACTCACTTAATCTGGCCGAGCGCTTTCGAATCTATGAGATCCATCTTCAGAGGCCTTAAATTTCACATGAAAAGTTAATATTAACAACGCAGTTCGTCATGGAACAAGAAATCCAGGAATACCTTTTATATTTTAAAGAAATTGCACCTATTCTCGTAATATTTTAATTGTGATGGTATTATTAAACAATATATTTATTTTAATGATGGTTAACCTAAAACAGGTAGAAAAACTTAGACTTACCTAATTGTTTAGTTTGTTGTAGTGATTATAAAGCCGCGTTTTTTTTTATTCGCCAACAATGTTTGGCAGACATGTTCACTTGGTGGAGACGCGGCTTTAGGTACTGTATCATATTTGATCTTTGTACGATTAATCATTCTGATATTTTTGTTAGATATGAATAAGAAATTAATTTTTTATACTTTATCATATTTTTGTATTATATTTGATTTCTTGGTAGGAATGCTCCTATTAATTCGAATGAATAACATAGATTTTTTAATGAAAAATAGAATTGGACAGGATTTAATTACCGGTAATTGTGATTCATAACAACCCAAGAGTGATAAAAAATATATTTTCTAGAAGTTTCATTCTATCAAAAATCTTCTATTAATTTAATTTGAAATTTTTTTTTAACAATTTAATTCTATTAAAAATTGTCTATAAATTATATTTTTTGTGTTTGATACCTGCTAGGCCAATAATCTTTCAATTTTACTTATAAGCATATGAAATAATGCTACTTTCATTCTTTATACTGAATTAAATTGCTTAGACTGTATTAGAAATGTGTTGAGATAATAATTTAAAAAAGTAAACCACTATCAAATCGGAATACGTACAACTAAGAATTCAGTTATTTATTAATATAATTTCAAATAAAAATAATTTACCTTCTTCCTCTTGTGTTGGAGTGATTCTAGTTTCAATTTCAGACGTTGATTTTTGCCTTCTTAGCAATCTGGACTTTGCCTGGCATCTGCCAACCTTGTCCTGACAGTCGAGATGAACGTTCAGCTTGCAGATTCGACATTTCAGCCCTTGGCGGGTGTGACCTACCAGAAAAATTGATCAAATTCATTGAATTCATCATGATTAATTTGGAATATCAATCCTACAACTTGCTTAATATACAGAATGTTACGTGTATTGTTACCAATACTTCGTGGACATATTGTACTGGTTAATTACATTAAATATGTAGTTTTTCTGACAAAGCTTGTCAGAATTTGATTCGTGAAGCGATTTTGGACTCAGGTAAAGGGTACTCTTATTTGTTAATTATATTATTTATTTATGTGCCACGAATACTGAAAAATGAGGCCAAAAGAATTCCTGGATTTCATTTTAAAAACTATTGTAATTGTTTATGAAG
Source organism: Conomelus anceps (assembly GCA_948455865.1). Classification (NCBI taxonomy): domain Eukaryota; kingdom Metazoa; phylum Arthropoda; class Insecta; order Hemiptera; family Delphacidae; genus Conomelus; species Conomelus anceps. The sequence goes on from OX418216.1 coordinate 14,695,261, forward strand.
GAATAAATTTAATTATTTCATTTTGCACAAAAAGAGTCTATTTTTAGACATTATAACACATAGCAAAAAATACACTAAATTAAAGACATACGTATTTTGAACTTACTCATTTGTCAAAGTTTGATTGAGCTTACTATATTTTTAGGTTTTTTGATTCATAAAAATCTAATTTTATAAAGTTTTAGTGTGCTTTTGGCTAATGGTTTTTTGACATTTTGTTCCAAAAATTACATTCTTTTCATGTGAAATTTAACGACTTGCAGTCAAATATTCGTTAAGAATAAGTATAACTCACTTAATCTGAGAGATTAAATCACTAAATGAGAATCATTAAATGAAAATCACTAAACTAACTCACTAAATGAGATTAAGTGAGTTATAATTATTATAACAAATATTTGACTGCAAGTCGTTAAATTTCACATGAAAAGTTAATATTAACAACGCAGTTCGTCATGGAACAAGAAATCCAGGAATTACATTCTCTACTAGTCTTGCCTGAAAAGCTGAAATAATATTGACAATTTGGATAATTCGTTTCAATCGTAAAACCCCGTATTTTTGGGCCATTTTTACACATTTTTCTAGAGTGCGGTACCACAAAAATTACTCTTAACATGTTTTATTCGATTTTTCAGATTAGTTTACATTGAATCTGACCACATAACAGGTACAATTAACGTACCACAAATGTCTGAATGAGTGGATTGTTGGGGCTAGCTGCGAATTTCTGTTATCTTTAATTCTGTAACGAAGCATTTCCGGACGTATGTTTACATGAACTACACCACAGCGAAAGAACTATAGTTGTTTCTGTAATCTGTGACTAAACCCATATTTTGGTGAGTACCAGAAGCCCACGAAGTAGGCTATTGGTAACTCTAAGCGAAACACTTTGTTCAATGTTATCTGAAATTCAATCATGAACCCAGTATGTTTGAGGATAGTGCGGTGAATGGTTACAAAAAATATGCCAGACTCAATGGGAATTGAACACGTGACCGCAGTTGCAGCAATTAGTTAGAGAAACCCTGCCTCATAATACCACAACCTGCGACTGCTGGCATAAACTTATACAGTATTATAAGAAACCGAATTTAATTAAACCTAACATACAAGGTATTACGTTATTGATGCATTTATCTTATGATTAAAACTGATTGAATAATGATAACAACCAAAACATTTAATAAGTTGATTTGATGATAATTTGTATTTATTTATCATGATTGCAATATCTATAGTTTAGGCGCTACCTAAGATAGAGTAGGCTTATTTATGCATGAAAGATGTATAGGATTTTGACTTCAGATTACTTTATAAATCTCTCTATTAGTGGAGTTGAGGAAGCCTGACTATATGCTGATGGTGATAGAAATTATTGTATGCTTCGTGTCTTTGTAATTAATTTATTGCATCTGTATTCTTTTATTAATTGGGGTTTGAGTAGAATAGTATTTAAAAGGTCAAAATTAAGACAAAAATCTACTTTTTAGAATAATCCACCATAATACAAACATTTTTATAAGAACATAATTCACTTACATTTACAACGAGATATTTCAGCTGCAACTTCATTTTCCTGGCTGCTCTCAACCTGGTTGTGCTTTCATTGTGGCAGCCAAAAGACCACGTTGTAAATGCATGTGAATAATCATCATTATTTTCTGATAAAAATTACTGCAATCTCATGACTTATTCAATCTCGTGAATTATTCTAAAAACTTAAATTAATACGTTTAGTTCGTAATGGAAGAAGAAATTCAACAAAAAATCTATAATCTCACCTCTGAGCACTTGAGAACAGACATCACAAGGTGTGATCTTTTTGTAGGTATACTCCTGGAACTGATGAGCTGAGCTGTCTCCAGACATATTTAGAGACGCGCCACCGTCTCGGCCGTTTTTCCTAACAGAAATACAGTAAACAATCAGAAAAATACTGATTTTGTCAACAAAATTCATTCTACAAACTAGTTCTAATAATCAGAGCTTACAAGCGGATAGCAGAGATCGTAAAAACATGCCTTCAAAATCAACTCGACACATTAAAATAATATTACAGTTCTGATAATATAACAATATTGCAGCTCCATGTATAAGGAAAGTGTATTGATAAGAATGAATCAATTGAACCTCTCATCCTCAAAAACTATCAAGAGATTAGGTGGAACATTAGTTACTATCTATTACAGTTATTATAGTTATCTGCTATTAGTTACTCTATTATAAATTGTCTAGCTATCTGTTATCAGTTACTAGATGTTATTGAATTAATTTGAAACATATTAATGAAAACCAATACATTATGGGAGTAGAACTCTGCAAAATTATTATTAAAAAATTCACAATTGAGCTTCAGATTTTATTTCAGATCCATACAATCAATGTGTGAGTATCTCATGAGAATTCATCAATGAGAATCTAAGCTCTTAAAAAAGCCGTTGACTAGTAGAAAAAAATTATGATAAACCTACTTTGTAGGGAAGTTCGAATTCCGAGTTACCACAATTAAACTATTATGATACACAATCTATTTATAATTTAAGTTACAATATCATTTAAATTTTCTTGAAATAAGTTACTGTACATTGAAGAAGTGCATTTTGAACTTCGAATACATTGCAGAAGTGTATCAAACACATTGAGGAAATGTATAAAAAACTTTTATGGGAGTGTATCAAATACATGGAAGAAGTGTATCAAACACTTATGGTAGTGTATCAAATACATAGAAGAAGTGTATCAAACACCTTGAATTAATGTATCAAACACTAATGGGGGTGTAACAAATACATAGCAGAAGTGTATCAAACACATTCACGGAATGTATGAAGCACGTCATGAGTGTATCAAATACATAGCAGAAAAGGAATCACATTCAAGAAACGTATCAAATGAATATGGAAATGTGTCAAACACATCAGAGACTTGAATCAAACATGTCGTCAATCCTGTGATGATGAGTGTGCAACAAAATCTTATTTTATTAAAGCAGAGAAAAATAAATATTAAAAAAAAACACACAAAATTAATATAAATATTTTCATAATTTCAGAGTCAATAATTTCTGAGAAGAGTGCTCCCGTGATTGCAATGATGATCAATCTTCAAATGTGATCTAACTATAATTTGCTCAAAATTGTGATATATGTTTTGAAGATGAAGCCACTCAAACTGGAAATAATTTCTCATGAAATCAGCAATTAAAATTGAACGGTGAAAGTGCTCTAGTGAATTTGATGCTAGTAATTTATCAGAGCTCAAGTGAATAAAGTTTGAGAAAACAATAAAGATGTCTCAGAACGTATCCAATTTGTGATGAATCGAACAATGAGGTCAGTCTTAATCAACTATTATTCTCGAAAAAGTCCTTCCCATGATTCACACTAGATATGATCCATATAATCCTTAACTGATTTCAGTTGAGAATTAGAGCTTATGATTGTTAGGTTTTGAAGTTATAATGTGACTATATAAAAGTTTAAATGATGAATTTATTCTTCCCAAACGACACGTTTACGGAATCAAGAACACGGACGGAAAAACTACACCCAATCATCTTCTGAATAGGTACAATCCACATTTTCATAATAATTATAATAAATGAACAATAACCAAAATAGTTTAATTCAGAGTAGACTACTACTATTTATGGTTATAATTCATGCATTGAAAATTATGTTCTTTCAAGGAGGCAGTTAGGCTAATTATAACTGTTTCTTCCAAAGAAGGACTTTGTAATAAACACATTAATAACATTAATCTATTTAAAAAATCTTCGAACTACTTAAAATATTTCTGGATTGTTTGTTCCATGACGATTTCACATGAAAAGTTAATATTAAAATATTTCTTAAATCTAAAGAAAAATGCAGTTTGGTAACTGTTTGGTCTGATCCAATATATTTTTATTTGAGACAAATCAAGTAATATCTTATAAAATTCATTGATAATGTTTCTTAATTTTAAATAAATTACACACATTTATTTATAAGACACAATTCAAAATAAATTATTACCATACACCTTCTTTGAAGCACTAATTATCAAAGTTTAGGAAATACATCTTTATATTACATACAACCGCCAAGATCAATTTTTCCCAATCCAAATTCATTTTTTTGAAATTGGTCAGCTTTGATAATATTTTAATAAAATCTTAAAGAACGCTATTGAATATAAAATTTGCTTCAAAAGATCAAAAGAGAATTTGTAATAGGTAGGAGATTTTGACTACATTGTTATCTCCATCACAATACTGGAAGTAATTCATTTGATTGTCTAAAAATCAACTTAAAGTTAAATCAATAAAATACAATCAATTGATCTCAAAAACGTCTGAAATAATACAATAAATAGCAGATTGCATATGTGTCGAAATCACTGAAGCTTCATGAGTAAAACAAACAATATTTACCTCATGGCTATGATGGCTGATACCGCATGGTACATTTGGTTCTTTCTAAAAGTGAGTGCATTGTAGACAAGACAGAGATGGAATGATAGAGGAAAATAGAAAGAACAAAGCAGAACACAAAACAAAGAAATAACATACAAACAAAAAAAACACAAAAAGGATTTGATAATGGCAGATGGACAATGTGATTGATCATCAATGGAGTTCATGTAAACGATTAAATTACAATTAGGTTAGGTTACATAAAACATGGGTAAAGTTAGGTTAGGTTGCATGAAACATGAGTTAGGTTGGGTACATAAAACATAGATTGGGTTAGGTTACATATAATGTGGGTAAGGTGGATTCCACCACAAAACAGCCAATAAATGGAGTAGAGATCGACATTCAAGTCCAGACATACAAAAAAAGGATAGAAATAAATGGGGGGGGGGGGGGAAATAAATTGCAAAAAATATTGATAAAAATAGAAAATAGATGAGGAGAGAAAAAGAGGGATAAAGAGAGCAGTGAGAAAAAAGAGAAAGAGAAAACACCAAGTATTAGTAGAGTTTCTCCAAAAGTACATTAATTTGTACAGAAAAATCTTACAAAATATTAGATTAAAAAATTGGGTACACTTATGAGAAGATAGGGGTCACACCAAACATTGAGTGAAAAGATTTATTATTTTGTGAAGGGGACACACAATTTGTTTATTGTAGGCCTAGTAGGTAAATTCGAATTTCATCCAATGATTGTTGAAAGTTGAAAAAAATTACAATTAAAAGAATTAATTTTAAATTGATTGAGAAATGAAAGTTTCTAAGCTATAAGAGAATGAAATTGATTATTATTTGTATAAATTGTTTAATATAGCACTGGAAAATTTCTGGAAGCAGTCTGGAAAGTTTTAGTAATACAGTTGTCGGTATTTGTAGGAGAGAATATTGAATGTGATAAATATCAATATTAAAAGAAATAATAAAAACTTTAAAAAACACTTTTGAGTGTAAATTATGACTCACATTAGTAAAGAGCATCATCAGACGACCCACAGTACAGCGGCATGAGTTTAGGGCACAGAGTGAAACGACCGTCACGCCATAACATTAGTCACAATTTACACTCGAAAGTGTTTTTTAAGTTTTTACTACCGTATATACTAGTGGAAACAAGATGGATCTTCAACATCTTAAAATAAATAATTGTATACCAACTGAATGAATTTTATTAATTGGGAATAATAATTGAAAGATCAATAACACAATTTCAAGAGAAAATTTAGTATGGTATTGGAAAAATGCAAAATGCATAGACTTTCAATTCAGATTAAAAATTACAGTTATTTTTGTACAATCATTGAACGAGAATTCAATGGTTTGAGTTGAAAAAAAAATCTCATATGAAGTCAGTTTGATCGAATTTTGATAAAATGAAAAGAGAATATCACCTCGATAATCATTCTGCATAATACAGTAATTTAATTTCAATAAGCTACCATTGGTCCGTGAATCAAAAGCTACTGTTATGAGGAAAATATCTTGTGTTATGAGTTGTTTAACCAGTCAATAATTCTTATAAAAAAAAAAGTTCAATTTCAAAGTGGTGTCGAATATTTTATTTTATTCCAAATTAAAATGGAGCTATAAGTAATGAAGGCACACGGAATGACACTTATTAAAAACACAGAGAACGCACATGGCAAAAAGTATAGCTCCACTAGAACAAGAAGACCCCTGATAAAATTCACAAGTTGAAATTTCAATATCAAGTTAAACATATTTATCAATTTCACCAACATTAATGGAATTTTTTGTTGATGAGATAATGTTTTGGGAAACTATGATTAGATATCTCTTATTCTTGTTTATGAGAAGAGAAGGGTTACACCAAACATTGAGTGAAATAGAATATACTTTGTAATTTCATTTTTTAGTAAAAATCGGCGGCAGCATTACTTTTCTGTATAAGCTTTGCAGAAACTGATTCCAGCTCTAATTAATTAATTATTCAATTATATTCATATTCCGTAACATAAACTAATATTCAAACATTTAATAATATTTAAATAAAGTATTAATTAAAATACATGACTTTCCTTAGCTGAAATAAACTTCTTTTTGTGGAGGATGAAACCCACATAGGTCTGAGACCTGTGCTTGGGTAATGAATTGGATGATGGTGATTGATGAGTTGGACCTACAGTTTTAGGTGGGTTTCGAACCACCGTTCAACTTGGACATAACCTAAAATTGGAATTTTTTAGTTGAAAATTTGTAAAGAAAGCAGTAATTCCTGTTGTATCTTTACTTGATTGTTTTGTGTTATAAATTAATGAATGAAGTAAGATTATTTTGATATTAACTCTCAAGTTGAGGTGTATTTACATAGCCTACGATAAATTTAATCAATTTTCTGAAAAAGAAATGTTGACAATATTCCACTTATGATGATTAATAAGCAGTAGAATTTATCTCCAGGTGAAAGGAAGTGTTGTGAAAAACGTATTTATTTTGTGGATTTGAGACCTTTTCCGCATGAGACCTTACTACCACTCAGTGGTATAATACTGTATATTGATAACGTGAGATGATATTCTCCACTCAAAATTATATAACGTGTGAAAAACACTCTATTAACCAAAGTAGAAACTAGCTCCTAAGATCAGCAGTAGCATTACCATTCTATAAGCTTTTTAGAAACTGATTCCTGCTCTAGTTAATTATGCTAGTAATATTCCGTAACTTAAACTAATATTCAAACATTTAAAAATATTTAAATATGAAGTATTATCAAATACATTGAGCTCATGCAGCTGAAGCTTTCGATATTAGAAAATAGGCTCTAAATTTCTAAGCTTTAAAGCTATCAAATTTTTTGATGAGATGATTAATGATTTCATCAACAAATCGACATAGTATATAAAAGTAAATTAAAATTCATGTCAAATTTCAAATTCATGTCAAATATCGAAATTTGCCAGATTTTTATTTTACTCAGTTATCACAGTTATTGTGAATACAGTATTTGAAGACTAATTTTCATTGTTTGGAAATGCGAACCCAATCAATTCTAGTTGCATTATATTTTTTCAATTAATATTTAAATAAATGATTATTAAAAATAAACTTTATAGCGAATTCAAAACGAATAAGTAAGTGTTGGATTCGCTAGTGAAGTTTATTATTCAAAATTGTAAATCTTCATAACAAAAAAATATGATCTTCAGTTTGCTTTCGTAACAACCCAAACTTGACTAAACTAGTGCCCGTATTAATTTTATGGGAATTCCTTCAGTGTCTCTTGACTCGAGGGACTCTTGAAATGCCTCTATAAATATATTACATTTCAAGAGTCCCTCGAGTCAAACTGAAGTTCATTAATACGGCCCAAATTTTCTTAAAATTCTAAATCTTAATATTGAAAAATATTATCTCTGGTTTGTAGTCGCATCTACCCAAACTTGACTAAACTTTTCTGCCAAAAATATAAAAACTTAGAATTCTAAAAATCTTGAAGAAAAATTAATAACTGACAGAATTCTCAACTTACTTGTCAGTGGAATCTTTAGCAGAAGTGCCGTTGGAAGGAGGTGGACTGGAGGTGGTCTTCAGACTTTTGAAAGCCTTTAGCCACTTATTTTTCATGCTTCCCGTTGAAGCCGATGACATTTTACGGTCGCGACCCCCACCCCCGCCATCTGCCGACTCTAATTTACTGCCGAAAAGTTCTTTCTGCAACAAAACAAAACAATAAAACTGAAAAATCGCTTTAAAAACAACTTTTTTATTGAATATTACCATTTTTCAACAGTGGAGGTTCGATAGGAGATTTACCCAATTAATGTTACAAGCATTATTATCACTTACCTGGTGGTTTGGAACCCACCTAAAATTGTAGATCCACCGTGTTAACCGTACATGGCTCATAGGGTGAGGTGGAATTACCCGAAAGGGTCTCCCCATCAATGAAAGCCATACGCTTATTATTATTAAGAAATATTTTTTTAAATAACTATTATTATTATTATTAATATCTTTGTTTTGTAAAAATTTGAGGAAAATAAATTGAAATTGAATTGAAATTATTATTATTATTATTATTATTATCATCATCATCATCATCATTATTATTATCATTATTATCATCCAATATCTGGGATTAGAAATGTTAGTTTTGCGACAAAAGAAAATACTTAATCTGTGAAAATCGCTTTAAAAACAAGTTTTTATTATAATTATTCAATATTACAATTTTTTAACAGGAGAGTTTCGATAAGAGAAAGAGATTATCCCAATTCCTGGGATAAGAAATGTGCGCTAGAGTTTGATTCATAATTTTTTTCGACGTTTTGGTATTCAACTGAAGTTTATGATAAGGTAATGGAATGATATCTATTGCCGTGAGAATTTCGTTTCATCAATTATTTTGTAAATTATGGGTGTTGAGAGTTGACATTTCTTTTGTATTTTTAGATAGTTGATTTCGGGGGATTGACTGGGTTAAGTTTAGTTATTAACTTTTGATCATTTTCTTAGAAGCTTAAAAATTACATTTTTTGAAAATGAAATGACATATTTTAATGAGTAATGTTTTACATGACGACATACTTGATGAATTGAAAATGAAATTTATTCTGCAAATTACATGACACAACATAATTATATACACAGATTTCAGAAGTACCGGGCAGCAACTCTTTTTATAGATGCTGCCAGTTCAATTATTTACTATATATGTACGCATTTATTTTTAACTTGAATTTTAGTTGCTAATCTACACTATTATGAACAATCTAATATAAAAACTGACACTGTATTTCTTTTTAAATTATGATTTCACTCACTCAAACTGGAGGAATGTATTTCACTTCTGAGGAGGAGTTAGGCTGATGAAGCTTCTCCTCAGAAGTGAAATGCATTCATCCAGCTTAAGTGAGAAAAAAAACATAATTTAAAAAGAAATACATTGCCAGTTTTCACATTAGATTGTTAATTAATAATAAGGTATTGAAATTTTATCTATTGCAAAAAAAGTTTTGTACATTATTTTCTGAAATATGGACGCCCTGAAAGTTAACTTTTTTTGGATAATATTTCATATTTGCTTGATTGAATTTTTGTGATGATTAAAAATAAATAAATAATTGATTTTGGGGGATTGATTGATATAATTATAGCTACAAACTTTTGGCCATACTTCAAACTTACATTAGGGAATGTAATTACATATATTAGAGCCAAATCAAACATCTAGCTTTCTTGGAATAAATTATTGAAAAATCTTTAAAGAAATTGAGATTCCCAAAAACTATGGTATTGAACTATTCAAAATTTATATTTACTATATCCACAATTACCTTGTTCAAGAAACTGCTATGCATTTCTAGAAAAGACAGTAATCCAATAATTATTATGCTTCCACATAGAAATCACTGAAAATAATAATTTTTGTCAAGTATTTCAAGTTAAGTGAAGTTCATACTTCTAGCCAATAATCAATTATGATTCCACTTTGCTAAGTTTTTGAAGTAGAGAATGAAGTACCTATTCCAGCACTGGCGAACAGTACACTGCACTCCTACAGTTCAAATATACAGAGGGTGAAAATGATAATCAGATATTATGTGATTGAAAACCTATAAGTGCAGGCTAATTCTAATCAAATCAAAACCAATTTCAGGCCCACACGAAAAGCATGCATCAGTCATCACAACACATTCACACTTCTAGTCTTTACAATGCTTTCTCATTGTCTCTCTCCTTAATTCTTTCTCACTTTCATTCTCATTCTCTCTTATTTGCCAATCTTATTATCTTCCTCTCTCTGCCCAACAACTCCTTCCCTACTTCTACCCTTTGCAGAAACAATTTGTTTTTATTTTCAGTTTTTTCTCAGTCTTTGCAATACTTTCTCACTTCCACTCTCCTCGATTCTTTCTCACTTTCTTTTTCTTACTCTCTCATTTTCCAATCTTATTATCATTCTCTTTCTGCTCAACAATTCCTTCACCACTTTTACCCTTTGTAGAAAAAATTTGTTTACATTTTCATGCTTTTCTCTATTTTCTTGGTTCTAATTTCTAAGTTACAACTCTCTCTCTCTTTCACTAATTTTCCATTTTTATGAAAAAAAGCTATTAAATATAAAATAATATTATATATTAATATGAATATTCAAATATTATAAACTAATATTTAATATTTCAATATAATAAAGATTAATATCACAATAATATTAATATAATATCATATAATTATACAAATAATTTCCATTTTATCTCTCTCTCTCTCTCTCTATCTATCTGCAGGTTAAGTATATATGGCCTCTGCAGGTTAAGTGTATGTTACGACTTCGCCTTTTTGTGTAATTCATCTCTTGGATCCAAGCTCTCATTCTTTTTTACCAATCACATCAATAATTTCTGCTGTACAATACCTTAAAAAATATATTTGTTGTATCTATAATCTTTTCTACTCAAACTATTCAACCAGTAAGTTAACTTTTCCAAAATCACTGTACATCACTTCAACTAGGGGATCTGAGTGTTGCTAATCTTAATAATACTGTTATCATTAATGCACATTGTAAATTTGCACAAATAAAGTCATCTGTATCTGCACAACACTCCTTACCCCAGTCCTAATTCTATCCTTCGAAGAAACATTTTTTTCAGTTTCTCTTTTTTATTTTTGACTCTGACTTTGGTTTCTTTCTCTCTCTTCAACTTTCTCTTTTTTTATTCCTCTCTCTTATAATCTTTCTCTTCTCTAGTCACTCTTCTTGTCCCAACTCCGCCTCTAAACAATGTTTGCTCTTATTTTCATTTTCTCTTTATTTTCTCATTACTGACCATGATTTTTGTCAAGGCAATTTGCTTCTTTCTCAGGTTTTAATTTTAATTTTCCTATTTATTTTCATGTTCAACTGATTTCTAAAGTTCATAAGTTTATTTATCCATAATATTAATATCCTGTTTTTTGTGATTTTAAAATCTGTGTGCGTTATAACATCCTTTAGGTAGGGGATTTTCTGTATGAGTTCTCTTAAAAAATTATTGTTAATACTTGGTTTTTCTTCATTTTTAAGGCCACTTGAGCTACTCTTGAGTGTCATTTAAAGTTTAATATTAAGATGTTGCCCACACAGTTGTTCACCTTTGGGCTTTATTGATTCTAAAAATATGTATATTTTACATATTTTTCTTATTTATGCTGAGTGTTCTTATATGCAGCAATAGAAAAGTTTTAAGAAAAAAAAAACATTTCTACAATTTTGAAATTACCGCAACACTAATATATTCACTGTGTAACGAATTATAAAATTATTTCCTTCTATGGAACTATTTTAATAGCAATCCCGAAATAGATAGATAGTTTATTCTCCGATAAATAAATTTACAACAAAAGAACATTTCAATTTCTTACAACTATTAGAAGTCAAAAGAAACAAATTCAATATAAGCTATTTGAAACTAAACAAAAATGCAAAATTATATTATTTTCTGAAATAAGTTTTGAGAAAATATATTCCAGCACACAAGGCACACTTGTGGACCGCTGGAGAGTCAAATGCAAAAAGCAAAAAAAAAAATAAAATAAAAAATCAAGGAAAAGGATAGATTGAATTTTTAATTATAAAATGAAAATTAAGGGGTAAAATTAATTTTTTTCAAAAGGAAAGAGTTGACCATAAACCCTCAAAAATTGGAACTTAACAACAAAAATGAGAACAGAAAAGGGGTAGAGAGGTGGGTTGGAGGGGGAATGCATGGTCTTCAAAATTATAATCAATGACTCCATCCCAAACTTTCCAAATTGGTACTCTTGACCAATTGCCTATTTTCAGTGGCGCACCCAGAAATGACCCATGCTGGTGTGGGTGCTGCGAGTGGAGTTGTCAGTGTGTTCTCCCCCCAGAAAAGGGGAGTCATGGGACCTGTTTCCTAACAAAGTTCAAAGTAGAAATTAATAGTATTAGTACTTGTAGTTACTGCAAAGTGCTATAAGGGTAACTACAGATAGTTTGACAGACATTTCATTATAAAATAGTGCCCTTGAGTCCTACTTTCTCAAAAATCCTTAATAAATAGTCCCCTCAAAACAAAGCTATTTGTGTTCTTTGGCAAGGTTCAAGTAATAACAGAACTGAATAACAAAATAACAAAAAAAAAATCAGCTTGATTAGCCTAATAAATGTTGAAATGTATGAGTTATGAATTTCATGCATTCATGTATTGAAATTGCTTACATTGCTGCATTGTGAAGATTGTCGTGAAAGCTTTGTAAGAGTTTTCACTAAACAAATCCAATTTTCTGGATTCTTTGCTTAAGAGCACGTTGATAACCTGCTCCGGGTCAACTTTTATTTCTCTATAAATATTTAAACTTCCTATTCCATTCAGTCTGTTTTTTTTTATGCTACCATTGACAAATGCTTTGCGATTAATAAGGATAGCAATCCTTCATTTGAACAATAGCCTACTGAATTCATGAATCAGATTAGAAAATATATTTTTAATTTTTAAAAAAAGTTGAGAATCACGTTCTATTTTCTTTAAAAAACTTCGATTTTTTCAAGTGTTTATTTAAATCTTTGTATAGAGATTTACTTCCAGGGGGGTACTTGAGCACCCAAAGCACCCCCCTTGGGTGCGCCACTACCTATTTTATTGTTCATGTTTGTAGTATTTCATTTTCTTTTCTTCTTCATTCTCTCTACTACAATCTATTACATTATAAGTTGGCCACAAGGACGAAGGCAGAGTTTTTTTACGGGGGGATATCAGCTAAGAAAATATTTCGAGGGGAAATATCACCTGAAAGACACAAAAAGATCATTTAGTAATATAAACTTGAAAAACCACTTTTAAATGGAAATTAACTCACGTTATGGCGTGACGGCCGTTTCCCTCTGTTTTCTAGAGCATCGTCAGACGACCCACAGTACACTGCTTAGCATGCTAATAATAATAAGGTCGTCTGACGATGCTCTAGACAACAGAGGGAAACGGCCGTCACGCCATAACGTGAGTTAATTTCCATTTAAAAGTGGTTTTTCAAGTTTATATTACATATTAGTGGAAACAAGATTGATCTTCAACATCACGATCATTTAGTGTTGGTTGGAAATTTCGGAAAGGGCTTTATTCCTTTTATACACCCCCCCCCCCCCCCCTAAGATAGTATTGGATCGATTATAATTGGATTATCAATAATAATAATAAGCGAATGGCTTTCAATGGTGGGGACTTACTGGTTGCTCCATCTTATTTGAGTCTTATTATGGGGAACATGATGGACCTACCATTTTATGTGGGTTCCGAACCACCGGGTAAGTGATAATAAAGCTTATAACATGAATTCATTAAAGCAAGGACACCCATCCAAATGAAGGTATTATTTAGTGTTAAGCATAATGTCAAATAACAATTTTCTCAGTGGATTGAATGATATTCAAAGAGACAGTTACCAAATAATTGGACCAAACGTAGAGTGCTCGGTCTTTAGTTATTGCAGCAATAAAAAACGATGAAAGGGTAGCATATTGAATGAGCTAGACAGAGAAAACAAACCTCATGACCCTAAAAATTGAGATCTCACTCACCTATTCCCTTTTCTATGTTCAAGTAATTTCTGACATCAGAGACATCCTGACCTACTTCAGCGATTCGAAATTATTGCTGATTTCATTAGAATCAATTGTCATTCTGTTTCAATTTCGTGCTCTTGACAGAGGACAAGTAAAGACTGAAGAAGAAAAGAAACAGGGAAAGTAGATGAAAAAGTAGAGTGGAGAAAAGAATAAAAAGAGAAAGAACAAAATGAGAAGGATTGCCGCTGGTTTCGTCAGAATCAATAGCTTTTTAGCGTCTCAAGTGTCGTTCGTTTTCAACTTTTGTGCTCTTGACAGAAGGATAGTAAAAGCTGGAGAAGAAGCAGAGGAAAAAGAGAAAGAATGAAGAAAAAGGGAGGAAAGCAAGAAGACAAACAATAAGAAGAATTTTTGCCAATTTTATCACATTCAACAGCTTACAAAAACTGTGTTATTCCGTTTCACCTTCTGTACCGTTTTCACAGAAAAAAGCAGGTGATGAAGAAGAAATAGGACAGAGCCAGAAGACGAAGACGAAGGAAAGGAAGGATAAGAGAAAGAGGAAGAATTAGGAGAACAACGATGAAGAGAAGGAGCAGCTGGAGGAGGAATAAGAGTATGAAATGAAGATGGACCAGGAGGAAAAAAGGAATGAGGTTGGAAAATGGGATGACGAAGGGCAAATAAGAAAGAAGTTGAAAGAAGAGAACCAGAAACGAGAGAATGTAGAAAGAGGAGGTAAAGAAAACAATAAGAAGAGCAGAGAGGTGGGAAAGATGAAGGAGAAAAAAGAAGAAGAAAAAGAAGGAAACGAAGAAGGAGGAGAATAATAGAAAACAAGAGGAGAAGAGGATAAGAAGAAAGAGAAGGTGATGTACTGTAGTATTCATATAACTTGGCAGCGTGTAGCAGATGGGACATGCTACATCTGAACCCAGCATACTGCTGCCAAGTTATATGAAAACTACAGTATGTGGGGAGGAGACAGTAGAAGAAGAAAAAACAAGTAAGAGGAACGAGGACAAGAATAATAAGAAAACGGAAGAAGAGCATGAAGGAAAGGAAGAAGAAGGATGAGCAAGGGAAGAAGATGGAGAAGAAGGAAAGGAATAAGAAGGACAGTCTAAAAGAGGAGGAGAAGAAAATACGGAGAATGAAAAGAAGTGCATGAGGAGGAGTAGGAGGAAGAAGGAGAAAAATCAAGAAAGAGGAACGAAAAGTATAATAAAAAGGAGGAAAATAAGAAAAACGAGAAGAAGGAAAGGAAGAAGAAATGGTAAGAAAGTAGAAAAAGAAAAGAAAGAAGGATAAGAGAGAATGAAGGAAAATAAAGAAAAAGGGAGAGAAGAGAATAAGGAAATAGAGAAAAACTGTATGAGAAGGAGGAGGAAGGAGAAGAAAAATAAACATGAAAGAGGAACGAAATGAAGAATTTGAACAATATGAAGTATAACGATAAGAAGATGAGAAGAAGAAGAAGAAGAAAAAGAAGAAGAAAAAAGAAGAAGAAAAAGGAGGAGAAGAAGAAAAAAGGATAAGAGAGAATAAGGAGACATAGAAGAAGAAATGTATGAGAAGGAGGAGGAAGGAGGATATGAATAGACAAGGAAGAGAAATGTGAAGAAGAAGGAGAAAAAACAGTAGAACGAGTAGAAGAGCACTTCTGAATAACCGTAACGCCTGGTACTTATATTTTATTCATTGCTACACTAGTGGAGTGCGCTCTCAGACAACTCCTACTGCACTTGTAGATTCAGTTCCATTTCCCCATTTTCCTCTCTTTCCTCCTCCTCCTCCTCCTCTGTCCTCTTTGCCCTAACCCTCACCAACCTCGACAGCTCCTCTTGATTCTTCCACCCCTCCAGTTCACCCCCATCCATAGCCATCAATCCCATGCGACCTCCTATAAAATATTCAGCATCGAATAACATGGACAGCTGACAGTGAGAAAGTCATTCTATCTCTTCTTCTTTTTATTTCTGTTCTTCCATTACTGTCTTCCTATCTACAAATAAAAAATAAAAGTCTAAGCCACTTCTACGGAAGAAATCACGAGGGCTGTGATGAGTAATGTAAATTGAATGGAAGAATTCTTAAATCATTGAACAATGAATTCTTGTTTGACCAATAGTAACTACAAACATAGAAAATAGGATCTCAAGTTAATTGTCGATTACATTGAGCTAGTTTACTAGCTAACAAGCCAGTGAGTAGCAAGAATGCAAGCTGACCCAGCTTCCCACCAAAGGCTAGACTCCTGAGACACTATAAGAGCAGATCCAGCTTTTAGTTGCAAAAGTATCTTGTATTGTGGGCGCAAATACTATTTTCCTACAGCTGCTCGTAAAGTAGTTCTTTATTACTGAAAACTGATTGTAAAATACCTCTTTACTGCTCAGCAAGCGGTAATGTCAGCTGGCGAGCATAAAAAGTACTTTACCGCCTGCCAGCTGTTTTTGGTGTCTTCTCATTGGTGGATCACAAAATCCGTGAAATTCTCTAAACCTCATTCTCATAAAAAATGGCGCACACTAACCTAATCCGCGCACGCTAAAATCTGTGATATTACAAACTACAAGCTTTTATTGGAATCCAGAGCTGCAGTTGTAGGAAAAATATTGTATGTAATTCGTGCATAAAGCTTCTTTATTGCTCTTGCAAAATTACTGCACTGCTACATGTTGCGCATTAACTGTTTTGACTCGAGCAATAAAGTGCATTTTACGCTCTTAATACAAAAATAACTATTATGTATTAAGAGCGCAAAGCGCTTGTGTAGCATTGCGCATTAGCTGTTTTGACTCGAGCAATAAAGTCGCACTTTACGCTCTTAATACATAATAGTTATTTATGTATTAAGAGCATAAAATGCGATTTTATTGCTCAAGTCAAAACAGTTACTGCGCAACGCGTAGCAGTGCAGTAATTTTGCAAGAGTCTTTATTGCTCTAATCCGCGCACGCTAAAATCTGTGATGTTACAAACTACAAGCTTTTATTGGAATCCAGAGCTGCAGTTGTAGGAAAAATATTGTATGTAATTCGTGCATAAAGCTTCTTTATTGCTCTTGCAAAATTACTGCACTGCTACGCGTTGCGCAGTCACTGTTTTGACTTGAGCAATAAAGTCGCATTTTATGCTCTTAATACATAAATAACTATTATGTATTAAGAGCGTAAAGCGCGACTTTATTGCTCGAGTCAAAACAGCTAATGCGCAATGCTACACAAGCGCTTTGCGCTCTTAATACATAATAGTTATTTATGTATTAAGAGTGTAAAATGCACTTTATTGCTCGAGTCAAAACAGTTAATGCGCAACATGTAGCAGTGCAGTAATTTTGCAAGAGCAATAAAGAAGCTTTATGCACGAATTACATACAATATTTTTCCTACAACTGCAGCTCTGGATTCCAATAAAAGCTTGTAGTTTGTAACATCACAGATTTTAGCGTGCGCGGATTAGGTTAGTGTGCGCCATTTTTATGAGAATGAGGTTTAGAGAATTTCACGGATTTTGTGATCCACCAATGAGAAGACACCAAAAACTAAGACGCTATAGAGCAAGTTGAGACATAAGGTGGTCAGTTTAGAATTAGCGATATTTTAGCGTAGGTTTGCTCCAACTCTAATAATTCAATAACTTGTGACAACTTACCAAGTGCATCCGAAGTGTTGTCCAGCCCATGGTGCTCAATTGATGTTCACTTAAAAACTTGTTGCACTTTTCACTAGTCTTAGTTTATTCACATGAGATCGATATAAAAATGCACTTTTCAATTCCCACGCACAAAAACGAGCTTTCTATAATTAAAAATTCACTCAATGGATCTAGGAAACGGTTGGGATATTATTACGGCAGTATTGTAAACGAATTAACCAAATTCACTCTAGCTGTAGGTCCAACTCATCAATCATCATCACCCAATTCATTACCACGCACAGGTCTCAGACCTATGTGGGCTCCATCCTCCGAAAAAGAAAGAAAAAAGAAATGATTAAATTAGGCCAGTTTAGGACAAATGACAGAATGAGACGTCAAATAAGATGGGATCAATGTTGATGATCTTGCCCACGCACAAGTCTCAGACCTATGTGGGCTTCATCCCCAAAAAACCTACTGAATAGCGCAGTTTGGTGATCAACTTCCTAAACAGCAACATTTTAACTATGAAATCAAGAGACCACATGAAAAAGTAATATTCATCTGATATTAAGTGAAATTCCTCACAGTGAAAACTGAAGCGTGTGATTAGGAACAGCCCTCACGGGAGATAACAAATATATGATCACGAATTTAACCTCTCTCTGTTGTCTAAAGGGTAAGCTGATGCTAAGGGAAAGTGAAATTTAGGCTAATTGAAAATAATTAACAGAAAGTGTTGTTGCGGAAATTCAGCATAAGAAATGAGGGCGAAATACTCAATTATTTTGGGAATTTAAAAAAAGTGCAGTGACAGTTGTTTTAAATATTATTTGAGTCAGTGTTGGAGTTAATAATACAGGAAGTTGTAGGGCGACATATGCAATAACTAAGTAGTGAGAGTCTCAATAGTTAGTTTAAACAATGTGGCTTCTAAATTAGTTGTGGAGTGAATTTTATTGGAGAGTTCTAAGCTAATAATAGTAATAATAATAATAATAAATAATAATAACAATATTAATAATAATAATAATAATATTGAGTGACCTGGCTGGCTCAGGTCAGGTGTCAGAGTTATCAGGTCGCACCTGAATATGATCAGGGCCTCTAATTGAAATAAACAACAATGAATTTACAAACAACGAAGAAAAACTAATCACAGAAATTCATAAACCGGAAGTTTGACATTAGAAATGAGGGGAAATAACACATTTATTTTTAGAATTTAAAGAAAATATGCAATTATTATAAAAAATAGGATAAAAATATTATTTAAGTCAATGTTAGAATTAAAATTACTTTAATAAGTTAGAGTAGGTAGTAAATGAGTAGTGAAGTAGTGAGTAGAAGTAAGTCGTAGTAGAAGTAGTATTAGTAGTAGTTGTAGAAGTAGTAGTAGAAGTAATAGTAGTAGTAGTTGTAGTAGTCAGTAGTAAACAATAATAATTATTATCAAATCAACTATGCCACTTTCTATGTGACTTCTCAAGTATGAAATGATTTCAATTGGAAAGAGTTCTAGATCAATTTGAATGAATCCTCAAGCCAAATTGGCATTTTACCTAACTCTACAGATAACCTGTTTCCAGTAACTTCCTAATATTCATTATATTCGACATAAAAAAGATTTATTAATGAATACATTATGTATATTCATTTAAATAACACTATTCGTAGAAATGACAATGAAAATAATAGATGAGTTCCCCTCTTAAATTATTTGGTACAACCTTCCAGATTTGGTTGTCCTGGTTTTCTTGTACAACTAACCTTTATCTCTAGTGTTTACCCTTATTCAACACATAACTAACATGATATACCTCAATGACAACCTCCCAAAACCGTGCACAACTATCTTAAGAACTCTTCGAAAGTGAATCTATTTTTAAAACTATTTGCACAAATTGGGCAAGTCTATCGTAAGCCTAGAAGAGTCCACGCTGGAATGCAGTCTATCACAATTTCACGTAATAATAAATAAATAAATTTTGTTACGAATATGATATTTCGATACGCGATAATTTGCGACACGTAATAACGTAACAAATGCGAGCCGACTTATTTTATAACTAGTTTATAAGCGCATAAAACGGACAGATGGAAAAACAACCCTCTCAGGTTCTCTTTCCCTCGCTGGACCACTTTGCTTTTCTGCAGTGGACCAAAGACTGACACCAACACTGAACTCGACCGGAATATTGACTGAAATAACAGAGTTGCCAACCTGGGGGCAAGAAATGTCCCGCCGCCGTGGTGCGGCTGAAATTGGGTTAAAACGGGGCTGACCGAATTTTCCAGTTTTCCGTCTTGTTTTTCCCGGATCGTTGTGTTATTAAACAATTGAACCTCACGTTTTTCAAGTGGATAAGTCTGATAACTTACTCTAAGAAGCGTAACTTTTGAAAGCAAAGTTTCTGTAGTGGAAATTTATTGAGTGAAATGGAGTTTTGTATTTCTTCAAAATATAGTACATAAACGGAGAAGGAGTAGAATGAGAGGGAGCAAAAAAAAAATAAGGAGGAGAAGAAAGAGGAGAAGGAGGAGAAAAAGGAGGAGGAAAAAGGGAGAAGAAAAGATGAAAAAGAAGAAGAATAAGGAAAAAAGGAGAGAAGGAAAAGAAAGAAGAGAAAAGGAAAAAGGGAGAAGAAAACAAAGGGTGAGAAAAGAAGGAAAAATTACAGAAGTTTTTTGCTATAACAAAAAGTATGTACTCTACTACTCATGAAAACAAATTTTATTTGTCTCAAATTTCGAAACTTGATAACTCCTACGACATTAACTTGAAATGAAATTCAATTTCCACAAGTTCTGATACACCAACTATTCATATTGTACAAAGTTAGAAATTTATCTATAAATAAAGAATGACTAGCTTCTATTGGTTAGGAAAGCTTTAGATTGTTCCACCCTGCTCTTTGAGTCATTTCATGGAAAACATGGTGAACACACAATTTTAGGTGGGCTCCGAACCATCAGCAACAGTGAAAAACGAGCACATGCTTCTTTATAAAGGTATCAATGTCTCATTATTTCATCATCAATATATGATGTTCACTAGAAAGTTAATAGGGGCATAATATTATTAGCCACAACTAATGGATGTATCAAGGTTTACATTTATTAAGAAGTTATTACGTACAAACTACAACCAGGGAAATATGAACTACTGTTATGAAACGGTTATTGAGAGAATTTTGAAATACAAATTGCAATTGATATCTTGTGATACGGGCATTTTGGTTTTAACTAACATTTAAGTTCTTCATTAAGCAATTAGTTTTTTTAAGATGGATTTAAAATTTATCACACTAATTACCTACTAAATTCATCTCCCATTCAGCATCAAACACTAGCCTCAATTCCGTACATACTATAAATTACAACAAATTGATCCATCGATCTATCTTGTGAAAATAGTTATTTTCCTACAGTGACCCGAAAAAATGCCTATTTTTGCACTAACTGAAGCACGCAAAATAGTCTATTCCTGCACCAGTGCGGGAAAGTAAATTGCAGTGCGGGAATGTACTTTTCCGCACTCCAAATTTGCAACCTAACAACACAAAATAGTGAGCATGTAATACGCAGGTTCCCTATTCTGCATTCAAAAATAGGTTGGCTACTCTGCTTCAGCTGTGAATAGTTGTAGTTGTTGTTGATGAAATCGATTTGATTCGAAGATAGGTTATGTGAGGAATTTTCAGGTTATGTATGCCCTGTTTTGTTCTGTTTGAATTACTTTATACATTACTGTAGGAAAAATTTAATGTGTAATACGAGTGCAAAGTATTGTTTCTGCACTCAAGAAACTTTTTTCACTCACCTTTGGCTCGTGAAAAAAACTGTTTCTCTCGATGCAGAAAAACGCTATTTTGCACTCTAGTTACACAAATAGCTATAGTGTAAAAAGTGCGCAAAGTGGCGGTTTTCTGCATCGAGAGAAACAGTTTTTTCACGAGCCGAAGGCGAGTGAAAAAAGTTTTTCGAGTGCAGAAACAATATTTTGCGCTCGAATTACACATTATTTTTTCCTACATAATGTATAAAGTAATTTAAACTGAACAAAACAGGACATACATAACCTGGCAATTCCTCACATAACCTATCTTCGAATCATTATTATTATTAATTTGTTGCGTTTAGGCTGCTTAAGTGAGCAGAGCTCTTGCAGCATGCAACACGTCAAGTTGTAGTCCTATTCTAAGCAGGAATTGCTTTCATCCCCTGACAGCTTCACAGCATTCACCTAGTGTGTAGGGTGCTCTATCTAACAGCCTTTGAGTCAGAGTTCTCAATACAGTCTTTACATCTGAATTTCTTAATGATATGGGGAGCTGGTTAAAGAACTTCAATCCAGAGTAATATGGTCCTCTCTCAAACAAAGTCGTTCTGTGAATTGGATAATATAAAAGGGAGTTCCTATTTCGGGTGCTATACGAATGTTGGGATCTGCCTGATTCAAATTTATGCCCATTCTTCATAACAAACAGAATGGCCTCTAAGAAATAAAGAGCTGGAACCGTCAGTAGCCTTAGGTCTATGAAAATTGGATTGCAGGAATCACGGCCAAAGGGATTAACTCCACCAAGAACACGAATTGCCTTTTTTTGGATCAGGAAGATCTCCTGCAAATCTAAACCTTTGCCACCCCAAAAAAGAACACTGTAGCGAATCAGTGATAAGAAACATCCATGATAGACCCTGAGCGCCCATAATCGAGTTCATTAATCTCGAGATATTTCTTCGGCTCCTAATAATAACGGCAATACCAAGCGAAGTGATCAATGAGGACCGAACTTAATGTTGGCACAATCATTCTTATTAACCATCTCGCTGAATATGACCTATAATAACAAGCTCCAATAATTAACGGCATTATTCTTAGGAAACCCGTCTTCAATATCCGGACATTCTTTTGTAATATAAATTTTACAAATAAATATCACAATTATTCTCAACTTATACATTTTGTTCTTTTATTCTTAAACTCACGCCCCCATTGTGGACGGGGGGAAGGGGCCCGCACCACAGTTTGAGCCTAGGGGCCCACAGATTCTAAATCCGGCCCTGTATAAAATAAAAAAATACTTTTATCGGCCGCAATTTCGTATGTTGTACAAATAAAGTGAACATTTTGTTTATAAGTGATGCTTTGAAAATTTCATCGAGTTCAAAATTCCCGCAAGGAAGCCAAAGGTGTGAAAGGGTTAAATAATCAAGTGGCACTCGAATCTAGCCTCTCAAGATTTTCCATAACAAAAAGGCAGCAAACAAAAGACGTCAGAAGACTAGCAACCCTTAAAAACCACAAGAATAGCTCCACCCCATTCCCCAAGCCAAGGACCCACCTAGCAACGTTAGCAAGTCAGGCCGCAAATAGAAACGTAGGCTTGGTGACGTTTTATGAAACATAAAAATGAATTGGACCTCACCCCTGCGTCTATTTGCGTAGTTTAATCAATTTCTGCACTCGAACAAATGGAAATGCAGGCTTGGTGACGCTAGGTGGTGTTTTGTGCAAAACAGAAATGAATGGGACCTCACACAAGCTTCTATAGTGCAAATAGAAACGCAGCTCGGTGACACTATATGATGTTTTCTGAAGCACAGGGATGAATTAGACCTCACAATCGTTTCTATCAAAGCAGTCTAATTCATTACTGTCACGTCCATCGATATCTATCCTACTACAACTGTGTTGTAGTAGTATTGAGATCGATGGTCACGTCACCTTGTTACCTAGTTTGCGTTTCTATTTAAGTTAGGAATTACTCTGGATTGAAAGTTCCATCTAAACCCGGCATCGATCGTATTGGATACTTTTTGATCCTTAGAAATTGCTTTGGGGCGTTTTTTTAGAATTGGGGTCAGGATCAATTATTGCAGCTCTGTCATGTGTAAGCAACCGAACAGTACTTTTCATTTTATTCTTCCTCCTCCTCCTCATTCTACTCCTTCTCCTCCTTTCCTTATTCTCCTCCTCTTTTTTCTACTCCTATTCTTATTTTACTCCTTCTTCTCCACCTCCTCCTCCCCTCATCTTACTCCTACTACTAATTCTCCTCCTCCTAATACCTCTATACCTACTTCTCCTCCTCTTATTTCACTACCACCACCTCTTCCTACTCCTACTTCTTCTACCCTTCCTACTTAACCACCTCCACCTCTTCCTAATCCTACTTCTTCTCCTCCTTCTCCTCCTCTTCCTACTCCTACTGGTTATTCTTTTCCTTTCTCCTTCAACTTATTTATTCTTCTTCCTATTTCTCACAATACTCCTCTTATATCGGCATTCAGCAACATCTCTGCCCAATAAATGAATAATAATCACCCTAATAATCTATCAACTTATGACCACACATTCTAAAATCTCCCATAAATCTTCAATCTAATAATTTGCTTTACCATTTACAACATGCGACAGCATTGTGACAATAGCAATATCTAGATTAATCAAGAATATCCAATATAGCTTAGGAACTAATAGTAGGTCCCATTTCGTGAAGCCCTTTAACTCTCTAGCGATCTCTTCAATTATTGGTGTTGCATCATGGTCTTGATACAAAGCATCATGGTCTTGATAAGCTGTCATCTAGCTTAAGGCAGGTTAGTATTCTGGGTGATAGCACGATTGTACTATCAGCGTTCAGGTTCGTTAATTTTTAATAGAGGTGGATGACGTCTCTTGCTATCAGTTTCAGCCTTGCAGTTTGTGATGATTTTCTGGTTGCCATTGATCTTTCCACTCTCATGAATTAATAATGATTCAATTTGTCTGATTCGGATTTCGATTATTCTGACGAAATAACTTGAATACTCGACTTTAGTGTCAGAACAAAGACGGTACCAGGGGAGAAAGGAATAAGCTTATGGTTTTTATTGGTGGGGAGACTCTTAAGGGCAGTCCTACCTCGCCGTTTGAGCCATATTATGGGAAAGGGAACATGGTGGACCGACAATTTTAGGTGAGTTCCGAACCATCGGGTAAGTGATAATAAAGCTTGTAATATAAGTCATAGATGCACAGTCACCCATCCAAGCGCAGTCTCAGTTTCAGTTTATTTAAAAAATAAGCACTTACATTGTTATATACGGTAATTATATTTAAAAAAAACTCAAGATCATTCATAAACTTGAATAAAAAAATATATAGACGTACATTTGCTGGTTACTGCAGCTAACAATAGTATGAATAGAAAAAATTTATAGAGAAGACAAAATATAATAACAGAGCTGATTTTTAGGAATCGCCCATATGGACCTCAGGGGTCTGTTTTAGGGTCGAGAGTAGAAGAAGAGCAAGTATTAAAGTTAGGTATGAACAGCGATTGATAGGGAAAAAATAATAATAGAAACAGGAAACTGTGGAAAGAAGAAAGTGATAGAATGAAATAAGTAAGAGAAAAAAAAGGCACACATAAATCAGACCTAGACACAAGCACACCAAAAAAAAACACACACACACACACACTCAAAAAATGTGGAGAAAAAATAAATAACAACAGATGCTACAAAAAGAAAGATAAGAGAGATAGTGATGAAAGAAAATAGCAGAAAAATATACATGAAAGAAGCCAAGTAATGAACACTGTAGATCAAGTCATTTAGGGAAGTGATAGCCGCGAGCCGTAGCAGGTATCTGTTCAATCAGAGAGATAAGCTGCGTTCTCATAGGTCCTGTTCGTAACGGTGACCGATTAGATTGGCCAGCAAAAAAGACACTGTTCTCTGCTGTAAAATCACTTCCCGGTGGTTCGGAACCCACCTAAAACTGTAGGTCCAACTCATCAATCACCATCATCCAACTCATTACCCATGCACAGGTCTCAGACCTATGTGGGCTTCATCCTCCAAAAGAAAGAAAAAGAAAAGTGCCTATTTAGACTTTAGCAAACGCCCACATTCCTTGTCACTTGAAGGTTTCAACCAATCTGTTATTTTATTTTTATAACATGACACTGTACAAATGCCTGGCTGACTAATTTCCAGTGGACAATTTTGTATAATAATGTGTATTAAGTAGGATACATTTCTGTCGCATAAAGAGCGCGCATTCCTAGACAATCCAGAGTGATGCAGATGAGAGTTTCTTATTCCGTATTGGTGCCCAGAGAAAGGATTGTAAGCCATCCCATTTTTAAAGGCATAGAGGAGGACAGATCTGATAAACAATTTTTTGACATTGAAAACATCCATGCTACTGTACACAAGGTCTGATGGATGCCTCCTACCAAGGCCAAGTCTGGTGTTTTGTGTCACAGACAAGCACCCCAATACCGCCCCACAAGCACCACCCCAGACATTTATGCCATACAAGATGACTGACTGTATGTATTCAAAGTAGACTGTTCTCATCTGTTCAATGGTAAGGATACCATGAAGCCTACTGAAAACATAAATCATACCCCTTAGTCTTCTCTTGAGGTAGTTCACATGAGGGATTGATGAGGATTCCAACTTATATTATTGTCCAGAATGACACCCAATTATTTATTTTCTGCAACAGATTCTATAGCTCTGCAGTCACATCCTGCATCATGTAGATTTCCACAAATGAGGAGCTTAAGCCTAAAATTTTCTGGTGGTGCCCGATTTTTTTGAAGATAAATTGGCATAACCTTGGTCTTTTTGATGTTCATGCTGAGGCTGTTGCTATCAAACCAATTTTTCAGTTGCAGGACACCTCTGGATGCCTTATCATGCACATCCTGCCAACTATTGCCCTCAAAAAGCACAGCAGTGTCATCAGCAAATACGAGCATATTACCTGGAATATTGGACTTGTAAAAGTCTTGAGCGCTTGTGACTGAACATCATGATTGCATGAACTCCACACTCAGGGAAGAAAATTATGACCAAACTAAAATTGGAACTTTAGAGAGGAAGAAATAGGAAATAAGTGAATCTTGCAATAAAGGACATCAAAATCCCAATTTGAGACCCCAAACTTTTTTCTTTTTTTCTGAGGATAAAGCCCACATATGGCTGATGCCTGTGTGTGGATAATGGTGATAGTTGGATGATGGTGATTGATGAGTTGAACCAACAGATTGTACTCATCTTGTTCCAGACAGCTGATGACTCAAATAAGATTTTATGTGTTTTTTTATCAGGTTCCACATGTCTCATGAATGAATTTATAGAACAAGATCAAATAAATTTGTATAATTATTATCATTCACTTAGTAATCACTTGTTATTATACTTGATTGAAAGATCAGAAATGATTTGTTTCTCTCAAACAAAAATGTTATTCTCATCAATGATAGCTTTTTTATTCATATGAAGGTTCAACCAGATGAATAATAGGGCCCAAGGGATAATAGATACATTTCTATTTTTGGATAGATTTCTATCTTGAAATCTGATTCCAACTACATACTATTTAAAATTCATAAATTCCCTGTGGAGGAACGAAGCGCGTTTTTCCTTTAAATATCATTTAAATTCAAGAAAATTTAAGAAATCCTTACACATACATCACTGGGCATTCCTTAAGGGAAGATCGATGCAAAGTTTCATTGAATTTGGTGCATGCATTCAGTTATATATGCGTTATGGAGAGATGCAAAACGGTCGACTTGAAACAGAGAACTCTCTTTGCTTGGTCAATTATGACGAAATAACTTGAATAACAGACTATAGTTTCGAAACAGGGGCGGTCACACCAAAATCGGATCTTCACTGAGGAAGAATTGGAAATCTCGCTATAAAGTTCATCAAAATCCCAATTAAAGACTCCCCAGACGCTTTTTTAATTTTTTTTCTGAGAATGAAGACCACATAGTTCTGAGACCTGTACGAGGGTAATGAGTTGCATGATAATGAATATTTATGAGTGGGACCTACAGTTTTAAGATGGTTCCGAATCACCGGAAAGTGATTTTACAGCGGAGAACAGACGCAATTGGTTCTCTGCATGAATTGGTTAAGCATGAGTATAACTGGAAAAAAGAACGAGTAGAATATAGAAATGTAGAAGAACTCTATAAACAACTGTAAGACCTCCATAAAACTATAACATTTCTATAGGCCATGAGAACTTTATTAGGTTCTCAAATAAAGAAACTTTGAAAGAACGCCTAAAAACTCTTCTATCTATTTTATACAAGATTCTATGTAAGAGCATGCCATTTTTAATTTACGGATTCTACTAATTTTAGGATCAATTTATCAAAATAGACCAAAACCACGGTTTTTTGAAATTTTAATTTCTCTGTGTGTGGAATCATCAACTAGAAACTAGACTATAATATAACAGAAGACGACAATGCTGAATTTTAGTAATCTCTGCAGCGTCACCTGCTTCATATTATTTAAAAGGAGTTATTTTCCATCTATAAATAAAATTAGAGTTTTGTCTGTACATTTATCAGAATTATATATTTTTTGGATATTTTTACGTTTTATACATTAAAGAAACCGAAACAAGTCAATTTCTGTCTATCATGGCCCCGAAGGCATTTTACGCGGCCTTCTCCTGAAAAACGAGAGCTTCGATCGGGATTATTTAACAGTATTGAAAACTATTTTGACAATGTCTTTAGCTATAAAAAACTAAATTAACTTTTTTTTTTAACAGAATAATAAACGTTTAAAAACCAAGTATTGTGCGATTTTGGATACATTTCTTCTAAGTTTTATTACCACGTTTTATTACCGAGAGAATCGATCGGGATTTAAGTTATTTAACAGTATTGAAATTTTCAGGCATAACGTAGAATAGTCCCGAGATGGTTCCTGTGAAGGTTGGGAGTTCAAAAGTCCTCGCTGAAGGACACAAAAATGAGAAATCTATCCTTAAAGTAACAGCTGATAGAAATCAACTGTTTTTAATCATATATGGTGGGCTCTAAGCGGCGTTATTTACTTGCAGATTTGTGTAGTCGGAGCATTGCAGTCATGTAGGAAACATATGACTGGTGAATCAAAGCTCAGCTTTTGTTTCATCCATTATTTCTTTGGTGAAAAAAAAAATTATTTCAATTTATCCAAACAAAAATTAACATTTTAGGAAGGTGCGGTTTGTGGAATTCGCCAGGTAGCACTATTATAACTAAGATACCGTTTCAACGCACGGGTGAACCGCTAGTTCAATTACTAAAATTGATTGAAGAGCCTTACCTGTGCCTTGACAGCTGACAGATGAATTTGAGCCGTTTTAAGATCGAACCTCTTCATGCTGATGTCTTCCTGAAGCTCATTCGCCTTGTTGAACACTTGCGACTCCAAACTCCTGAAAACAGACATTCATTTATAAATCACGATAAATATTCAAAATAACAAAATTACTTTCGTTACTAATAAATATTCAAGTATTTTAAAGTAATATCATGAATAATATTATTGCATATTAGAAAATTAGAGCCTAAATGTAATTGGGAATTGATTCCATCTTTTATTAGCAAACATATAATTGCATATTTTAAAGGAGCCAAAACCAAATCCTATAAACATTGAGAACGTCGATAATCTGGGCGAGTTTACTAGTTCATTCGACAGCGAGTAGCAACACTATAAGCCGACCTACTTCCCCCATCCAAAGACATGACTCCTGACTCTTGACACTAAAAAACCAAGCTGTGAGGTGCTGCTCCTAGCTGACTTTTTAACTAGTAAACTAGCACCGTATTATAGTCGACGCTATATTGTTTAGTTAAAACTTAAAATTGGTTCTCCTACACTAAAATTACTTCCAAGTTTTCAATTTATCAATAAACTTAAGCGAATCCAACCGACTTACGCCCGGTTTCTCAGTCATTCAGTGACTATTGATTCAATAGTGGTCCTAAGGATTGTTTCACACATACCCGTCAGTTGGGTAACTGGTGTACTTTTTCCGGCTTAATTAATAATAATAATAAATTTTTTATTTCCCGCAAATCTTTTACAACATTACTACATAATTCAGAAATATAATAAAGTTTACATAATACAGTACAAAAGAATACAACACATTAATAGTCTATGAAATTGCGTAAAATAATTAGGTTGCCCTGAAGTTGAAAACCTGATTTGGGTCAACCATCACCATAAAAAACATTTTTAATAAAATCAGAGAGAGCCACCGAGGCGCTGCGCACTGCAGTTGATTAACATTAGAAAGATCAACCTATAAGGAATTAACAAAAATTGTATCCTTCCACTAAAATAGAACTAAATGTAGACTTCCAAAGGTAAAAAACAATTACATTGTATCATATGATTAAGAAAATCGGGTCAAGTGTTGAGCGCTCCGTATGATAGAATGTGGCTAAACCTGTTTCCTGATGTGGTTACAATGTGGAGCAGTGTGGTTACTGGGTAAACAACACCTGCTACGTGATTGCCGGGTATGTGTGAAACAAGCCGCAGGGCCACTATGGAATCATTAGGTACTGAATGAGAATCCGAGCATTCGACATGTGATTATCAAAACTTTACTAAAAACCACAATTAAATAAACTTTGGGAAATAATATTCGACCAACTTACGTGATTATCAAGAATTGACAAGTGATAACCGAGTTTCAGGATTTTTCACACACAAAATGTATTTTCATACACAAAAATGTATTTTCACAATTTTAACCCATTTATGACGTGAAAAAAGGCATCGAAACCGTGGGAAACTAAGAGCATGTTTTCGAGTCTTTTTCGAAAAATATTAATGTCTTTCATTGAAAATAGAAGAGATAGTACTGAAGCTCTAGCCAAGGGCAGTCCCAGGAAGTATTCTATTAAGCTAGGGTACCAGTGTTAGGGAGGGAATGGGGATATGAGGGTCAAAGCCTTCCAAAATCGAAACTTCATTGGTGAAGACGTAGGGAGAAGGGACAACCTCGCAAACAAAAATAGGTTAACAAAATCCCCTTTGTGATCCCCAAACTTTCCAGCTAAGAACACTTCCACTTCTTTTCTTTTTTAACTTTAGCTTAACTTTAGTTCTATCTACAGCTTTAGCTCTTACCTATCTTTAGCCTTTAGCTTAGTTCTAACTTCAGCTTTAGTTTAGCTGTAGCTTACCTTTGCTGTATTCTCTGCATGGAATCTAGTGCATCTTGCAGCTGTTTTATTTGTGTCTCCAATTCGTTGGCTTCAGCCCGCAGTGAGTCATACTTCTGCCGCACATTGATTGAAGCCAACCTGTCGATCACCAACTCGTTCTTCAGGGGTGGAGGAAAGTTCATGTCCTTGAATTACAAATATACAACATTAAAATATATACACATTTCCAACCAATAAATTATATACTACACTTGAACAACACTCATTACTTCCATTTTGAAAAACTAGTAGTTCTGTGAACAGTAGACCTCAAGCCCAAGAAGAAGGGCGCTTCCACAGTGGAGTATCCAATGCTCGATGATAGTCACCACCGCAAATTTCAAACCATACTGTCAAATGATGGTATTCACGTGGCTCCGATTTGTCATACTCCATTCTAAATCATATGCTTGACTTTGCAATCAAGACTATTACCATTATATTCTAGGTTGAGTGTGGGTGGGGGGGGGGGGGGGTGTATTTAATGGTTTCTTGTAATTTGTTTTCTATAATTATTGGGCATTGCGATTTGATACCGCAGGATCGATGGCCAAAATTAAAAAACTTAGAAATAATATAACCTGAACAAAAAAGGGTAAAAATCATAATTGATGCATTTTTTTAAAAATCGATCCATGTTTTTCAAAAACCAATGCATTTTTTCAAAAATCGATGCATGCTTTTCAAAAACTAATGCATTTTTTTAATTGATGCATTTTCCCCAAAAATCGTTATATTCTTTTCCAAAAATCGATACATTTTTTCCAAAAAATACATTTACAAAAGATACATTTTTCTCTCTTGATTCAAATTTTGCCTTCCATTTTATGTCTGAATTTCACAAAACATCACTTTTCATCGCATCACAAAGCCTATGTTTCTATTTTCAAACGCCAACCATCAGTAGGGCTCACTTATGTTGTTCCAGATAACTCATTTAGAAATTTCATCTCCAAATGCCTAACACATTTTTCTGATGAATCAATTCATAGAATAATTATTTATATATCCATAATATCTATAGATTGAGGCTCGACAAGATGATTAGAAGGGGCTAAGAGCTATAAGTGTACCACATTGAAATCTAAATCTGATCCCATATTATAGCGGAGAAGTTCAATTTAAAAATCACGTTTCTTAATGAAGAATGCCTGAGTGCCTTTTCCGTTTTTACATTTTAAATATAATTTAAATGCAAGCAAATTTTGAAAATCCTTGCACATACAAGGAGCACCATGCAACATTTTATAGTTTGGTCTAAGCGTTTAGCCGAAAATGCGTTACAGACAATAATTGAAAAACGGTCGACTTAAAACAGAGACCTCACTTTGTTTGGGAAATTGTAACGTAGTAGTAGGAAAAAAACAATTTGAAAGATCTAGTAAAAAGTGAACTCACATTATGATTGGCTGTTGAATCGTCCATGCCGTCGGCAGGTGGTGGGGGTTGGGGAGGGGTAAAAAGCCTCAACCTGTGGGAGGGGTGAGGATGAGGGGGGAGAGGAGAGAGACAGCGGACGAATTGAGTGAGGTCGGTGGGAGCCTGCACGGTGCGACACTGCGATGAGAGGCCTTCGTATCGTTTCGCTTGGTCCGTTGCCTGTTAACAAATTTATTAACATAGTCATAAATTTTGTGAAGAAAGTGTTTAATATATGAACTTTCAATACAGTGTTTCAGGATGAATCTGCCATACTGCGCGAGATAATTCCTCTCATCTACATTTAGAAAAAAGCTTATATAATACGGGTTCCAACTACACAGATTCTGACTAAAGAACAGCGGACAAGTCCCGAATACACTACACTTTATAGGTTATACTGATTATTAACTTACACTTGTTTAAAATAAAATTCTATTGCCTCCACAAGCAAATTAATATTTGAAGGAAGATATATACTGTGTTCAACTTTTCATGATGATTGAATTTTTATTTCTTCAATGCCTGTAATAAGAGTGTTTTCTTTGGTTTATTAAAAAACGAAGATATATCAATGGAATTTAGTATTTTTCTGATTTCTGTCGTTTTCTCTGATTGTTCTGATTGGTATATATTGATTTCTATGGGAGAATCAATATAATTATTAATATATGTTATGACGTCTTTATTTTGGCTCTTAAATTTAAACAAAATTCAAAATTATGTCGACTTTCTCTGGACTATTGGACTGTGTAAGTGCTACGTTTTTAAATTAAGCTCCTAAATTGATATTTTTGTTTATGAAAGAATCAGTAATTATTGTATTCAAAGTGAAATTCCTAGTTCAATTTGGACATAACCTAAGATTTGGATTTTTTATTTGAAAATTTGTAAAGAAAGTAGTAGTGGGCTATGCCTGTTGTATCTTTACTTGATTGTGTTTTGAAATAAATAATTGAATATAAGAGATATGCAAATATTCTTACTCGGACACTGTTCTTTATAATTTAGGTTCACTTATTTTGGAATAATTTTATATTGCTATAGAAGATAGTATGATGATTATTATTATTATAAGATATATATTTTTCAATAGAGCTTTTAAACTGTGCTTTTATAAGTTGACTTAATTAGAGTGCGAGCCATCCCTCCACACGGGCATAACCTAAAGAGGGATGTACTGCAAATATATATTTAGTAATACTGTTCTACATAAATAACTCATGTTATATTATGCTTTTTTGTAGATTACGTCTTGGAGACTCCAGTTAAGGAGTATAATACGATCAACAATAACAATCTTTTACACTAGTTACCATAACTACTATATCAATTAAATGAGGTGAGGCTTAATTTCGATGTGAACGGAACTCTTGTTCACTATAAAAACCTTTATCAACTAAATATTTTTTCAGTTGTTTTTTTAAATATTTCTTTATTTTCAAGACTCTTTAAAAGCTGCGGTAGCTTGTTGAAGAGTTCCCTACCAATATAACTAGGTATTTGTTTGAATAAGCTACTATTGTGATTCATCAAGTGATAATCTACTTGGCTTCTTGTATTATAATCGTGTACGTCAAGATACGTCAATATCACTCGTGCTATATCATATTTGTGTAAAATTTTTGTATATGTTCGCATTGAATGAACGAATTATTATTATTATTTTTACTATTTTATGCTTCATGCTTTCGATATAGGTTGGGGCTAGATATTGTTATGGGTTCTATGTCTAAAATAATGCTGGCAACACTTAAATTTATCACTCGCACTTTATTTACACAAAAAAACACAACACTCACTGATCAGTAATGTCTTTCAGAAAAATAAGCAATTAAAAACAGATAAATCGATATTGTTCAACTAATAAAGAGATTTCAATTAACTGTACAAAAATCAATCACTAAAAGTTAAAAGGCCGATCTAATATTGAATAATAACTGTACAGTAAACTGTCCAATAATATTGAAAAAGAACGTCTAAAAAGAACAATTAACTTATGTAGCACTAGTTCGTAATACAATAAAAACTATTTAGTAGTCCACTGATATGAATTGAATAGGAAAAAGAATTATCACTATAGTCACTAAGAAAGAATTATCACTATATAGGCACAATATATAGAACTGTCACTACTTGTTTATTACGACGAATTTCAAACAAGACTGAACTAATTTACAAAAGTCTCCCTCTATTTATATAATTTTCCATATCTCTCGATTTTTCTATCAACTTCTAAATAAACAGAAAAAAGGACACTCACACTTTCCACAATATTCGATAAGACTCCATTAATTTCTAATCAAACAACTAGAACGTTCTACAAAGCTGCAAGTAAACACCATAAAAGTGTCAAAAGCATAGTAATTAATTGCTTAGAAGTAAACATTTACATAGCAGGTAACATAGAGAACCACTGTTCCTTCTTTCTCTCCATTTTCATATTCACTACACTATGAAGTATAAGGGTCATATTTAAGAACGTTCCTCCGCTTCCTCTCAACTTGAGAATTCTTGAAATGCCTATATTAATAATCTAAATATAAATAATATATAAAAAATATAAAGAGCCTCTTCAAATGCATAATATATAAAGACAGACCCTCTACTTATACAGACATGAGACACTGGAGGAACATTTATAAAAACGGTCATAAGTGTTTTAAAATAATTATTTTATGCAGTCTTACATTTCTAAAAACGTAATTATTCTTTGATTTGGGCCTTAAAGTAAGCATTGCACGATGTTCAATAATTCATATGACAGTAGTTATTACTTAAACCCCACTTAATCCAGGATATGAATTTTAGTATTATATTCTGGCCTCGGCTGTCCTTTTGTTCGGATTCATGTTGTTGGAAACGGAAGCTCTATTTATTAACGTATTGGAATTTGTTGGATGGATCTTCCAATAGTATGATAAATGATATATTAGTAAATAATATAGTTTATTGGAATATTTATGCATAATTATTGCATAAGAATGATTTCAGTATGCACATTTCATTGAAACAATGCTGAGGCTAAATTATAAGAATATAATATGTTCATAAGTATTACATGTTAATTTAATAAATTATTTATATTTTTTCAACATGTAAATGAAAATAACAGGCTTTCCCGCCCAATTCTTTTTCCTTCACAAGAATTGGCGCTTCCTCCATGTAATCAAGGAAAGTACGGATTGTTTCTATGAAACTGGTTTTTCAAAAAAGGTGACATCTCTTTAAATATTTTAATAGTGAACAAATTCAAGCAAGGAATGAGAATGAGTGTCACTGGGTAGTGGAGTGTGCTCCTGAAGTGTGGAATTGGCTAAAGAGCAAAGAACGAGTTTATATTGAGTGGAATGCATGTCATGTAAGGGATTATGCAGATGTAGCAAGGTGCTACAAATGTCAGGCCTATGGGCATGTTGCAAAATATTGTAACGAAAAAGTTACTTGTGGCCACTGCACAGAGGAGCACGAATACAAGGA
This sequence comes from Conomelus anceps, assembly GCA_948455865.1. Taxonomy (NCBI): domain Eukaryota; kingdom Metazoa; phylum Arthropoda; class Insecta; order Hemiptera; family Delphacidae; genus Conomelus; species Conomelus anceps. The sequence continues at coordinate 14,730,823 of OX418216.1, forward strand.
ATGCACAAAAAAGGAACTGCCAGTGAAATGTGGAGCATGTAAAAGGTTTGGCCAGAAGCATGACCACTCTGTACTAGACCGTGAATGTCCTGCATACCAGAAGGCAGTGAAGAACAGTGTTAGCAAAACCGACTATGGATGTTGAAGGGAATGCACCGGTTTTGGGGACATACCAAATACTAGCCCAGAGGACTGAAATAAAAAGTGATGTATTTAATGATTTTGACAACCACAGTATTGTGATTGTACAACAGAATATCCGTAGTCTAAGATCCAATTTTGATGCTTTTACTTTACAATTAGATGTCTTAGATAGGAAACCTGATGTTATAATATTAACAGAGATCTGGGTGGATGATAGTGAGATTGGGAGATATTCCTTGCCTGGTTTCACAGTTCATTCCAAATGTAATAACACAAATAGAGCAGGAGGAGTAGCAGTGTTTGTATCAGATCGACTCACTTGTGTTACTCTTGATGATTGCAATATGACATCAGCAGACTGCAAGCACTTACTGTTATCACTGTCTCATAACACCAAAATTGATCTACTAGCAATTTATAGATATCATAACTTTTCTGAAGATGTTTTTACTAGAGAGTTGATGGATTCTCTTAATCTTATCAAAAATCCAAATGTAATTATTAACGGTGATATAAACCTAAATATCCTTGAACAAAATCGTAATTCTGATAATTATTTGATTCAGTTAGCCAGTCTCGGAATGAAGTCTTTAATCAATACACCCACTAGAGTTACCAATGTTTCCCAAACTTGTATAGATCATATTTTCTATAGAAGTAAAATTGATAGTAAACTAGTTTACAGCTCCTGCGTCCTTCAGACTTCCATAACAGATCACTGGATGACTGTAGTTTGTATAGAATCAGAAGATATTGAGAGCAATTCCAGAAATCTGTTCGAACATAAAAGAGTAAATGAGGCTAGATTTATATCTCTCATAAGGAATGTTGAATGGAGTGATGCATATATCTGTGACACAGTCTCTCATGCAGTTGAAAGATCTACTGCTAAAATAAAAAACTGTCTTGATGAATCATATAGAGTAGTAAGGAAGAAGAATAATGATAAAGAAATTTTAAAGCCATGGATTAACACAGAGCTTAAAAGAGAAATTGACAAGAAAAACCGATTGTATAAATTGAGTCGCAAACAGCCTGATAATATAGACCTTAAGCGTGAATATAACACGCAGAGGAACACTCTATTGAATAAATTAAGGTTTAGGAAAAAATCATACTACTCGGCTGAACTAGAAAGGAATTTAAATAATAGTAAAAAACAGTGGGCAATAATAAAAGACTTGACAGGCGAAAAAAAAAAATTGAGCAGAATAACACTGAAGGATGAGGCAGGATCCTTGAGAACGTGTGATAATGAAGTGGCTAACATGTTTAATAAATATTTTTGCACAATAGGAGATGCGCTGAGAGGAGAAATAGTGAGGGATAACAGTCTCATTAACGATGCATACAAGGTTTATGAAAACAACTTCCAAGATATCAATATCAGAGATTCAATTTTTTTCCACCCAACATCCAGGGACGAAATAATGCACATAATATCAGACTTGAGAAATAATAAAGCACCTGGATACGACAATATCACCCCATCCCTAGTGAAGGCTATTGCAGAGTACATCATAGATGTTTTAGTATATATTTATAACTTAAGTTTAAGTACTGGAGAATTTCCCTCAGGTTTTAAAAAAGCAGTAGTAATCCCTTTATTTAAGAAAAATAGTAAGATGCAGGCCACAAACTATCGACCAATATCACTGTTGTCTATATTCTCTAAAATTTTGGAGAAAATTGTTAAAATGAGGGTTAACGATTTTCTAGAGCAGCATCATTTCTTCAGTAAGAAGCAATACGGATTTCAAAGTAAACTGAATACTGGATCAGCAATTACTGAGTTCATGTCGGAAGTGTTCAATGGTGTGAATGATGGGAAGTCATGTGCTGCAATATTTGTTGACGTCATGAAAGCATTTGATATGGTTGATCACAACATATTATTGAAGAAAATGTATCTAGCAGGAATTAGAGGTGTTGCACATGAATGGTTCAAGTCCTACCTGGCTGGAAGATTGCAACAAACTAAAGTAAATAACTCTCTTAGTGTTTGTGATGAACTGAAAATCGGCGTACCGCAGGGTTCTGTGTTGTCTGGTTTGCTTTTTTTAATATACATCAATAGCTTATGTAACGGTGTGTTTAGAGGTAGCTTAGTGGCTTTTGCTGATGACACAGCGCTCTTCTACAAATTCAATACAATGGCCGAATTGCATGTTAATATGCAGAATGATGTGAATTCACTTAGATGGTGTTTCACCCGCAACATGATGGTAATGAGTCCTAAAACAAAATACGTCATATTTCAGCTTAGAAAAATAGCAAGCCTTACTGCACCTCTAAAGTATCACGGGATTGACTGCTCCCTTCAGGACGGTTGTGATTGCCAAGATCTGGAACAGGTTGAGTGCATGAAGTACCTTGGCGTTTGGGTGGATAGCAAGCTGAGTTGGAAGAGTCATATAGCTTATTTGAAGGGTAAGCTAGTGAAATATATAAGGATTTTCTACCTCCTAAGGACGGTTTGCAATAAGGAGTTGATGAGAAAAATTTACTTTGCACTCATCAATTCACATTATGACTACGGATTGGAAGTTTGGGGGGGAGCATACAACTCTGTGTTGCACCCACTTACTATTCTGCAGAAGGCAGAAATTTAAATTTTGTTTATTTGGACCTACACGTTGTTTAAATAACCATTTGTTCGAATACTTTCTCACCAAGCACGTACAGTGCATTCTGCGCCAATTTTTAAAGAACTGAGAATCCTGCCCCTTAGATATTTATATATTTACAAAGCATTGAAATTGTACTACGATAGAAGTGGGGAAATGCGACTGATTGACGCCCGCAGAGTTGCAAGAAATCAATTGAATGTGATTGTTCCAAGGCCTCACCTGACCATTTTCAAAAGATTTTATTTATATCTGGCACCTTCGTTTTTTAATCTACTCCCGGACAGGTTGAAGGAGTGTAGGCTAAAGGCTTCATTCTGTAGACAACTACGTAATCACCTTGCACAGCAAGATGATGTAACAAGATATTTTAACAGCATAACATGAATTATACTTAGTAGAAATATAGGTTACTTGTGAATGTGAAAATGATGATGTTATAGTCACTTATCCGAAAGAGTTTTAGTTTTTATTCCATGTTGTTTTTGTGTCTGACTGTTCAAGTATATTTTCAATGATTGGAGTTTGAATAGAGTTTGGTCCCATACATTGTCTTTTACATTTATATGGTCTCTAATATTTGTCACATTCATGTTTTAGATAGGGTTAATATTGGGTCAAGAAGTGGAATTCTGTTTGCAGATAAAAGTTGTCAGCTTATTCTAGACGCGGCTTTTAAGTCTAAAATTGAGAGCCTCAGCTGATTCAGGAGTATTTCTTTGATGTTTTGTATTTAATTTTTATTTCATTTTCCTTTTGTTTTTTTCTATTTTCTATTGTTTTTTCCCCCCTCTTACCCTAACAGGTTCTGTAACCTTTGGGATTTTGTTATCCAGTTAAATGTTTTTTTATTTATTTTGAATAGAAGTTGGATTTTTGTAATAGAATGTATAGGAATTTAGTATTTGTTGTGAATTGTTGTATTTTCTGGATAATAAAATTGGAGTTTTTGAATTGAATTGAAATAGGTGAAAATGAAGTAATATTGGGAAGAAATATGAGCAGACAAGAAACATTTTGAATTGAGTAAGCCTGCCTTTTTGACATTCGTGTTGGGCATTAGTTTCAATCCGGGAGTCTTTTTCAAATCAAACAAAAACTTGGATAAATTTAGTTGGAAATTTGGATAAATCAGGTCAAAAATTAGGCAGCATGTCAGTAAGACATCCCGGGCCTATAGAGTTACGAGTAGTTTTTTCACCTTACTGAATAATAGAGGAAAAAATAATTAATTAAATAAAGCTTGATATGGTGATGCAGAAACAAACAGAAGCTACTATGTCGCTCAATGCTGATTAAGTGATTTTTAAAAACTGAATTTCTGAATTCGATACACATCAAATTAGCACTTACCCTTGCTGAGATGACCTCAGCACCTTGAAGGACAGAATCAGAAAGCGTACTACATAGATCCGTGTAGACATCTTCCAATTCCTGTAAGGGAATAAATAAAATCAACAATTATATAAATAATAACGATAAAATACAAATTAAACAAAATAAAATCAATTTGAGAAGATATTTTGAACGATCTATCTTTATAAAAAATATTTGGCACCGCGTTCAGGCCGTCGAATACAGCCGCTTTGGATTACGGCCCGGAGATGTCAGAGAGCAGCCTAACGCCGGCTAGTGAACAAATTTTCTGACTTCCTCTATGAGCTTCTCGGTGTCCATTTGGATGTGATCCGCTGGCCGTCGCATTCAAACTGTGTTCCAACACAGACTTAAGCGGTCTGACACAGTGCGACGCGACAGGCCGCTCTTATTTCTTTTCCAAGAAACAATCCCATGAGAAAGCTCATAGGAACAGTTGAAAGCATTTGAAGCCAGTAAAAAATAGTTCAACGTGAATAAATAACTCTTTGAATGGCCAACCCCTTCATCCAATCACAGAATTTCAATGAAGGTCAGCATATCGGAGGCACTTTCTCCCACAGCCAATATCATTTCGTGTTTGTATATATTGAGCTACACTGTACTTCAGTTTTAGTTTGTTTGAGATTGATAATGGTGTAAAAACTGAAACTAGTATCTCACGGTTTTCAATAAATTGTGACAACTGCAAGTTTTATTATTCATTGTAGATATAATTCAAAACACATCCAATATAAATCAATAGCCTAACTTGAATCAACATGCATCTGAAGTCACAGCTGTGACTTCCCATGAAACAAGAGAAAAACAAAAAATCGATCATAGGAACATTTAAATCAATTTAGAATCAGAGTAGAAATCATGCAATATGAATGAACAGCCAAACCCTTGAATTCCATCCAAATTATCATTCCCAAGGTTTAAAAGAAAGTTCTGTAAACTGCTCATAGGAACTAGTTCATAGTTAAATAGTTCAAAACCAAATTGAATGGTCAATCTAGTATTAACAACCCCTTGAAGTAGTAGTAATCTTCACTTATTTCCAAGAAACAAAACGAAAATACAATACCATTTATCATAGAAACAGTTGAAATACTAAAATTCAAAAAATCATTCAATATCAATTAGCAGCTCTTTGAATGGTCAAACTCCCCTATGGAGACATGATAATTCACCATCCTTCTCCAAATTAACAAGAAGAAAATCTAAAACATAGCTCATAGGAGCAAATTAATTTATTTTGAATCAGAGTAAAAATAATTAAATGAAATAGATGAACGTGCCTTGGAAAGGCCTTCAACAACAACCTGATATGATCAATCCTTGAAGTGTTAGCTACCTCCTTCTTTTACCCAGAAATCAAAATAAAATTCTATAAAGTTGCTCAGAGGAACCGTTGAAAACTTTCAAAACCAGAGTAAAACTCAATCAATATGAATGAATAACCCTTTAAATGGCCAAAACTCCTTGAAATGACGGCGACCTCCTTCCTTCTCTAAAATAACAAACGAAAATTCTCTTTATCTGCTCATAGGAACTGTTGAAATCCTCTTATTAGGGTAAAAATTATACAATATCAATCCCAGTACTACTATACCTATACCACCCTATTCCTGAACCACCTGTAGATAAAATGTACACGTCGAGACATCTAGCGGAATTTGTAAGCTCAACAAGATTGTAGTTCACATTTCACTCAATAGATGGCAGTTAACTCTACTATCCTCACTCCCTTATTTGCAATAAATTCACCCCTTCCTAAAGTTTTCAGGAATCTATGCAATTAATCTTAATGCGTGACGTGCTCCGTGAAACAAGTTTATTCGAGTATTGAGTTCGTTCTTTTGCTGAGCGAATTGCTTATTCATCTAACAATGAATTGATGTTGAGTTCATATCAATCTAAATTCAAACTCTTCCCGTATTATTGTTATTATTATTATTATTATTATTATTATTATTAGAAACTAGCCGGGTGCCCAAATCAATTGAATCTGGATTTGTGAAACATTAGAAATCATTTACAAATTTTATTTTCTCCTCCTCCTCCTCCTCCTCCTCTTCCTCCTTCTTCTTCTCCTCCTCCTCCTCCTCCTCTTCCTCTTCCTCTTCAGTCTTATTCTGTTGTCTTTTTCGTTTTTCTCCTCCTCCTTCTCCTCAGCCTCCTCCTCCTCCTTCTCTTCAGCCTCATTCTGTAGTATTTTATTCTCCTCATCATTTTTTCTCTCCTCATCCCTCATCTTCTTCTTCACCCCTTCACCTTCATTCATCTCCTTATTCTTCTTCCTTTCTTCCACCTTCAATCTCTTACTCTCCAGCGTTAGAGTTACCTCGAAGGAAGGACAGCATGAAGATATTTATGTACTGCATTCTCCGCTGTTTCAGTAAATGTTAATTTAAAATGTGTGTAGGTACTTCATTAATGTAAGCAAAATAGATGAGCAATTAAAGAATCCACTGTGATGCTCCTCCGCCATGAAAATCGAACAAACATTCAGAGACCTGTGTCGCCTTATGGAGTAATGGAAAGAACATATGTTGTAAGATGTTCCAACATATGTTATAACAACATATGTTTTAACAACAAATGTTGTTAAATGGAAATAGTTGTTTTCACATAAAGAGTCTGTAATGGCAATGGCTCTTTTGCTCTTCACCATCATATAGACAGCAGTCGGGTAATCGATGTCGTTTATGTGGGGGTGCGATTGTTCCCCCCAGACCGAGGAAAGAAAAATTCAAAAGATTATTTTCATATGTTGCTCCTAATATTTTCAACACTTTGTCTAAAGAAATAAGGAATGCCTCAAGCTGCAATAATTTCAGGCGCTCACTTAAACAATGGCTACTAGAAAAAAGTGAGGTAGAGTCTTTTTTTTAAATAGAATCAGTATTAGATATTATATTAGTTACAGTTAGTTCATAGATTACTAGATCAATCGTTAAATATATTAAATGATGGTCAACTGAAATTATTTAAAATTTTTAGGAGCTTTGCACTGCGTTGTTAAAAAAAATATCGATTTATTTAGTTTATACTGTTTTCATACTATTTGTTCAGATTATATTCATATTTATTAAAAGGATCGACCCCGCACAGGTTTCTCAGGGGTGGCGTTAAATTTGTTTTTTCATACAAGCTTGAAATTACTGTGTTTTGTGATTTGAAAAAATAAATTTCTTTCTTTCTTTCTTTATCCGGCAATAGAGAGACATTATATATCATATGGAGCGCTTCACAATTACAGGTTTTTATTCCCGAAAAAAAAATTATGCCGGGTGAACGACACCGGCTATGTGTGAAACATGTTCAAGAGTTATTTATCTATTTGTGCTTTAAATACAGGGTCATCGGAAAAGAATTCCCGTATTTAAAAAAATTACTACTCCAAGTAGAATGAGGAGTCCATCGGAGTGAGGTATAGGCTTCTTGGCGGCCATGAAATTGGGCCACCTCTACCAATCCAGCTAATTATTCGGAAACTTGGCATCCAGTGCTTTGCGTACGTTAATGTTTGCTCCATCTTCAATTAAAATTAATTTTTATTAACTTTTTAAGTGAATTCAACGACTTGCAGTCAAATTTTTATTAAGAATAAGTAGAATTTACTTAATCTGTAGGCCGAACGTTTTCGAATCTTGGAGATCCATTTTCAGAGGCCCATTTTCAGAATCATGGAGATGGATTTCGAAATGGATTGAAACGTTCGGCCTACAGAGTGATTCTACTTATTCTTAATAAAAATTTGACTGCAAGTCGTTGAATTCACTTAAAAAGTTAATATTAACAACACACTTCGTCATGAAACAAGAAATCCAGGAATTAATTTTTAGTGCAACAAAAACGGCCAGCCTTTAACTTTTTTGTTTTAAAACTATAAGCAATTCTATATGTTCATTCTACAGTTGGAGTGATTTTTTAATACGAGTATTCTTTTTCGATTAGTCTGTATAGAATATTAGGCTACAATATATCAATGGTCGACCTACCTGCAATAATTGTGGCAGTGTGTCATGACTGTACTGGTCGACCATGCCGTTGGTGGCATGCAGTTGCGCCACATAGGAGTTGTGGGCGTCCAGATAGGCCGCCAGCGTCGCCGTGCTATTGGGCGAATTGTGGTGCGCCAGGTACGCCGCCTTGTAATCCTGGCGACACTGCAAACATCCAACAAAATATTAATTGAAATTGGCAACAGAATTCGCTCAATAATTTTGAAGAGACAGTTCAGCTTTTCTTGTTAGATGAATGAGATTCATTTCACTTGCACTTGCTATTTCTTTTATAAATGGCGAGCCGCTTAGCGCAGTTGGTTGGGGCGTCGCAACTTCGAATCCCGCTCCACCGTCAGGCATTTATGAGTAATCATTCACCTCATTACCCACGCACAAGTCTCTGACTCATGTGGACATCGTCAGCAATAAAATGGCTTGTATTGTTAACGCTGCTTGTACAGTGGAGCATCCAATACTCGAACATAATCACCAACCAAAAATCAAACAAATGGCGTGGAGTGAGATGATTCACGCTGACTATGCGATGGTGATTATCATCGAGTATTGGATACTCCGCTGCTATGCTCGATGCTCAGCTCACGGAAAAGTAGTTCCAATCATTTTTTTTTTTTATTTACAAAACAAAACACATATACAATTTATGCAGAAAATAAGAAATATTAAAATTCAATAACTGAAATTCAAAATTAAACAAAAGTAGAACCTATAAACTATTTTAAAATATAAATATACTACTATATATCGAGATGGAAACCCCTTCCAACTATGGTTGCCCACGTACTAGGGAGGGGTTCTCATAATATTACGGTAGGGGGAAGAAGGAGAAGAAAGGAAAGGTTAAAGGATTTGATGGGTGAGAAGGAATGGTAAAACTTCTATTTTTCCAAAATCAAAGAACAGAAAAGTAATTTTTTTATCTAATTGCTGATATCATTTTTCATATTCTTGTTTATTTTACTATTGTTGAAGTATTGATTGGGAATTTTGTTTATGATTCTAGTATTTATGTACATTAGCTGTCTCCTAATTGATTCAATATTAGTTTTATAGGTCTGATATTTACTGGAATTTTGTCTCAAACTGTATTGACTGCTGACAATGTTATTGGTGTAAGGGAAAGTAGTTTTGTTCCTAATTCTGTGTTTTAGAATTGACTGCATGTCGTTAAATTTACCATGAAAACTTAATATTGACAACAAAGATCGTTATGGAGCAAGAAATCCAATATTACTATTTATTGGTACTTTCAACTGATTTAAAAATTGGACAATAGACTGCTCACCTATATGGGCATCTATTTCTAAATTTTATTATCGAGAGCGGAATTGCTGTAAATGGGTGATGTATCGTCTGCAAATAAGAGGAATCTGCCACTAATTAATTCTTTAGGTATATAAGCGGTTGAGATAACAAAAAAAGCAATGAACCTAGTATTGGGCCCTGAGGTACTCCAGCTTGCACCTCTAATTTATTAGATTTATTCTTTACTATACTATTACCAACTACTGTAGTTAGTTCTACACATTGTTTTCTCCCAATAAGATATGATTCAAACCATTTCAGTTCAACCACATTTACGCCTACATTTTGCAGTATTTCCAACAAAGTTCTATGATTAACACAATCAAATGCCTTTGACAGATCTGCGAAGATTGCAGTAGCTTTATCACCTGAATCTATTATAATGTATTAGTTTTTCAACTAGTTACTAGAGAAACTATGGCTATCTTTGTTGATCTCCCTTTCATTGGGCCCAATGGTACTCAAGCTAGGACCTCCAATTTATCAGATCTATTCTGTACCATATTATTCCCAACTGCTGTCGTAAGTTTAATCATTATTTTCTGCAAATAAGGTATGATTTAAACATTTCAGATCAACCCTATTTACGCCCACATTTTTCCAATAACGCTTCACATTTTCCTTGAATTTCTTTCTATCTATACTTTTTAGCTTGTTTTTTCTTTTTTCACCGACCTTAGCCAGCTTGTCCTCGGCCTTAGTGATGACGACCTCGAAGTTTTCGCGGTGCGCGAACACCTTCCTGGCCTGCACCTTGCGGTGGAAAGAGCGTTCGAGCAGCGGTCGCGACACCTGTCGGCCAAACACCGAAGCTATGTCTCCATGCGCCTGCGAGTCCGCCTCCACCTCCTGCAGCAGCGTTTCCCACGTGTGGAACAGCGAACTCTGACAGTTCGGTCTGCAAAATTACAATAATAATAATAACAATAATTAATAGTAATATTAATAATAATAAAAAAAAATAATAATAACAAATAAGTTGGTTTTAAAGGAACTGATAAATAGAACTGGCCAAATAGACAGAACATAATTTATTAGATAGATAGATATGGCAGCGTCCACTGACCTCCTATAGAAAGGGTATCTGGATTTGTCAAAGATTTTAAGTTCTCCTAAAAGAAGTCCTGCTTTCATATGAGATAAAAAATTTATATGCAGTGTAAATTAAAATCATTATAATTCTAAAATCGCGTATGATTTGTGTTAGCGTAGTGACTAATATATGGAGTGACTCCGGAATGGAGTAAAAACAAAATTCTTGTAATTATTTTTTCAGCTCATTCTTAAATTTACTAATTGGAAGTGCTCGGATACGGGCAGGTAAGATATTGATTTCGAATTCCTCTCAGTGCTATCAATTATTACTGAGGATCTCCGCAATGGCGGATATTGACAACAACATTGAATAGCTTATGGAAATCTATAAACCAAAATATGTAAATATCTATAACCAAATCTAGTTAAAAATATTTAGGCACCACGGGAATTGAACCACAGACCTCCCAAATGCCGGTCAGGCGTCTTAACTACTAGACTACAGTGACTCTTCAAAACCAACTTGTGGTATATGAGCCGATGTGACCAAGCAAAATATGTAAATATCTATAACCAAATCTAGTTAAAAATATTTAGGCACCACGGGAATTGAACCACAGACCTCCCAAATGCCGGTCAGGCGTCTTAACTACTAGACTACAGTGACTCTTCAAAACCAACTTGTGGTATATGAGCCGATGTGACCAAGCAAAATATGTAAATATCTATAACCAAATCTAGTTAAAAATATTTAGGCACCACGGGAATTGAACCACAGACCTCCCAAATGCCGGTCAGGCGTCTTAACTACTAGACTACAGTGACTCTTCAAAACAACTTTTGGTATATGAGCCGATATGACCAAGTCTAAAATGAACGCTGCTCTACAGAAGGGTCACTGTAGTCTAGTTGTTAAGACGCCCGACCAGCAATAGGAAGGTCGTTGGTTCGATTCCCGGCGGTGACTAAATATTTTTATAGGGTATGAAATATAAAATATTTTTATATTAGTTACGTTTATTGATTTCTTTCAGCTATTCAATGCTGCTGTCAATATCCGCCATCGCGGAAGTCCTCAGTATAAGTAATAGCACTTGGATGTATTCGGAATCAATAAATTATGATAATAAATATTGTAAAAATGACAAGTATTTTATATTACTAGCAGTTTGCCCGATTCAGTTGAATTGGGATACCTGGAACTTGACATGACCGATTTAGAATTCACTTTTTTCTCATCCCTCTTTTTCTTCTCCTTCTTCTCTTTTTCTCCTCCATCTTCTTTTTCTTTCACTTCTTCTTTTTCTTCTTCTATGTCTTCTTTTTCTTCTTCTATGTCTTCTTTTTCTTCTTCTATGTCTTCTTTTTCTTCTAATTATAAATAATGAAAAATTTATAAGTATTTTACTAGCAGGTTGCTTGATTCAGTAGAATCGTGTTATCTAGAACATGACATAACCTAAATGATTTAATAGTCACTTTTTACTTATCGTTCTTTTTCTTCTTTTCTCCTTCTCCACTTTTTGACCTCCTTTTTCTTTTTCTTCTTCTTCTTCTTCTGTCTCCTCCTCCTTCTTGCCCTACTTTTTCTTCTCCTGCTCGCTTCTTCTCCGTCTATTCTCTTCTCCATCAACTCCTTCTGCTTTTTCTTATAATTCTTTTTCTTCTCCTTCATCTCCTTCATTTTCCTTCTCATTCTTCTTGGTCTCCTCCTTCTATCCCTCCAGCGTTAGAGCTTAATCGGTCGACAGAGGTCAGCAAGAAGACGTTTACATAAAAGATGCGTAAATGTGTAATCTAGGTGCTTGCACAGGGGCAGACTCTTAGCTTGACTAGAGCAGCTGGGGCATTGCCCCAAAGGTCTCAACCTTGCAAAAAATTATACACTTCAAAAAAGGGACATCGAAATTCACTTCCTACCCCAAGGCCCTCAGAGACCTAGCTTGGGACTTGCACAGTGGAGCATCAATACTTACTAAACGATCAGATACAGTGTAATGTTTTTTGCGAAATCAAACACGTCCTTGGTATGGTCTTCGACAGTTAAAAGCAGTGTGAAAAACTCCATTTCGCAGCATGTAAATGACTTTGCGATGGTGATTATCATCAAGTGTTGGATTCAAGAGCCGTAGAATTGGTCACACCAAAACTAGGGTCACCCAATAAACCAGAACACACCTAAAACTGTAGGTCCAACTCATTACCCACGCACACGTCTCAGACCTATGTGGGCTTCATCCTTAAAAAAATGAAGACACTGCAAATAAATATGTTACTTATATTGTTACTTATATAACATATAATAAATATGTTACTAATAGTGAACGTATTATGAGGCAGTTAATTTATACAAGCACTAAAATCATAAACTTAATTCCAAAATACTTTCTCATGAATACTAAAATTACCAGGAAAACTAAACAAGAGATAAAAAACTGTATTTATTGAAATTATTTCTTCGATTTTGATGTCTGAGATTCGAATTTTTGCTCTGACTGATGCTTGCCTTGCCCATTTGATTTTGAGTGTACTGGTATGAGATAGTGGACTCTCTTAATCTTTTCTGTCTTCTCTCAGTCACTCTCTCTCTCTCTTTGCCCAATGGCTTTTCATTTAAAGGTTAAGTGTAAGAATGGCCTCAATGGCCAAGACTTCGCCTCTTTGTGTAATTCATCTCTCAGATCCAAGCTCTATTTTTATGTTTTTTATTTTTTAAACAATCGCATCCATAATTTCTGCTGTACTATACCTTAACATATATTTGTATTATAATCTACTCAAACTATTCAACCATTATGTTTACTTTTCAAAAACAACTGTACTTCAACTAGGGGATCTGAGAGTTGCTAATATTAATAATACTTTTATCATTCATATACATTGTAAATTTACACAAATAAAGTCATCTGAATCTGAATCTTCTCCTCATTTCCACCCTTTACTCATCTTCAGGGTCTTTCCTCTACATCTTCTCCTTTTCCTTTCCCCCTTTCTCTCTTTCTACTACCCACCTAGTACATGGAAAACCATAGTTGTTTGGGTTTCTCCTCCTCTTTCCTTTCTCAAGCACACTTCACCACAGAGCCAGTTTTATTAATATTGTTGTTTTTGTTATTTTATGTCTTTGTCAAACTTCATTATTTGTATTTTGTATGTTTTTGTGTGTGTGAATAAATAAATATAAAATATATGAAATGAAGATAAATTAACAATAAAGCATAAGCATATAAATATAAAGAAGAGTGGTTCTCGGAAAAGGGGGGTTTATGATTCCTTAAATCTGAACTTTATACAGCAATATCCAATGCTAAGTAATGAAAAATAAACTATTGGAATAGGTGGAATGGATAATAAACAATTAGAGCCAATTAACTCCAATCTCAATTAACTCCCACAGCAGTCGCAAACTCAAGATTTTAAACCCCAATAATAAAGATTGAAAAAAGCCCTGAACTGTGCCTCACACAAGTTCATAGCATTATTATACTCATATAGAACATTGTTATATGTCTATAAAACATTAGTATCGTAGTTAGTTCACAGATAATAATAATTATGATCGATGTGTGGTTTTATAGTCATAACCTAAATATAAAATGCAACTGGAAGTTTACTCTTTCCGCTTTACTTTTCTCTTCCAGTTTTTCTCACTCATTCTCTCTTTTTCATTCCATATTACTCTTTCTCTCTCACTCCTTCACTTGTTCTCTTGCTTCCTCTCGGAATCCTTCTCTCTCTTTTAACAATAAAAGAGTAATAAACGAAGAACGTGACTTCCGTGCCCCGGTACAGCTCTACACCATATTGTATGGCAATTGGGAAATATTTCGACTAATTTAAAGACAGCACACAATGGAGGGAAGGATTACAGTTAGATTTGTCGACAGCACACAATAGAGCGCTTGCTTACTACTTACTTTTCTTACTTACTTGTGGGCCTACTTACTTTTCCTTCCGTAGTTCGGCGTTCTTTTTCCTGAAGTTTGCTACTAAAAGTTGAAGCTCTCCTGCGTGTTGCTCGTACATTTGGCTTAGCTCCTGTGTGAAGTCGGAAACTGGAAAAAGAGAGAAAAAAAAATTAATAAGAGGAACAGCAGCACTGAAGTTTCCATATATACAGACATTTACAATGAATACTTTCAATTTGGTGCCTCAACACATTTTTCAATGAGGTTCACACCCTTCCACTTTTTCCAATTTATCTTTTAAAATCTACAAGATTATCAAAAAATAAATGCCCGTATTTTAAAGAATCACTACTCCGACTAGAATGAACATATAGAATTGTTTATGGTCTTAAAACAAAGGTAGAGGTTGGGAGTTTTTTTACATAATTTAAAAAGTTTCAATATGTGCTCCATTACTTGCACGACAAAAAACGAGTCTATTTCGCATCACGTACGGTGAAGCATTTCTGGAGTTACAGTAGTTGCCATAGCAGCAGTAATCCTTTCTCTGAGATGCACTACGTCACTAACCTTTTCACCCTAAACAATGTTATTATTATTTATACATTTAACTAGATTACTATTCAATAAGTAATGTTCTTAATGTATCCCCAAAAAAAGAAGTCCATCGGAGTTAGGTCTGGGCTTCTTGGTAGCCGAGAAATTGGGCCACCTCTTATTGCCAATCCAACTATTCGGAAACTTGGTATTCAGTGCTTTGCATACGTTGATATTGTAATGCGGTGGCGCCCCATCTTGCATTAAAATTTATTTTTAGTGCAAAATAAACTCCCAATCTTACCTTTGTTTCAAGAACATAAACAATTCTATGTGTTCATTCCAGTCGGGAAGTGTTTTTTTTTTTTTAATATGGGCATTGTTTTTCGATGACTGAATTATGTTTCAAATATTATATTTTGGGAATCGTCCGTATTTATGTACAGTTCCATAGCCGATTTTGACTAAATGACACTTTAAACCACAACGTTATGTTTTAGTCCAAAGAGCGTACTATACGAACGGTGAGGTAGTTTGCGATCACTTTCCATACAGAGCTGACAGATTTATTTATCTATTGTGCGTTTAGACAAAATCATTGATATAATATTGAGTACAAATACTCATTGTACAGAGACCTTCTGTGAAGAGACATATTTTAGATCAGTTCAATATCAAATTCAAAGTGTTGTTGCACTAGGATTATTTTCTCATAAAATATTATCGAATGATTATTCAATTTGATTTATAAAAAATTCAAATACTTATATAAATCAAAAACAAATCAAAGAATAAGAAAAGAAAAAGAAGCTGGAGAAGGAAAAGGAGAAGTAGCAGGAGGAGAAGAAGAGGATCAATAACAAGGAAAATAAGAAGAAGGGAGAAAAGGAGAAAGAAAAAAGAGTAGAAGAAAAAGAAAAGAAAAAATAAGAAGGAGAAGAAGGAGAAGAAAAATGTTAAGAATGAGAATAGAAGAAATTAAAGGAGAAAAAGAAGAAGAAAATGAAGGAAAAGAAGGAGTAGAAGAGCAAGAGGAAGAGAGAGGAGGAGGAGGAGGGGAAGAAGAAGAAGGAGAATAAATAAGAGAAGGGAGAAAAGTAAAACAAGATAGAGAGGAAGAAGAAAAAAGGAGAAAAAGAATAAAAAGGTGGAGTGGGAGGCGAAGGAGGAGAAAAAGAAGGAGAATAATAAGAGAAGATTGTGGAGAAGAAGGAATAGTATTAGGTGGAGAAGGAGAACAGAAAGAAGAAAGAGGAGAGGCAGAGGGTTCACAAAGAGATCAATTTCACAGAAGTGAGCTAAGCTGAGACAAGCTGTCAGTCAAGAGACAAAGCAAACATGCATTGAAAAAACAGAATGTGGAATGTGTTCCTACTAGCTAGAATATAATGGATGGGTGCGGGAATCGACGAAAGTGCTTCAGAAATACAGAGACAAAAAGAAATGAGAAGAAAATGGACGAAATAGAAATAATCTAGCAGGAACTAGGGTGTGCAAGGGAGAAGAAAGAAGCTTGGAAAGTGTGAAAGAGTGAGAAGTGAGATTAGATTAGATTTCTTTATTAATGTAAGTTTACAAATTTCGCATAATATGAGTAGTTAAAACAAAATTGTGAACATCACATAGATACTATAGTAGACTTGGACTATAATTTTTATAGTGCTAGAAATTATTTACAATGATGTTTGTATGTTATTAATGATAAAAGCTCTGGTGATGACAATCTAAGTGATGCAATTTTGGAAAAAGATTCGTCCATTCTTGATACTTAACCTCTTGAAAGAGAGATGAGAGATAGAAATAGATTAGGAGATTCGATTAGATTACTTTATTCATGAAAAATATACAAATTTTTCAAATGTCTGCTTACAAACAATAATAATATTCTTAACATCACATAGAAAGTAGACCTGGTTGATACTACTGTATTTACATTGTGTTGGAAATATTATAAATGATCTTATGGGTAGAGCTAATGGAATGAGATTATAAGTGATGCATTGATATGAAGAGAGCATTTACAGAGAGTCAGAGAGAGAGAGAGAGAGAGAGAGATAGATTGAGTGAGAGAGAGATGGGGGAGAGAGAGTGATAGTGAGTGAGTGGATAAGAGAAGGTGAATGAGAGAGAAAAGAAGGAGAGAGGAGAAAGAGGGAGTAAGGGAGTTGGAGAGAATTAAGAGAAAGGAAGGATGAGAAAGGGAACAATACGAGAAAGTATCTCACAGAGAGAGAGAGAGAGAGAGAGAGAGAGAGAGAGAGAGAGAGAGAGAGAGAGAGAGAGAGAGACTGATGATGTTAGAGAAGAGATAGAGTAAATGTAACGAAAAGCGAGAGAGTGATAACAAAAAATAAAAGAATATGCGTGTGTGTGAGAGATAGAGATAAATAAATAGAGAGAGAGTGATAGAGAGAAAGAGGAAGGGAGAGAGAGTGAGAGTGAAAGAGAGTGAGTGAGGGACTGGGATAGGAATAAGAGAACTTGTGGAAGGAGGGGTGAGTCAGAGAAACAATATGACAGAAGAATGTATGTGACATAGAGAGGTAATTAATGTAAGAGAAAAGATAGCGAAGAAATTATGAAGGGGTGGAGAGAGACAACTAGAACACAAAAAAATGTGAGTGTTTGAGAGCGAGCGAAGTAAGAGAATGTAGAATGATTGTGATACAGAGAAACAATATGACAGGAGAGAGTATGTGACAGAAACACTCTCTCTCGCCCTGGTGATTTAAGAGAACAGATAGAGAAGTGAGGAAGAGGGGGTGAGAGACAACAAAGTAGTTAGTGTGTGAGAGAGAAAGGGTGCGAGAGAGTGATTGAGTATGTGAGAGAGGGTTGATAGTGGCGTAATTAACGTTGGAGGTGACACACAGTTGATGGTTAGGCAATTATCAATGTTTTGTGACGGGTTGAATGAGCTCTGCTGAAAGTCAGGCCATGATTGATGGAGCGTGAAGCACTCCCTGATTGTCTCTTGCTCATTTCCTCTCTCCAACTCTCTCACTCCTTCGCCTCTTTCTCACCCACGCATGCGCTCTGTGCACTATCCCTGCTCCCTCTTTACTCATTTCTTTCACTCGTTTAGGATCGCTAGCTATTCTGACAGCTGATCGTTTTCCGATTGTCACTTGCAACGAATTGAAGCTAATCATGTGTACAAGTGCGACTAAATATTTATTTTCTTCTGTCTGATGTAACCCAATTTATTTCTTACTTTAAATTCAAATCAAGAAGAAGGAGAAGGAGAAGGAGAAGAAAAAGAAAAAGAATAAAAAGAAGAAGAAGATTCAAATGACTTTATTTGTGTAAGTTTACAATGTACATGAATGATAAAAGTATTATTATTAATACTGTATTAGCAACTCTCAGATGCCATAGTTCAAGTGATGAACAGTGATTTTTGAAAAGAGAACATAATGGTTGAATAGTTTGAATAGAAAATATTATAAATACAACAAATATATATTTTAAGGCACAGTACAGCAGTAATAAATTATGTGATTGCTAAAAAAAAGAAAAAGAGAGCTTGGATCTGAGAGATGAATTACACAGAGGCGAGGTCTTGGCTATTAAGGCCATTCTTACACTTAACCTAACCAAGAGGAAGAAGAAGGAGGAAGGAGGAGGTGGAGGAGGAAGAGGAATGGGAAGAGAAAGAGGAAAAGGAAGAGGAATGGGAAGAGGATGAGAAAGAGGAAGAAAGAAGATTCTGTACAAGAGAGCTAGTGAAACTTTTTTGTTCGTCTGTATAATGTAAGCCAATTTATTTCTTACTTTAAATTCAAATCACAAAGAAAAAAAGAAGAAAGAGGAGAAGGTGGAGAAAGAGAAAGAGGAAAAGGAAGAGGAAGAGAAAGGGGAAGAGGAAAAGGAAGAAGAGGAATAGAAAGAGAAAATGGAATAAGAAGAGGAAAAGGATGAGGAAGAAGAAGAGGAATAGGAAGAGGAAGAAGAAGAGGAATAGAAAGAGAAAGAGGAAGAAGAAGAGGAATAGAAAGAGAAAGAGGAAGAAGAAGAGGAATAGAAAGAGAAAGAGGAAGAGGAAGTGAAAGAGGATAAGGAAGAGGAAGAGGATGAGGAAGAGGGTGAGGAAGAGGAAGAGGATGAGGAAGAGGATGAGGAAGAGGAATAGGAAGCGAAAGAGGAAGAGGAGATGATAAGGAAGAGGAAGTGGAAGAGGAAGTGGAAGAGGAAGAGGTAGAGGTTGAGGAAGATGGTCTGGTTGAGATTACCGTGTAATTCAATTCGATATACAGATGAGTTGATAAGGTTTGAAAGCTTGATGGGTTTTAATATAATAGATTAGTTCAAATAGGTAATTATGATATTCAGGTTAATTTAGGTGGCATTGAAATGATGAAGGCATTTTTAAAAATTTTCAAGAAACAACCTCCATTTGTTTCAGCAATCACGCTATTCTCAATTGCAAACTAAAACTCCATAGTAAAAGGATAAGAATATATTCTAGATCTATTAAAAACTTCATGACCCTATATGACCTACGTTGTAGGTCTGTCATTGGTTGATGAGGCCCACTCGTAACAGATAAAGCCGAGGAGCAAGCAAATAATATAAAATACAAGATAATGATTATAAAAAAGGAGAAAAACTGGTAGCCTGACATTATAATTAGTTGGCCAAACCGGGAGAAGCTACAAATTTTGAATCAACAAACATATTAGGGCCTACATTCATAAATCGACTTGAAGGATTCCTTAACTCAAGGAAATCTTGAAAATTCCTTCTGCTAAATGCTTTTTAAGTTTTCCTCGATTAAGCAAGCTCTCAAGCTCATAAAACGGGAATAAATTTCCAACAAACAAAAAAAAAAAAAAGAATATTTCAAATTTTGAAATAATTTTTTTTCGTAACTAATACAAACTATATACAAGATGAATATCTTCATCTACGGCTATGTTATAAAAAATATATAAGAGGTTAGAAAGTGATGTCAATGCAGCTTACTTTATCCACGTCGTATCAAACTAGTGTCATAACGAAGCAATTTTAACACTACTGCCACTTTTCAGTACAGTTGTCTAGACCAATCAGAGCTCAGGATGATTTTAAAACAGTGTCAAAATGAATGTTATGCATTAGTCTCACATCAGTTGATATGACATATCGAAACTGGACTTCAAATCAAAACAGTCGACAACAATCACTTATTATAGGTTATATTTAAGCAAGTTTTTGGACACATTGGTTAGTGGAATTAAATGTAATTTATTGGTAGTCGATGATGAAATATTGCATGCAACGATTGAAATTTTGGATACTGTATTAACTTTTCATGTGAATTCAACGACTTGCAGTCAAATGACTTTATTGACATTTTTATTTGACTGCAAGTCGTTGAATTCACTTAAAACGATAGGCCTAATATTAACAACGCAGTTCATCATGGAACAAGAAATCCAGAAATTTTGGAATCAAATATGAATTTTATAATAGGCTCCGATTTCAAAATGGAGGTCGTAGCTGCAAAGGTCGAAGACCGCAGCTCGCTACTAATCATCCTTCATCATATACTTGAATTTTCTTATCCTACTTAAGCTTCCAAGGCTTAAAGTTATAACATCAAGTCATGTCGAATATGTTAAAAATATTTCTTTGTGAATTAAATTTTAAATGTTTAATTAGATTATATTTTGTTTTTAAGTAACTCGTGAGATGTTTAGAACACGAGCGAACCTACATCTGGCATTTATGCCCCTCGTTGCAATAATACAATTTGTTGCATAAATTACTATTCAATTTTACTTCCAAATTGAAAGTCACTAAAAATTATTACAACTAACTAAATCAATAGAAACAACCTGCCAAGCGAATAAAGAGACACTTGTATGCTAAGTAAGCTACAACAGTTACTTGAGAAGCCGACTTATTCAAAGTAGTAGGTGGGGAAATACTAATATTATTAAGCCTGCTTTTCTCCAGCAATTAATAACAGAGCTAATGAGGTCATTGCTCGAGTTGGCTGAGCCACTTGCAGAATGGGAATAATGTGCAACAGGTCTGCAATTGTTGGACGAGTTGGAATGCAGTAAGGTGTAGACTAGTTCCAAAATCTACCAACAGGTGGCAGCACCACCCTATTCACCCAGGCTACGCTGGCTTTTCATTTGACAGTAGAAAAGGAGGAAAGAGTTTTCGATTTCCACTCATTTACTAATGCAAGGTTGAACAAGGTGTTTCGCTTAGGCCCTTATTAGACGAGGCAGCCAAGTTGCAAATCTCTATCTATAAAAGGATGATACCCTGACTCACTCATCAACGCAGAACCAAAACTACTTATTCATGGGCCTGAACTTGAAATTTCGTATGAACAATCCTTATAGGATTTCACCGTGCAATAAGAAAGGATTTTTCAAAATTCGCAATTTTAGGGGTGTTTTTAGGGGGTTAAAGTTTTGCCTATGCAAAGCACGGGTACATGGCTAGCTAGCTTACTGGGATCTTTTAATCATATGGAAAATAATTTGAAATTTTTCGATCTGCTGTACACGCTGCTTCGATGGACAAAGCTGTTTGTGTGTTTTGCAAATCATCATTCACCTAACCTACTGAACTTGCCGGCCAAACAGCTTAAAGGAACAGCTGATGGAAGTCAACAGATTTTAATCATATGGCAGGCCCGTTAACGGTGTTATTTACGCTGTCTGGAACGCAAAAACTTTGCATGTAGGATACCATGCAGTCGGAGCCTTGCAGTATGTAGGAAACATATGGCTGGGTATGATGAAATGTAATTATGCCTGATTGATGACATCTGTTAACCAATGCAGTTAGAAATTTGAAATTTATTCTCAGTAGGAGGTGGCGAATAATAAAATAAAAAACCTAGCTTCTACTCTAATAGTCGTGGAAGGTTTAAATTTGAAATGTTCATTGAATGGTGGTGAGTAAGGTCTTACTGTGTAAGAAAACAACGAAGTTCAACTGTGTAAGAAAAGCCTCTCTGATCAGCTGGAAGAGCCCTAGGACTAACTTCTTCCCTAATAGTCCTAGAAGGTTGAAATTTGAAATGTAACCTCAGTGGGAGGTGACAAATAATAAAATCAAGAATTTTTAATGAGAATGTAGCAACGCGCGTCGGGCCAGCTAGTGTAATATAAATTGATTCGAAGAATATCTTTTGGACAGGCCTAGAGGAGAATGAATTGATTGAACTCCTGGCAAGTGATAGCCGTGAGCCGTAGCAGGTATCTGTTCAGTTAGATAAAGATAAGCTACGAACTCATGGGCCCTCTTTGTAATGGTGGACAATTGGATTGGACAGCAAAAAAGACTTTGTTCTCTGCTGTAAAATCACTCTCCGGTAGTTCGGAACCCACCTAAAACTGTAGGTCCAAGTCATCAAACACCGTCATACTACTCATTTCATTACCCACGCACAGGTCACAGACCTATGAGGGCTTTATCATTAAAAAAATCGTGAGCTTGTTTTGGTCACTAGTGGGGGCTGGAGAACTCGCTCATGGTGGGGATAGTTTAGTAAAGAATAAATCTAATAAATTGGAGGTCCAAGCTGGAGTGCCTCAGCGTTCAGTACTAGGTCCATTGATTTTTTTGTTTTAATATGTCAACCTAAAGAATTAAATAGTGGTAGAGCCCTCTTATTTGGAGATGATATATAGCTCATTTCAGCAATTCCATTCTAGATAATTTAGAAATAAGTGCCTGTATAGGTGCATTTTCCAATTCTTAAATCTTGAAATTAACAATAAATAGTAAAAAATGCCAATACTTTCAATTTCAAATCAACATAATTCAAATGAAGATAGGGCAAAAACGTATTTGTAAATCAACTAGACTAGGAAGAAAACATTGCATTTCTAGGAGTTTCGTTGGACAGACGATTGACCTGGGCTCCATACATTGAGAAAATATGTGGTAAAATGTTATCTGGAGATTATCAGTTGGTGAGTCACAATAGCAGTTTATTCAAACAAAAACCTCGTTACATTGGTAGGAAACTCTACAACAAGCTACCCCAGTCTTCAAAATATATAAATATTAAAAAAAAAATCGAAAAATGATTTATTTGATAAAGCTTTTTATTGTGTACAAGATTTCCTTTCACATCATAATTTAACATCACCTCAACTAATTGATATAGTAATTATAATAACTAGTGTATAAGATAGTAATTGTTAATCTGACTTGTCTCATACTCCTCAACTGGAGTTTCCAAAACGAAATATACAAAAAGAAACAAAGGCATGGTCACATGACATAGGGTGGCTTTTTGTGTAACGCAGATCTATCAAACAACTCAAATGGCTTGAATTATTCTAGAACATATTCGGCTCCAATCAAAATGATGGCATGGTCACAAAGGCAGGGTAATTTTCTGAGTAACACACAATGTAATATTAGACTGGGCAAATGAAATCTATGGTGAATGTCCTTTATCATCCCTGTGTCACGTCAACTGCGTTTATGACTTCCAAAGCTTTGAAGATGTTAAGCTTGGTTTGCAAATAGCAAACTAAGGAGCAATGTCCCAACCTTGTTATAACATTTTGATCACCATAGGCTATAAGGCTAAGGTACGAGCACCTGATATTTTGGTTCTTATTCTCAGTTTGAAACCACACGTTGAACATAAGTCTGTGAATAATGTCATCATAACCCAGTTGATACAATAACAACTGTAAGCACATACAGATCTTATATAAATTTTAATGTGCTTCCAAAACATTAGAACCAAAATTCCAAACGTATCTGCTGCTAATAGAGCCTTATCATAACTTGCCTAAAAATCCCCCATTCAACTTCATTAAATTCTAATAAAATCGTCATTAAATTCAAGAGGTAATAAAAAGGGAGTGGAAACTCAATAAGTAGAGAAATGAGTATTCCAGAATCCACCATCTTGATGGTCTCAAACCAAAACATTGCTCTTTAATATAAACCAAGGGTTAATAGAACATTGAAACAGCTGTTCAAAATCTAATTAATATTTTGTTTTGTTTTGGAATTCGACGTGGTTTCGCGTTGAAGTTGGAAAACTTTTTTCAAAGCCTATATTATACGCAAAACTGTAATAATTGTTTGATTAGTGACAAAATATTGCTCATTCATCGATACTGATAGCTCTGCTCAAATTCGCATATTGGTACGGTAAGTATCTTTCAATATTTCCAATAATCCTCATCAAAATTTGCAGCTTCTTTCAAGATAGCCTGACAAACAGTGGAAAACCAAAAATTTGAAGAAATCAGACATATTCTTAACACCCTAATAACCAATCTTGTAATAAACCAACAGAGCTTTGTTTTGAAGTCTACAAAAATGTTGATCGACTGTCAAGTTCATTTTATTCAACACTGAGCGGTCCAATTTTTTTTTTTTGAGGATGAAGCCCACATGGGTCTGCGTGGGTAATGAATTTGATGATGGTGATTGATGAGATGAACCTACAGTTTTAGGTGGGTTCCGAACCACCAGGAAGTTATATTACTGCAGAGAACTGAGTCTTTTTGCTGGCCAATCCAATCGGTCTCCCTTACAAAGATTTAATTGATGTATAGGGTGTTTAAAGTAGGGGGTCTCCCTTGCTATGTTGTGCCAAGAAATTTCAATTTTATTGTGAAATAGTTTGATAAATTTTCTTTTGTACCTATATTAAGAGTACGATTTATAGATTTTTTCTACGGTATTTGTTTTTTATTGGCAATAAAGATGTATTATTTTGTAATTAATTTCATCTACTTCCTAATTTTGATAATTTTTAGGATATTCTGAGGTGCTCCATCAATAGAGTAATCATTTTAATAATAGCGATTCCATTTCATAGTAATTGGTACACTACTTTCAAAGTGATTAACCAATCAATTTTTTTGAAAAATGGGTAAATTAAATAATACTGGCTGAGATATTTACTGTTGTTATTTTTTTCTATGTAACAACATTTTTCTACAGATATATAACTGTTGTTATATTTTTTCTAGACACAAACAAAATTTTTCTAAATGAATAACAAAAATTACTAAGAGTTTTTCAATAAAATTATTTCAGTTTGAAGTGAAACAGTAAGACCCACCTCTACCAGATAATGGAATAAAATGAAATAATTCTTTATTAGGCGGTGCTAGGTGGCGATATTTCAACTTTACAAATCCAAACTCCAAACTCGATTTTCATCCTTTTCAGAAATTCCTGCGTCAAATATTTGTCATGCATCATTATTTGTTATTTGTAAGCAGTGTGAAAAATAACAAAAAAGGAGAAACAAATACTATTATCTGTTATTATATCTGTTACTATTATAGTTTGAAAACTATATTTTGTTCAAACCATTTAAAAAACCGTCGGCAACCATTCAAAATTGTTTTACAAACGCCATTCGAGTATGAGTTTGTATGGGTGACCGGGAAGCTCTGAATTTATATCTTCTTCAATGTAACGAACTCGGTAATTTGTGTTCAATCTAGAACAGCAGGTCCGTAGTGTTTTCTATGAAATGGCGAAATGTGAGTGTCTTTCTCCACCACTAAAACTAGAACACCAATTAGAATATTTCTTTGTTTCTATTGAAAATGTAGAGCCTACGTGAGCTTTATAAAAATCTTTTCTTTTTCAGATTGATCCAACTTTTTCGGTAAGAAACTAATCAATAATGAGTAAAGGACTGCTATTTTTGAGATCACCTACATATCGCCAATTCTACTTTTCTACTATTGGTAAGTGATTTTCAAACTGATTCGAATACGAATTCGCAATGCCGACTCTACTCTGACCTTAATATAGGTTTCTGTAGATAATTATATTAGCTTCATAGAAAATAGCGCCTGCCGTTGTCCTCATATACAGATTGTCCCATGCAATGTGTAGAAACCGGTTACCATAGATTCTACATAAAATTTCTGACAAAAAATGTTCAATGACGTTTTTTAAATGGGGCTTTCGTTTTCGGGATATCTTGATTTAAAGACTTTTTCGAGACGCTCACTTCCCGCCATTGAATGCTCGGTAACTCAAAAACTACTGATCAGATTGGTATTATGGTGACATTGTTGGAGAGAGCGCATAATTTCGCTAAAGATACATGTATTTTCAATATGTAACCCGTTCATTTAAGGTGGTTTTTTAGGAGTCAAAGCTCAAAAAAGTGGATTTTACGAAATCTCACTGAAACTTTAAAGCGATTTTTCTCGATATTTTTTCGGGTGACAATGAAAATTCTAACGTAAAACTTTCTTATTCTCAAGCTTTAAAATGAGTCTGAAATTTTTCAGATTGGTGAATTGCAAATGCTTGAGAATTGTAAAAAACTGTCACAACTCACAAGAATTAATTAGTGTCTAAGGGAGAAAGGGACAAGATTTTAAAATCTTGTAATCAGATGTTTTTCCAAAATAAATTATAAATCACTGTGATCCCTGAGTTACCGCAGTAACCGCAGGTTAAAGGCTTGCCCTGTATAGATATATTTACCACATAGAAATAGTATATGTATAATCCATATTAAATATATATCTATAAATCAGGGCAATGATGAGCGCCAGTTTTGAAGAAATTAATATATCTATGGAAACCTGTATTGTCTGCGTTGGGAAGGTGCTGGAAGCATCATAAATTATTTCTGAATTATTCATTAACGATATATGCAGAAACCATCAGAAACAGAATGCTGTGAATACTTAGAGTAATGCTTGTGAAAAATAATCCTTTATTAATTTGAATGATAACTCTTCAGTTCAATGGATGATTATAATAACTGTTTTGAGTTAACTACTCTACGAAGGTTATATTTTTTATTTGGACTTATAGAATAGCGAATAATGTAAAACTATATGTGAGTGTTGTTGCCTAACATTCTTAGTACACTCCACTGCATGGAATCAAATTGTGAATCTCAATTGGATCATAAGTTTTATACAAAATAACAAATCGGTTCCAAAAACTTTGATCACCGATTAGTCTATTTATTTATTGAGACAAAATTACAATGAATGTGGAGACGCAACAGACTCAAGTCCAAAACTACTCTCTTCACAAATTTTGAACATATTATATTGTCCAAAACATTGAGGTTAATTTTAACACAAAAATTTGGATTTACCAAAATACTCCGCTCGAAATAGTTATTTATGTATTAAGAGCGTGAAGCGCGACTTTATTGCTCGAGCCAAAACATTTACTGCGGAGCGCAGTAATTTTGCGAGAGCGATAAAGAAGCTTCACGCGCGAATTGCATACAATATTTTTCCTAAAACTGCAGTTCTGGACTCCAACACAATAAAAGCTTGTAGTTTGTAACATCACAGACCATGCGCGGATTTGGTTAGCATTCGCCATTGTTGAGTTTATGTGAATTTCACGGATTCCGTGATCCACCAATGAGAAGACATCAAAATCAAAACAGAAGCGTAAAGAAAACAGCTGGCGAGCGTAAAGTACTTTACCGCTTGCAGAGCAGTAAAGAAGTATTTTACAATTAGTTTTCAGTATATAAAGAACTACTTTACGAGCAGTTGTAGGAAAAATAATAAAAAGATCCCTTTTAACTTGAATTAGAATAATATTCATTTCAGTCATCAGCGATCTAACTTACTTTGATCAACGTCACCGGCTACATCCTACATAATTTGGTTTTCACAAACATTCATTCTGTCTTTTGCAGTATCAAGAACTTACGGTAATATTCGAGATGCAGGAGGAAAGTTCGGAGAAATGGGAGCCGCTAAAGAAGACGAATATTTCTACAAAAAGACAAAACAGGAACTTGGTAAGTTGAAGCACAGCAAACCACAACAAATGGAGCACATAAAGAAGGTCATTGAAAGACTCAAAACGGAACTGAAAGGATACGAGCACATGCTAGAAGAACTGGGAGAAAAGAAGTAACGGTACAAAGAAAAGAAAAAAAAAGGTTTTCATCCATAAATTATTAAAGTAAGAAGAATTGTCAAGTCCGAATTGTTTGAATCTACTCCAAAAGATGTCTAGTTCACATTTTGAAACACATAGACGTTTTCAAAATGCTTTAAATTTTCAGGATCATCTCTCAAGTTTCTAATGTTGGAACTCATAAGTGCTCATTTGTATTTTATTCTGTCAAAAAATGGTTATCAAATATTTCTAATTTTAATTTTTCTTGCAGAAATCGGTTATTGATTGTCTGAATTGTTCAAATTATTGTAATAGGAGGGGATACAATTAATTATTCATTGAAATTTATTTGCTAAGACCTTTGTGAACACAATAAATTATTGTAGTTGAAGAATTAATCTGTCTTCAATCCATTTGTTGTTTTTGAACAGTATCGTGAAACCCAAGTATTATATTATAAAAAATTGAAAGTTTACAATTTCTGCAAAGATTTCACAGCAGCTTCAATGTATTTTTCCTTTTCCTGATAATTAATTGCATTAGCTGCAAAATCAAAATAATAAGTTGTTATACGGGAAAAATTCATACAGGTTATAAGTAAGTGAAGATTTGTTGAACAATAAATCAAGATTTATCTAGATACTCTTTTAATGATTGAAATTCCAGAACAATTTTTTTACAATCTACTCCAATATTGTAACATCATTCACCTCATTAACGACGCACAAATCTCATCCTCGAGTAAGTTTTTGTATAATACAGAATTTTTTCTGATGAGATAGCTCACACAGTTGTGAGACCTGCGCTTGATTGATGATAATTGATGAGTTGGACCTAAAGTTTTAAGTAGGTTCCGAACCACTGGGAAGTGATTTTACAGCAGAGAACACAGTATTTCTTGCTGGCCAATCAATCGGTCAAAGTGGGCTCAGTAGTTCGTAACTTATCTTATGTGTCGGAACCGATATCTGACAGGGCTCTCGGCTATCGCTTTCCTACAATGCGCAATTAGAAACAAGTGAGAGACCTCCAATTCATTTCTATGCTCCACAAAAGGTCACCTAGCGTCACGTCACCACGCCTGCTTTTTATTTTCGTCAACCCCTACAAAATCCCACCTGTAACCACCTCCAAGAATAGAATATTATCCTCCTTACGCACCAGACAATCAATAAAACGGACAAGAGAAGAAAGTAAGGCAAAGCAAAGGTGATAAATTGTAATAGAATGGGACCATTGAGTACCGGGGTAGTAAGAATAATGGCCTACATCACCCCATGATCCCCCATAATAATGAACGGCGGTTCACCACTAGGGGCTGAAAAACGTATTTAGAGGGGATGAAAAACGCATTCCCTTCTCTAGTGACGCAAACCCACCCTTACAGCTTACACCTACCTTGTTCCTTCTTTCAGTCTATGTTAAACGTAATAGTGTATGCGTGAACAGAGTATTTCGGGAAGAAACTGCATTACTAAACCAGCTGACATGCTCAATACAGGATGTTTTAAAGGAGGGATCTAGGAAACTTATTATGCTTATTACTCTTATGCCCGGTTTCTGAGTTGTTCATTAAGTTTAATGGATCATTAAACCATTACTCCAGCTGTGTGTTAATGATCCATTATATATTTACAAAGCATTGAAATTGTACTACGATAAAAGCGGGGAAATGCGACTGTTTGACGCCCGCAGAGTTGCAAGAAATCAATTGAATGTGATTGTTCCAAGGCCTCACCTGACCATTTTCAAAAGATTTTATTTATATCTGGCACCTTCGTTTTTTAATCTACTCCCAGACAGGTTGAAGGAGTGTAGGATAAAGGCTTCATTCTGTAGACAACTACGTAATCACCTTGCACAGCAAGATGATGTAACAAGATATTTTAACAGCATAACATGAATTATATTTAGTAGAAATATAGGTTACTTGTGCATGTGGAAATGTTGATGTTATAGTCACTTATCCGAAAGAGTTTTAGTTTTTGTTCCATGTTGTCTTTGTATCTGACTGTTCAAGTATATTTTCAATGATTGGAGTTTGAATAGAGTTTGGTCCCATACATTGTCTTTTACATTTATGGGGTCTCTAATATTTGTCACATTCATGTTTTAGATAGGGTTAATATTGGGTCAAGAAGTGGAATTCTGTTTGCGGTTAAAAGTTGTCAGCTTATTCTAGACGCGGCTTTTAAGTCTAAAATTGGGAGCCTCAGCTGATTCAGGAGTATTTCTTTGATGTTTTTATATTTAATTTTATTTCATTTTTCTTTGTTTTTTTCTATTTTCTATTGTTTTTCCCCCCTCTTACCCTAACAGGTTCTGTAACCTTTGGGATTTTGTTATCCAGTTAAATGTTTTTGTATTTATTTTAAATGGAATTTTATTTTAGAAGTTGGATTTTTGTAATAGAATGTATAGGAATTTAGTATTTGTTGTGAATTGTTGTATTTTCTGGATAATAAAATTGGAGTTTTTGAATTGAATTGAATTGAATTGAACTTAATGAACAACTCAGAAACCGGGCATTATAAGAATAAAAGAGAAGGTTCTTATTAAAACACGTTTCGTTACAGAACTAAAGATGGCGAGGGTTAACAGCTATCCCTATCAATTTAATAATTTATAAATTTCAGTTCTTTTATTCCGGTTGTATTTTTATAAGGATTATTTGTGGGAGTGAGTGCAGTTATTCAAAGAGTAAGTGCAGTTCAAAATCGAAAACATTTTTCGAAAATTTGTTGTGCCTTTATGGAATTTGATAAGGTTAAATGGATGGATGGGTCGCCACGAGAATGGCATCATTTAACATGTATTCTTATGGGGGCCAATTCCGTTCTCCTGGCGATTCACCTAAAGATGTTAAAAAATGGAAAACAGTAATACATGTTACAAGTAATCAACAAATATTTGACAGATTAAACCAAAATAACCATGAAAAAAGGTTTTCAAGTATGAAATAAATGAGCTTTGCTAATTTATTGTACAAAATGGGTTTCTTCTGGCAAACTAGTCGAGAATTTAATTATTCTGAAGAAAAAATTTGAATAATCTAATAGGAAAAACACACCTAAACTTAATGAAATTTGGATTCTGATGAATCATATCAAACAAAAATATGTCTAAAATAACGCTGGCAACACTTAAATTTATCACTTGCACTTTATCTATACATATAATCGACAATAAGCACTGATCAGTAATGTCTTACACAAAAATAAGCAATCAAAAACAGATAAATCGATATTGTTCAATTGATAAAGAGTTTTCAATATTAATGTACAAAAATCAATCACTAAAAGTTAAAAGGCCGATCTAATATCAAATAACAACTGTACAATAATATTCAAAAAGAAACGTCTAAAAAGAACAATTAACTTACGTAGCACAAGTCCGTAATACAATAAAACCTATTAGTAGTCCACTGGTATGAATTAAATAGGAAAAATAATTATCACTATATGCACAGAATACGGTAATTAATTATCACTACTGACACACGTTATCTCGAAAAATTTCAAAGAAGACTGAACGAGTTTCTACAAATGCGTTCGCCTTAAATAGGTTTTTCTATAATCGAGAGATCTCTCCATTTTTCTATAAACTTCTAAATAAACAGATAAGGACACTCGCACTTTCCACAATATTCGATAAGATTCCATTAATTTCTAATCAAACAACTAGAACATTCTGCAAAGCTCCAAATAAACACCAAAAAGGTGTCAAAAGTAGAGTAATTAATTGCTTAGAAGTAAACATTTACATAGCAGATAACACCGAGAGCCACTGTTCATTCTTTCTCTCCATTTTCACTACAATACACTGCATTTGATACAATACACTACAATACATTTAAAACGTTTTTCTATTAACCGCTAAGAACAGGAGCAAGAACTTTCTACAAGCAAGAACATTCTACGTTCATTGATGAATAAAAAAATCTTAAATTTGTTCTGCCGTTCATCCACAATCAGTATTGATAAAAATATTAATTTAATATTGATAATATTATTCTAATTATCTTCAAAAATCATAGAATATCTAACCCCCTTTCTGAAAAATAAGTCATTCCTAGGTTTCGATGTATTTATCTCGTAAATACTCACTCCAACATATGAATTTAAAAAAAAAATTCTAAATTATTGATTTAAAAAAAGTCTTCAACCCTAGCATTTCATCAATTATTTGCAAAGAATAAATAGTACACTAGAGTTTGTATAAAATTGAATCTTGTTTCAAAAAATCCTCAATTCCAACACATTTCATAAATTTCTTGCTAAGATACACATAAAAATTCGAACTGATGTATATTATACTAAAGTTTTGAAACATTGAATTTTCTTATTTATTTATTGTGACAAAATTACAATGAATGTGAATGTGCAACAACTCAAGTACAAAACTGCTCTCTTCACAAATTTTGAATATGCTTTATGTTCCAAGGTTAATTTTAATGCATGAAAATTTAGATTTAATAAAATACTCCACTAAAAAATAATAAAAAAGTCCTAAATTTAAATATTTAATTCGCAAAGATGCTATGCATCAGGACCTGAATCGTTGCATATGTATAGTATCCTAGAGGCTATGAAAAATTGAATTTCGTTTTAAAAAGTCCTCAAAAGTAATCTTTTGTCATTTTTTTGCAAGGATATAATTCATACTACCTGAGTCTACGCATAGTATACTAGAGATTTAAAAGCATTAAAATTTGTTTAAAAAAATCCTTAATTCCAACATATTTCATCAAGTTTTTGCATAGTTACGCATAAAAACCCGAACCAATGCTTAGTATGATAGTAGAGCTTGTGGAACATTGAACTTTGTGTCCTCAATGCTAATATTTTTGCGAGGATATTGTGCATGAAGTCCAGAACCTACGCATAGCATACTAGAAGTTGTAGAATATTGAATTTCGTATAAGAAATCCTCAATTTTAATAAATTGTCAATTTTTGCAAAAATATTATGCAAAAAGAACTGAATTTTTTTTTTGATGATGAAGCCCACATAGGTCTGAGACCTGTGCGTGGGTAATGAGTTGGATGACGGTGATTTATGAGTTGGACCTACAGTTTTAGGTGGGTTCCGAGCCACCGGGAAGTGAATTGACCCGTAGTATACTAAAAAATATAGTACATTGAATTTCGTATAAAAATCCCCAATTGTAACTTAAATTTTTGCAAAGATAATATCCATAAATACCTTTATCGATGCAAAGAAGTTATGGAAAATTAATTTTCTTTTTAAAAAACCTTTATTTGAACATTTTGTCAATTTTTTGCAAAGTTAAAAACCCGACCCCTTAGTGTACTTTAACACAGTACATACAATACACACTGTGTTAGTGTGTAAGTTATGCGTGTTGCTAGCACTACTTCTTCCTTCAGTGGTGGCAGTACCGTGTTGTTGTTGTGAATGTTTCCGTAGAACACACCTGACCTCGTACCCCACTTTTAGGGGGGGGGGATTTACCTCCACCGCCCCCACCCCTCTCTCACCCTAAAATTACCCTAACCCCGGATGGCATATCGATCCCTCCAGTTTACCTGGGCGCGGATACAACCCGTTGTTGCAACTTACAACTGTTGCTTTAGACGCATTTTCTCTCTCACTCACACTCACGCTCAATCACTATCTCATCCACGCTCTCACTTACTCAATCACTCTCTCTCTCTCATCCTAAATCATATTCACTCACTTTTATTCACTAATTCTCTCTCAAACACACTCACTCTGTCTCTCTTTACTCTCCCGAGCTCTCTCATTAACTCACACTCACACTGTCTCTCTTTCTTACCTGGCCTCAGATACAACCCGTTTTTGCAATGTACAACTGTTGCTTTATCCCTCTTTTCTCACTCACTTCATCCTCTCACTCACCGATCTCCATCATCGTTGCCCGAAATCGTACTCTCTCTCTTCTCTCTCTCTCTCTCTCTCTCTGGCCAAGACTTCGCCTCTTTGTGTAATTCATCTCTCAGATCCAAGCTCTATTTTTGTTATGTTTTTTATTTTTTAAACAATCGCATCCATAATTTCTGCTGAACTATACCTTAAAATATATATTTGTTGTATTTATAATCTTTTCTACTCAAACTATTCAACCATTATGTTTACTTTTCAAAAACAACTGTACTTAACTTCAACTAGGGGATCTGAGAGTTGCTAATATTAATAATACTTTTATCATTCATATACATTGTAAATTTACACAAATAAAGTCATCTGAATCTGAAATCTCTCTCCTCTCTTTCTCTCTCACACACACACACACATTTTCTCTCTCACTCACTCACACGCTCTCTTTTTTTCACTCTCTCTCTCCTACCTGGCTGCAGATACAACCCGTTGTTACAACTTACAACTGTTGCTTTAGACGCTCTTTCTCCATCATTTCTCCCTCGCTCATATTCTCAATTTTTTATTCACGCTCTTTCACCACCCTCACCCTAAATCATACTCTAACTCACTTACTATTTTCTGCTCTCTCTCTCTCTCTCTCTCTCTCTCTCTCTCTCTTCCTCACTTAATCATTCTCTCCTTCACTCTCGATCATTCTGTCTCTCTTATTGTACGTCAATATAACTATTGGATCTGAGAGTTGCTAATCTTATTAATACAGTACTGTAATTATCCATATACATTGTAAATTTGCGCAAATGAAGTCATCTGAATCTCTTACTCACTCTCTCTCTTTAACGGGGTCCCTCGATCGCACGCACTCCCACTCACTGTCTCTCACTCTCTAACAATATTTAACCTAACAACATCTTTTTTGTCTCTTTGTTTTACTCTCAATCAAAAAATATCAATCCATAACTTTTATTATTATTGTAAATTAATTCTATTAATTACTTTGTTCTAATAATTCACATCCTTTAAATAATTTATTCATTTTATTTTAGTTTCTAACTTTCATAGCGTTTTTAGTTTACTTTAGCTTACGGTCAAGTGTTGATGAGAAGGATAACCTTGAATATGCTCTTCCAAGAATGGACATTTATATTTTCAAACTTCGCCGTTTCATGTAGATACATCTCAATCATATTATCGTTATTATATTCATATAGTTGAATAATTCTTTAGTTTAGCTTTGTAAAATTCATAGAAAAATTACAATACTTAAGTTATATATTTTCAACTATCATAATCTAGAATTTAAACTGTGCATTTTGTAATCTACACGAATAAAGTAAATAATCTAATCTAATCTCTCACACTAAGTCTCTCACATACCTTCTATCTCCCTTATCTCACATATATACAAACAAAATCACTCTCTTCCCCACACTCAAAGTCACTCATTCTTTCTCTCTCAGCCTCTCTTTTTCTAACCTGGTCGCATTATACAACCCGCTGTTACAACGTACAACTGTGGCTTTAAACGCTCTTTCCCCCTCTTCTTTCTCCCATTTGCTCATTCTTTCTCTCTCGCTTTCTCACTCCCTTCTTCTCATTCACTCTCTCTTGTTCTTTTCTTCATTTAACCCTCTCTTTCTTCTACTCCTATATATATTGCTAGCACTATAGCGGCATGGCAATAAACGTACCACCCACTTGTTGTACGTTGAGGCACTGGGGGCTTAAATTGGAAAACTTCATTGGTGTCACCGACCCTTTTTTACTTACAGCATTTTTGTAGCCGCAACTTGATAAAAAAACATAGCAGGAGCTAAATAAGCTGCTAAGCTAGTCGGTACCTATTTTTTATAAGCAAGTATTTTTAGTTCGAAAAATTGAGAGCTACCAAGGAGAATTAAATAAACCGGTGCAACGATTCGACCTTAAAATGCGATTATCATTTGCTTTCCTTAATTAAAACTCTTAAGCTTCAGTATCCTAGAACGCGTATTTAGACTGAATGGACAGCGGACAGGGCCGCATACACTACAAAATATAAACTCAAAAGGCTTTCGAAATAGGTCCTGTTTGTAATGGTGACCGATTAGATCGGCCAGCAAAAAAAACAAGACACTGTTCTCTGCTGTAAAATAACTTCCCGGTGGTTCGGAACCCACCTAAAACTGTACGTCCAACTCATCAATCACAATCATCAAATTCATTACCCACGCACAGGTCTCAGACCTATGTGGGCTTCATCCTAAAAAAAAAATAATAAAAAAATACAGTTTACAATAGTATAATATGGTAATGCATTCCATTAATTATATATAATCTGGTATTATATTTATATATATTTTATTATAAATAGTCTGCTTTCAATAATAAGTTGGAAGTTAACCTACAATTTTCAACAACACTCCATCTTGGTTCTTGATCTGTCCCGCGAGACATCACGATGGTATCCTACTACACTAAGTCAGTGGACACACACTCAAGATGAAAAGCTTTATCTCCAGTGTCTATCCAGTTTCATAGTGTTAAAGGTTATCAGCCTGATTTCTCGCGGGACAGATCAAGAACCAAGATGGCGTGTTGTTGGAAATTATGAGTTTTGTCAAAATTATTATTGAAAGTAGATTATGCATAGAATTTAATTATAAGGAAATAATTGCAGATTATATTTATATAATTAATGGAATACATAATTAAAAATAAATTATATAATTGTAAACTGTATTTCGACAGAAATAAGAGTTTATATAATTATTGTATTGTATGCGGCCCTCCGCTGTCCATTTAGTCGCGTTCTAAGGAACCGAAGCTTTAGGCTCGTTTCACACAATACATAGCCAGCAGTCGAGTAACCGTTGTCATTTACTCCGTAGTGACATTGTATCATATAGAGCACTTCACACTTACGCGATTTTTGAAATAATGTAATGAAATGTAATTATGCCGAGTAAACAAAACCGGTTACCCGATGCAGAAAGTGTGAAACTAGCCACACGCATCATTAAACTTCTAATAACAAAATATTTTCACATCTGAGCCATTTCATTAGCCTATTATAGTTTGAAAACATAAAAATAAAACAAACATGAATAAACCATTTGGAAAATGGTTGAACCAATTCCAAACACACCACTGATGAATATGCCAGAATAGTTGCTAGACTAGGGCAGCCAAAGCCTAGACCAAGGGCGCCTTTAAGGGCCCCAAATTCACAAAAAAGGTTAAAATAACAAAGGTTACATTCAAAGAAGGGCCCTTCGAATTTACTTTCTGCCCCGTGTACCCCAGAGACCCTGGCACTGGTCTTAATAAGCTTTGATAGTACACATTTATTCTGAAGAGTTTTTTAGTTCTTAAGGTTTTTTTGGATGAAGACCTGTGTGTGGGCAATGAATTGGATGATGTTGGTTGATGAGTTGGACCTACTGTTTAAGGTGGGTTCCGAACCACCGGGGAGCAGATAGTCTTTGTTTCTGGCCAATACAATCGGTCACCCTTACAAAGAGGATCTAGGCGTTCGTAGCTTATCTCTATCTGATATCCTATCTTCTACGACTCACGGCTATCACTTCCCTAATTCGAATTTTTCAACTTATAGAACCTGATCAAACTACAAGCAAAATGAAAGTGCTTAAATTTTTGAAACGTGAATTGATCGTGCTTGCTACTAACTTTCATCTTCCAATTTGTAACGAA
This sequence comes from Conomelus anceps, assembly GCA_948455865.1. NCBI lineage: Eukaryota > Metazoa > Arthropoda > Insecta > Hemiptera > Delphacidae > Conomelus > Conomelus anceps. Next base: position 14,768,166 of record OX418216.1, read on the forward strand.
GCATTTCCGGGTCAATGTCTATATAAACCTTTTTTTCATTAGTGGAGTAAGTTCAAAAAGTCCACAAATATAGGTAACTCTATGCGAAACCTTCTGTGAAGAGTAAGCAGAGGAATAAAGGAAAGGTAGAACCTTGGGTTCTAATTAATTTAGATTTCTAATGCCCAAATTCAATTTATAATTTATACACAATCTCACGAGACCTATATTCCAAACCATAGCCAGCAATCTCACCACCCAGAATCTGCCAACATGGTGAGTAATCAATATCAATAAACGCAGGCCCATTGTATTAAATAATTCTCAACTGAAATACGCGCAGATTATAGGCTGCCCCTAATTGGATTATCAATTATTAACAATTAATCAGCCTATACCTGGTGGGGGGGGGGGGGCTACCTACTCTATCAATCACTGTCTATTCTCTGGGTTTATCCAAGACATACAGTCTCAGCTTTCAATCACTTACAGCCCTTCTCCAAGTGGATAATAGCTTTCAAGGCAGAGTTAAATCAGAACGCCAAAAGAACCTCAAGCTCACTTCAAGCTACTCATTTCTTCACCTAAATCTTCTCGCTCATTCTTCTTCGTCTTCCTTTTGTCTTTTACCCTCGTCTCAATTTCTCATTATCAATCACGGTATCACTCATTGTCTTTCTCTCTCTTACCATTAGGTAAGCATAAGGATTTGCTCATCTCTTACTTATTTTCTCTCTTATTCTTGCTCTCACACACTCTCACTCTCTCTCTGTTACTCTCTTTCCTTCGTCCTCTGTTTCTTCTCATCTTCAATCTCTTTTTCTAAGCTTGCAGGAACGCCTTTCAGCAGTCACTTCCAATCATCTCCTGTCAGTTAACTAGAAAAGACTTTCGATCAATCCTCCTAAGAAGATACGAATTATTCATGCAATCTTTCTTGCTTCCTCCTCCTCTTCTTTCGCTTCATCATCTTCTTTTAACTCTCCTTCTCTTCTTGTTATTCTTCCACTTCTACTTCTTATTTTCCTTCACTCGTTTCTACTTCTTGGTCTTGTCTTTCTTCTTCTACATGTACTTCTCGTTCCTCTTCTTTCCTACTTCCAGTACTCATTTTCTTCCTATTATTCTCCTATTTCTACCTCTTGTTTTCTTTCTCTCGTCCCACTTTTCGGTCTTCTTTTTCTTCTTCTTTCCTCTACTTCCAGTACTTACTTTCGCCCTCTTTTTCTTTGCTCATTTCTACTTCTCTTCACTTCATCACCTACTTCTCTTTCTCACCTTCAATCACATCTAGTTCTTTTCTTATACAGTAAAGCCCCGATTATCCGCGGAATTGGGTGGCAATAGCACCGCGGATAGCAAAAAACGCGGATAACCCGAAAAAAGGGTAACAATGCGGTGAAATAGCTATTTGTGTAACTAGAGTGCAAAATAGCGTTTTTCTGCATCGAGAGAAACAGTTTTTTTCACGAGCCAAAGGCGAGTGAAAAAAGTTTCTCGAGTGCAGAAACAATACTTTGCACTCGTATTACACATTAAATTTTTCCTACAGTAATGTATAAAGTAATTTAAAGAGAACAAAACAGGACATACATAACCTGACAATTCCTCACATAACCTATCTTCGAATAAAATTGATTTCAACAACCACAACTACAACAACTATTTCACAGCTGAAGCAGAGTAGCCAACCTATTTTTGAATGCAGAATAGGGAACCTGCGTATTACATGCTCACTATTTTGTGTTGTTAGGTTGCAAATTTGGAGTGCGGAAAAGTACATTCCCGCACTGCAATTTACTTTCCCGCACTGGTGCAGGAATAGACTATTTTGCGTGCTACAGTTAGTGCAAAAATAGGCACTTTTTCGGGTCACTGTAGGAAAAAAATATTTCAGTATAAAAACTATGTTTTACTGTACAAAGAACGTATGTAAAACGTTTAAAATATGTACAGTACAGCAGAAACATTTGCTCTACATCTAAATCACTAAAATAAAGAACAGTAAACAAAAAATATATACTGCACTGTTAACAAAAGTGTTCAGTTACGCCTTTCTAAAAAATCAATCATTCGTTTTTGCTTCATGCTTTGAAAAATTAAAATTTAATTAACATTTTTTTGCGGCGCTCGCGGATAATCGGGGCTCTACTGTACTTTCTCGTCTTCACATTTCTTCTCTTTCTTTTCAATTTTCTTCTTCTTTTTCTTTCCCATTTTCTTCTTCTGATTCTTTCGCTTTTTCATTCCCATATTTTCATCTTCCACTCATTTTACTTTTTCTTCCTTTCATTTTTTTTTCTCCTCAATATTCACGAATGATCAAATCAAGCAAATAACGAGCTTGTGAAATGACTCAAATTTCCTTTGATCTCTCTCTTATAGATAGAGATTATATTATCATTTGTTTGCAATAGTTAATTACAATTATTTAGTATATTTATTAACAATTTATTGATAACATGCGTGAAAACTAACCAACGTTTTGTTTGAATTTAAACTATCTTATCGCACTTTTTCTTTGTCTTAGGCATCAGATATCCATAGAACAATTTGAAAGGAAAGCTGAATCATGCGAAATAGCTGAAATTTTTATGGGGCACAATAAAAGATGGCGTTTTTATGATTCCAGCTAGTTATAATATCTCAAAAGTATTCCTCACCACTCTTCCTCACTCTTTCCATCTTTTATATTCCTCCCTATCAAGTTCAATCTCATAAATCATCCATTTTATCACTATTACCGTCCGAGGTTCCCAGATTATATTATCATGATAATTGGATACGATGTTCTTCCTACAAATACAGAGATTGGGATCGTTATCAGAGAGTTCATTCAATTCATGAATCTGTAGCCTGATTATCAGAATAACTATTGTAAGGGCTGTATTCTCATACTCGGTTTAAGCTTAGTTAAACTTAAATGCCCGTTCAAGTTAAACAAAGTTTAAACTCAGCTCTGTATCATCAATACAATTTCACAAGCCGTTTAGTTAAAACTAGGTTTTAAGTAAAACGCAATGCAAGATAAACTTGGTTGGCAATAGTACCAATGTTATCTGGTCATATGATCAGATGTGAAAATAAATGTAAGGTTATATTTCATAAATTGCATGTTTTGATCAGAAAATAGCTTTAATACTTGAGTTTTCTGTTCGGTTCTACATTGATAATGATTGACGTTATCGCAAAGCGCTTGAAAACCTTGCCATAATGATGAAGCAGAGTCAGTTGTATCAAAAAATTGAACTAATCGATTTTTACTCTCTATTGTTTCAACATTATCTATACTGTATAAACTTTATAAAAAATTTCCAAGTAATAAATACGATTTCTCCACTGTTGTTCAAACGGTGATTTTATTGGAAACATTTTATTTCAAGAACTCTGTTGTGGAACTCAACTCTGTAAATTTACGATATGGAACTTTTTTATGTGATTGAATAATTAATTATGGGCTGTCAATTCCTTTGATACATTCAAATTTAGTTCTTATCCATTAGTATTTAAAGGTAATAATTTATTTATTGAAATTAATTCATGATATTTACTACAGCCTTATTCAATTCCACCATAAAAACCTTGATTCAATTCACAGATTAAGTTAACCGGGAGTTTAAACCAACAAAATCAGCCATTCAAAGTAAACTGCCAGTTAAACTTTGTTTGCGGTTTAAACTAAGATTAATAACACAATTCACTAATTCACTAGGTTAAACTAAGTTTAACCTAAACGTATTTAAACTGCAATTGAGAATATGGACCTTAAATTTATTTCTTATACAGGTATTGTGACGACAATTTATTGTACGTCACGCTTGTGAGTATGCTTGTTGTTGATGGTCGCAATACTGAGGTATTTTGGGCGTGCCTTGCCGTGAAAGGGAGGTATAATGGGAACAGGTTTAGGACTTGGATGAACTTTCCCAATCAACAAGTCCCAATTACCTATTCCCAGATACTCTCCACTTTATTGTTGTACTCCTGGCCTCAATAATGCCTCCAGCTGATCCGATGAAATCCTGCCGCTCTAGAACTGAGGTCTACAGACTAGGCAACACTCCACGGGACGGTCAAGCCGGGAAAGTAAATGAGAAACCAAGAAATAAATACAATATCAACAGTTATATTGGCAATAGCCCAAAAATTATAACAAGCAGAAAATTGAAAATAGGAGCTGTTGTATTTTAACAATCGGCTCAAGATTGAAATAATAAATTGAAATTTGGTTTTTAAACGATAAAGAAACAGATTAATTAATATGATTTCTATGATTGGAGAGAGAGAGATTAGGGTGCTCGCGTGGAAATTGAAGATTTGAGACCATGTGCATACAACTAATGGTTAACTCTAATTAAAATCTATTTTGACCCAGATATCTGATTTTCGTCGGTGCTAGCCTTATTTATTTTCAATATCGGTGCACTAACATGAGCTCATGTAATATAAATTTTTCTGATGTTGAAGATCCATCTTGTTTCCACTAATATGTATTATAAACTTAAAAAACACTTTTAAATGGAAATTGACACACGCCATAACGTGAGTCAATTCCCATTTAAAAGTGTTTTTTAAGTTTATAATATAGATTTTTCACTCACTTTGATACTTGGTGGTGCTGATTTTCTGACCCCACGCACACGATGCTGCCGATACTTCTCGAATTTGGTCGACGAATCCTGTTCTTCTCTATGGCGAATAACCGGATACTGGTCGCGATTTGTTACTTTGAAATTTATTCACTGTTTAATTATATGAAGCTGAACTTTCTCATATACGGTGCTTTACACTTAAAACATTTAGAAGACTTAACAAATATTGGACGTTTAGGCCTATTCACGCCGCTGGTTCTTCCGGAATTCTCCTTACAAATTTTTTCTCAGAAAAATAGAGCCCTCAAATCGAACCTTCTAGAACTTTTATGCAAAATCGTGTACCTATCCTGGTGGATAATTATTGATTGTTGTGATCAGAAACAATGACGTCAGGATCAACAGCTGACCGCCATGAAAAGTAGTTCACAGATAACGGATTACACAAAACAATGAACATGTATAAGAGCTAGTGGGACGAATTATATAAAAATAAATGCAATCCCCTTTTAACTCTAAAGAGCGCAAATTCAAAAATTTACATATGAGCCGTATGTGCCAGATACGGATATCATATTTTTTTTCACAATGGTACATGATAGTAAGTAGTATTGCGCGTCTAGTAGTACTATGTTCTAATTGCTAATTTTTACAAAAAATATTACTTGTAACGAATTATACAGAAATAAATTTACGAAATACAAAAATAATTAACGGTGCTATAACTTGTCGTTATCTGACTAGAGTGATAAACAAAATAGTGAATTGCTATGCTCGAAATGGATACTGTTGCTGTAATTCTTCTATTATTTCGGTGAGTTCTTTACTGTTATTACTGCATGATACTATTTTTTTTATTTGTTTGATTTTGTTTTGCCAATTTGCACCAATAATGTGTCCCCAATATAAATTACGCTAGCATGACTTGTCATAGATGATAATATTTTTGCGATTGTCTGACTTGGTTCTATTTAATAAATATTGGTTGAGCTTCTGATATTTACAATATTTTCTAGGGGTTACTTTACCCACAAATAAACAAATAATTTGCTATTTAAATTTACATAAATGATAATATAAAGGAATAACAATAACTTATGAGTATGTGAGTAGTTCTTCGCCGGTATTAAATTTTTGGTGTGAAGCTTTTTGTCTTAAAAATAATTTCTTTTTTGTTTCGGAAATTTGGAGGTATAACATTTTATCATCCTTTCTTATTAAACATTTGGCTCAAAAATCTTGATCCATGACAGTATGTATTGGTGATAATTTATTTATTGAAATTTACTAATGAGATTTACTGCCTTATTCTATTCCACCACGGAAACCTTGCGTCAACTCTCGGATTAAGTTTAGAATTAAGCAGTCGCTATGTAATCGAAACGAACATTAAATTTGAATAAGTTCATTATTTAAATAAGCCATTTTGTCTAAATAAGCCTTTCCCACACATTTCCTAGTATTTGAATATTTATAGTTTCTTTAGCTCTTGTTTGAAAAAAAAAAGCCAAGGGACAAAGAAAAAATAAACGAAAAGACAAGAAATCAAAACGAAACACTATTCTTTGAATATTTCAAATTGATATATTTCCTTCAGCTTATGTATCGAAATGAGCGTGAAGGGGAAAAGAAAAAACGAACGAAGAGACAAGAAATGAGAATAAAATTCCAAATCCCTGAGATCTCAATAATCTTTTTTTTTTTTGTTCCGGAGGATGAAGCCCACATAGGTCAGAGACCTGTGCGTGGGTAATGAATTGGATCAATTGGTTGATGATGATTAATGAGTTGGACTAGCAGTTTTAGGAGGGTTCCGAACCACCGGGAAGTGATTTTACAGCAAAGAGCAGCGTCATTTTTGCTGGCCAATTCAATCGGTCACCTTTACAAAGATGGCCCAGGAGTTTCATAGCTTATCTCTGATTGAACAGATACCTGCTACGGCACTCGGCTATTACTCTCGCTTTACAACCCTTTGATTTTGTGCTTCTTATTGTTTGTGTATTCCAAATTGCTCTCGTGAATTAATCCAATGTTTCTTGTTTTGTGATGAGAGTGAAGAAAGAAAATGAGGAAGAGAAAAGAAATAAAGAGAAGAGAAATGAGAAAGAAAGAAAGAATGACGAAAATAATAAAAATGGTCAGAATAGAAATAAACACATTTCAACTTCTGTGAAAAAAATCGATTATCCAGACAAAAATGTCGCTCTAGATAAAAATTCGTTAATTAGAGGTCGTCTTGTCAAAATTTCAATGTAAAAGGACGTCATAATTTTTCTTACGTATTGGATTTCGTTATTTGGAAGTTTGTTATGAAGAAGTTTGGCTGTTTATATGTGTGTGAGATGTTTAATTTATATTAGAGTGCACAATTACTACCTCTCTAATCAGCACATTCACCAGTAGGATATTCTGCCATATTTGTGAGGTAGTAGGAGTGGGGTAGAAATCGACCCCTGTGATTTACATCTGTCAAAATCAAGACATCTGATTGGCTGTTTGCAAATTGCTGTGTGGTGGAGAGGTCATACCTTAGGGACTCGACATTCACCATTGGCTGATGTAATTATCAATATGCAGTAGATATAGGTGTATATATCGCGTTTATATTGCTGCTGATCTGGTAGAGATTGTGTCTCAATTTCATGGCAATTACTGCGGGATTATTGTGCTTTCTCTTACTTAACTACTCTCACTCTCTCTCTGATTCTTTCTCACCCTCACTTCCCCCTCACTAACTAATTTTCTCTCTCACTTTCCCTCTCTTCCCCACCCAATCACATTCTCTTTTTTGTCCTCCCCTTCACTTTCTCTTCTCTCAACACTCTCTCACTTACTCTCTCTTTTTCTCTTTCCCTTTCACACTCTTGCACTTTAATTCTGTTTCACTCACACTTTATTTTTTTATTTAATTAAATAATCCTATTCTTTGTGACTATGGACTACTTTGTTTTTCAGTATTGAATATGAAAAGGGGCAACCATTTATCTCTATCTATAAAAGGATGATACCCTGACTCACTCATCAACGCAGAGCCAAAACTACTAGGCCTATGAACTTGAAATTTCGTATGAACAATCTTTATAGGATTTCACCGTGCAATAAGAAAGGATTTTTCAAAATTCGCAATTTTAGGGGTGTTTTTAGGGGGTTAAAGTTTTGCCTATGCAAAGCACGGGTACATGGCTAGCTAGCTTACTGGGATCTTTTAATCATATGGAAAATAATTTGAAATTTTTCGATCTGCTGTACACGCTGTTTCGATGGACAAGCTGTTTGTGTATTTTGCAAATCATCATTCACCTAACCTACTAAACTTGCCAGCCAAACAGCTTAAAGGAACAGCTGATAGAAGTCAACAGTTTTTAATCATATGGAAGCCTCCTTAGCGGCGTTATTTACGCAGTCTGGTACGCAAAAACTTAGCATGTAGGATACCGTACAGTCGGAGCCTTGCAGTATGTAGGAAACATATGACTGGGTATGATGAAATGTAATTATGCCGGATTGATGACATCTGTTAACCAATGCAACTAGAAATTTGAAATGTATTCTCAGTAGGAGGTGGCGAATAATAAAATAAAAAACCTAGCTTCCACCCTAATAGTCGTGGAAGGTTTAAATTTGAAATGTTCATTGAGAGGTGGTGAGTAAGGTCTTACTGTGTAAGAAAACAACGAAGGAGGCCTCTCTGATCAGCTGGAAGAGCCCTAGGACTAACTTCTTCCCTAATAGTCCTAGAAGGTTGAAATTTGAAATGTAACCTCAGTGGGAGTTGACAAATAATAAAATCAAGAATTTTTTATGAGAACGCAGCAACGCGCGTTGGGCCAGCTAGTTTGTTATAACCTTTTTTTAAGTTTTCACTTTCAATTATTATTACTCTCTTTCAATTTCAATTATTACTGTTCTGTTTTAAATTGAAATACTGACTTTCCGATTTCTTATGTATACTTTTTCTTATGATGTAAACGTTTTTTTTTAAATTTTTATCTCTTGTTTGATTTTGTAAATTGTATGTGATGGGTTTGGATGGGGCTATTCACAGCCTCGCTTGAAAATGAATAAATAACTTTTACTATCTCTCACCCTCACTCACTCATTCTCTATCTCTCTCTAAATTATAAAATTTACACCAATAAAGCAGATCAATCTAATCCCTTTCTCTCTCTATTTCTCCCACACTTTCACCCCCTCTCATCATCTCTTCCTTTATCACTCTCTCTCTCTCTTTCGTATTATCTGTTACTCTCCCTTTTACTTCTCTCACACACACTTATCTTCATCTCCTCTACTCTCTTTCCCAGACTCTCTCTTACACTTTCAAAAATTCACTCTAATATTTCTATTATTTTCTTCTTACAAACACTATTAGTATTTTTTCCTCAACATAATTATAGTTCTACTTCCTTAGATAATAGAGAACAACCATAATTATTGAGTTTAAATTGATTGTAAGTAAGGTTTAGTGGAATCTATTCATTATTACTTCTTAATTCTTCTTGTTTTAGTAGCTTATACAGTTTTAAAGTTGAATTTAATTTGTTCTTCTCTATTTTCTTTTCAATTACTTGACGTTTTTTCTCTGTCATATCAAGTTTGATAATTCATTTTAACTTTTATTGTTTTATATTAACGCTTCCTATCTCTTTAACAGACCTTACTGATTTCTATTCTGTTTAATCTTACAAAATTTTATTCTTTTATTCTGTATAAACTGTTTCTAGAAGAATTCAATGGTAGGTTGAGTGTAAGATAGGGCTCTTTAACCCTAACTCCGCCCTTTTGTGTAAATGAATATTACAATTCATTTATTATGCAAACATTCTCATTAATGTCAGTAATCAAACTTACAAAACAGTGTAATAGTAACAGTGAGAACGTATCGTCTTTGATATACTTTTTATCTATCTTCCATGAATTTAGTGATATCATTCATTTTAAGGTTATAGTTAATAGTCATATAAATTGTAATTTTACTCAAGTACAGCTATCTGAATCTCTTACATACTATTTTTCCCTCACTCTCTATTTCTCACAAACTCTCATTGTAGGTTTCAAGTGGAAGCTTCAATTTCGCACTGTTATAATATTCAGTGCAATATTAGATGTGACTTCTCACTCATTCTCTCTCACTCTCTCTCTCTCTCTCTTTCTCTCTCTCATTCTTCACCTCTTCATCTATCTATCGATTTATCTTTCTCCGTTTTTTGACCATCACATAATCAAATTTCAATTTTCATCTGTCAACTCAACAATATTGCACCACACACATCCTTTCCTTATTATCGAATACGTCTCTCTTGATTCCAATGCTTCGAATTCCAATTTATTTCTTATTTACAAACAAATAATAAACAGAACAGGATGAATATTACAAAAGTCACATTTGACGTTTCAAACATTCATATATTCAGTGATTTCCATCGAAAGTATGCAGGCGACAGGCGTTGTTTTCCGTATTTGAAATGATGAGTATTTCAATGCAATGTTAGGTTGGCATTCTTCTGTATTGGGTAATTTGATTTCAATGAATTAAAACGAAGCAAAACGTAGAACTCGATGCTGGTTTATGGAAGCGGAATACAACTGACTGGTATATCAATAACAAAAGACGATTTGAAATAAAAAAATCTAGCTATCGTGATTTAAATCTCATATCAACCAACAAAGATTCCTTTCATCTACGAGTACGTTATACATTGAAATTGAAATTATATTTATTCTTCTTCATAAAATATTACAATTTGATTACATAACATCACAGCGACCAATTATTTTTATAGTATTTTATTTATTGGTTTTTTCTTACTTGTTTAGTTTTATTTCTTTTTCTACACATACATTAGACTAATATTCAATTCAATTTACACCATAACCTTCATTTTCCCTATTCTTCTTTTTTGTAATGTGTATTATATAATTGATTTCCATTTTGTAATTTTGTAGTTTATATTATGTTGGCAACTGCTGAAAAACCCACAAGGTTTAGCGGGACCATTATTTGGAACTTGTAAATAAATAAATAAATGATTGATTGAACATGATTCATTGAAGAAGGTTCTTCACAACTTCACATGGGTGAATGCCTGTGAGTGAGGAACGAGTTCTTTCATACAATACATAATTTTTATACAAAGTTTACAAAAAAAGAGTTTATATAGAAACACGATATCAATTATCATGATGGACATATATGGTACGAGTTAATTAGAATATAATACCATATCAATACTATACTAACAAAATTTAATATCCATTACTTATAACATATGGAAATCAATACATAATTAAACTGATCCTAAGTCTACAGAGAGAGAGAGAGCAATTCATTGATTGAGACCAGTGAACCTTGAAACATCAGCCAAAACACAATGCAGGCCCATACACACCACCACTTTCACACACGCGCGCCAACTGGCAATAATTAGATAGAAAAATCAATATATGAAAAAACTTATCGACTATTTATGCACTCAATCCGAATATATTGATTCTATGTACTCATCTAGCTCATCACGATTAATACTTGCCAGTTATTGAGTAATTTTTTGTAATGGCTGATTATTTTGATATTTGAGTTATTTATTTGTTCAGGTAATTTTGAGTACAGATATTAACTTTTTAGTATGAGGAAGTAGCATTGAAAGATTTCATCAATCTGGCAACAATGATATCAATATTTGAATCAGCCCTAGTTTGATAAATGCGACAAATATTTGAGAAAACTGATGTTCCATGTTTAATAATGTACTGAATTAAGGTTTTGATACAGAGTTGCAAGACATTGAGAACTTGGAAGTCTTTAAATAAATGTTCTGTTGATACCTCCGAGGTCGATTTAGTGCGGTCTTTATCACCATTTTCTGTATTAAGGTTAAAGGAGCAAGTATTGTCTTAAATGCGCCTACCCAAGCAATAATTCCTTATTGTAAGATTGATTGTATGCAGGCATAGTAAACCTGTTTAAGTGAGGAGTAAGAATACCACTCAGAGTAGAGAATATGTGAATGAATTTTTGTAGCTTATTTCTAACATACTGAACATGGGGGCCCATCTTAACCTATTATCAAATTCGACTCCCAGATATTTATACTTTGATAAACACTCAATACAATCACATGAAACACATTCTTCTGGGGCGTCACCCCTACTCTAGAACATGACACATTATTTTCTTTATTTGTAGTAGGTAGGGTAATTTCCATTAACCTATAAATTTATATATAAAAATTGCAATTATTTGTAGTTGTAGATGTAGTTTCATACTATGTACATATAGTTTTCGACGTTTTTCTGTAGCCTATTAGAAGTAAAATATTTATTTACTTATAATTTTCTTCAAAAAAGTAACGCTGAATTAGCATCCAATTTGAAAATAGAATACTGAATTGCAGATTAAACTACGTTTAGATTAAACTTAAAACTTAAACTTTGAATCGTATTATCAATCTTAGTTTAAACCGCAAACAAAGTTATAGTGGCAGCTTGTTTAAACAGACCATTTCGATAGTTCCCGGTTAATCTAAGAATTGACAAAAGGTTTTCATGGTGCAATTGAATAAGGCTAAAGTTAGTTAATCCAACTAATAAATTTCAATAAATACTTATCAATTGAAATGAATTACACGAATTAACTACATCATAATTATTCAATCATATAAAAAGTTCCATAATGTCAATTTACAGAAATAAGTACTATAGCAGAGTTCATGAAATAAAATGTTTTCAATAAAATCACAGTTTGAACAACAGTAGAGAATCGTATTTATTACTTGAAAATATTTAATAAAATACAAACAGGTTCAAACAGATAAGGTTCAAAACAATAGAGGGTAAAAATCAACTAGTTCAATTTATTGCAATTTTTAACGAATTTCTTCAAGTCTTTTCAATTTTTTGTGACTAGAAACGTTTGTGGCCATTTTATGTGGTTATGACTTTAAAGGCTTTATTATCACTTACCCGGTGGTTCGGAACCCACCTAAAATATTAGGTCCACCATGTTCCCCGTAACATGGCACAAACGGCGAGGTGGAACTACTCGTAAGGGTCTCCCCACCATTAAAAGCCATACGCTTATTATTATTTATTTAAAGGCCTGTATACGAGTCATACAAAGAGCAAGTACAAGCTGGTAGAGAAAGTCAACTCATTCTTGGCAGTGCGTAGAAACACATTTTATTTTTTCTCTACGCAGCGTGCACAGTGTTCCAAGCGGCTGTACAGAGAACTAGTCATGTAAGAACATGTTGAAGCAGAGAATAGTACTATCAGTAGAGAGCCTTCATCCTTCAAAAAAATGGTAGAGGGACTAATGCGCAGGGAAAATTCATACAACTGCCAAGATTGAGTTGACAAGCTATACTGTTTAACGGAATTGAGAAGTCATTTCAACTACCTTTTTCCGTCATTCCAACTCGACAGTTTCAGATAAAAAACCCCAACTTCTATTTTCCAGCTTTTGTACTGATTACTTCAACGAGATCTGCTAAGCAAAACGGATCTAGTAGCCGAGTTACATGAGCATTCATCCAACAATGGAGAATTTTAATGAGGCAGAAATTAATAATTGAAAGCGCACATTAATTAACGTGCCTGCTCACAATGGAGCTGTGCGAAGGCGCATACAATCATACAAGTTTCAGTAGCAGCAAGTGGGACAGAAGCGGCGGCGCAGACTCTTGTATGCAGAGCGTCTTCTTGTTCAATTTCAATCGCTGTATGGGGCAAAACCATTAGGATGGCTATTGTGCATAGACTGGAAGTGAGTGTGATGAGCTAGTGGATGCAAGATGAGATGAATGGAAGGGAGGGGGAGAGGGCGAGAGAAGATGGGAAAGTAAGAGTGAGGGTGAGAAAGAGTAATGGTGTGAGAGATGGGGTAAGTGTAAGGCAGTAAAATAGATAGAGGATTGATAGAGTATGAAAATGAGAGATTTTGTAGGTACACGAAAGTGAGAACAAAGAGAAGGAGGAGAGGAGAAGGAACAGGAGAAAGATGAGGCAAAGAGTAGAAAAAAGAAAGAATGAATATATTTTTAAAAGAGAGAATGATCGCAGACGTGGAAATGAAGGATAACTATATATCTGAGAAAATTGGAAGTGGATGTACGACGGTGTAAGAGGGAGAAAGAAAGAGGGTGCGAGAGTAAGTGAATGGAAGTGGAGATTGAGTGAAAGAGAGTGATGTAACTGAGAGAAAAAAAGAAGAGAAAAAAGGAAAGAAGAGACAGGAGAAATGTGCGACGAAAACGATAGAAATTTATTTTTGAAAAAGAATGAGGGAAGATATGGAAATAAGAGATGACTCAATATCTGAGATAACAGATTGGAAGAGACAGAGAAAATTACAGAAGAACAAGAGTTTGGAGTAAGATGAGGGAAAAAATTAATAAAGGATAGAAGAAGAAGAGGAAATGATGGAGAGTGGTAGAAGAGAAAGGAGGAAAAATAAGTGAGAAACATTGGAGACAGGAGCATTTTAGGAGATATTAACTAAAATGCAGATCTCTAAAAATCAAAACAATCCGAGGATTTATTATATTTTTTGGTAAAGAAGAAGAAAAAGAAGAAGAAGAAGAAGAAGAAGAAGAAGAAGAAAAGAGAAAGAAAAAGGAGATAAAGAAAAGGAGAAAAAAAGAAGAAAAAGAAGGAGAAAAAGAAGAAGAAGAAGAAGGAAAAGAAGAAGAAGAAAAAGAAGCAGAGGGAGGAAGAAGAAGAAGAAGAGGGAAGAAGAAGAAGGAAAAGAAGAAGAAGAAAAAGAAGCAGAGGGAGGAAGAAGAAGAAGAAGAGGGAAGAAGAAGAAGAAGAAAAAGAAAAAGAAGAAGAAGAAGAAGGAAAAGAAGAAGAAGAAAAAGAAGCAGAGGGAGGAAGAAGAAGAAGAAGAGGGAAGAAGAAGAAGAAGAAGGAAAAGAAGAAGAAGAAAAAGAAGCAGAGGGAGGAAGAAGAAGAAGAAGAGGGAAGAAGAAGAAGAAGAAGAAGAAGAAGAAAAAGAAGAAGAAGAAGCAGAGAGAAGAAGAAGAAGAAGAAGCAAAAGAAGAAGAAGGAGAAGAAGAAGGAGGAGAAGAAGAAGGAGAAGAAGAAAAAGAAGAAGAGGGAAGTAGAAGAAGAAGAAGAAGGAGAAGAAGAAGAGGGAAGAAGAAGAGGGAAGAAGAAGAAGATGTAGAAGAAGATTTAGAGGAGGAGTAGGAGTAGTAGTAGTAGTAGTAGTAGGAAGAAAAGGAAAAAGAGGTAGAAAAAGAGGAAGAAGAAAAAAATAAGATATACTGTATTATAAAGAAGGAATAATGAAAGAAAAGAGGAAAGAGACGCAAAGGTGGGTGAAGAAAGAAGATGGGGTAATAGTAAGGAATGATGGAAGATGGAAACTTTGTTTTTAAAACGAACGGATGTAGGTGGGATGAACCGATGATGGAGCATAAGGGAGGAAATGGAGGATTGTTGGGTGGTGGGAGGAAGAGCAGGCAAGGGTCGAGACTGTACTTTGCACTACACACGGGATAAACCATGGAAACTAATGGGTTTATTCACGTAGCTATGGGGCCGTCCATCCATTTACGCACATGCACAAGCGTCCTCCTCAATTCACCCCCACCCCTCCACAACCACACACACACACACATCACTTCTGCTCCAACTGTTGCACTATTATTCCTTTCAGCTCTAGCGCAAACTTCAATCGGCTGAAATACTCCACTTGTATGGAGATGGAGATTGAAGAATGGATATTCATGTTATAACACACCTGACTGGAACTCCACCAGTCTTGGGTTCGATTCCCGTTACAGCCTGGCAATTTTGTGGTTTAGACTGTGCGCTCATAATGATTTTCGAAGTTTCTTTTATTGGATGCTATTTTAGTGAAAAAAGGAGTCAAAAAGTTATTTAAATATTATCTGTTGCCATGAGAAATAATTTTGTCATGAATTATTTTTTGAAACAGGGGGGTTCAACGCTCAAAGTAGAAATTCCTTGGCTGTTTGGGACAGTTCATCTAGGGGTTAGTCATAATTTGTTTTTAAAGCCTCTTGTGTTGGATGCTATTAAGGAATTGAAATATTATCGGTTGCCAAGAGAAATAATTTTTTCTATGTATCATTTTATGAAATCTGTGGGATAAAATTTGAAATTCCTCAGTTTTGGGGCAGGTCATCTTCCCTACCTTTTTATACATTTTTTTTTAAATAATTAAAGATTATTTCACTGCAAGCATTTACATTCCAATAGACATAAAAGGAATTAGACAGTAAAATATTGTACACTATAAAAACAAAATATAACAGCAGTGCATCCCTCTTTAGGTTCAACCTGTGTGGAGGGATGGCTCGCACTCTAAATAAGCTGAAAAATAATTATTATAAAAGTGATAGATAACTTAAATAGTTATATAGTTAAATAGTTATAACTTAAATAGTAAACATAAATAGTAGGCCAACAATCTTGAACAATAATATAACAAACTTATAGCAGTAACTGGCAGTAATAATAATTATAGAATAGTTATAATAATAATAATAATAATAATTAAAACACACCTTAGGGAATACAATGACATAATTTCTATTTCAATCAAACATTTTGCTCAAAATTTTATTTTTGAAAAACTCAAAATCAAAAAAAGTAAGTATGATAAGCATGTACGTAGTAAGCAGATGACCAAACACAATATTTTCCTTTGTTTATGAATTTTTAGCTCTCACCGTACGAAGTAAATAGGGGGATAGCATTATAAGTACGCTCCTCTGTCCGTACGCATAAAACTTCATACGTTGCTATGGCAATACAAAATAAACAGTCAAATGCTGAGGTTAGGTTGAACAAAAATGGACTTTTGAGGAGTTAAAACACTGACTATGAAAGCGTCTCCTTTGAATTTACCTTAGGTAGATTTATTCCACTTTTTTATTTATGATGTTTTGTTCATGAAATTCGTTCATGAAACAAAAGCAAAGTTAAAGAGTACACGACATGTACAAATACACATATTCAACCTTTCAAACACGACAATAATTTAAATTGCAGAGTATTGAAAGCAATAACGGTGGTAGAATGATTAAAATAACAGATATTTATAGCCTACGCAATATTCAAAGAGAATTCAAACACAAAAATAAATTCTTGATAGGAAAGTTTATATTTTAAATACAGTATACATGAATGAACCGAGAAAAAATTGAATCAAAGCCTACTAATTAGAAAGTTGCAATATATTACATCACATTATTTTCATGAAGCAGCCTCATTGGTTGAAGCTTAGTTCGTAGGCGGTGATTCGCCACTAGAAGCAACGTTGAGCAATAAGGAGCCAGCATTTTATTGTGGGACTCCTCCCACTTCATGGAGCAATCTCATTGGTTGAAAGCTGTAATATGCTGTCTTTTGCACAAAGCAGCTTCGGCTAATAAGGAACCAGCAAATTCATCGTGGGACTCCTTCTATTTCATGAAGCACTCTCATTGGGAGAGAGTATTATGGAACTATTTTGTCTTGATATTTCATTACAACTATGTGTGATTTATTTTATTACCATGTTTGTGGTGATCAAAAACGTAAGATCCACGAGAAAAATCAGAAATAAGAGTTTGAATTCCCGTTAGAATTCAAAGTTTGTACAAGGTCAATATTAATTATTTATTTATTTACATTGTACGTACGGGATACAAAAGGTATCATTTCAGAGGAGTGTAAGTGGAATTTCAGAATACTAATTACAGAA
Source organism: Conomelus anceps (assembly GCA_948455865.1). Taxonomy (NCBI): domain Eukaryota; kingdom Metazoa; phylum Arthropoda; class Insecta; order Hemiptera; family Delphacidae; genus Conomelus; species Conomelus anceps. The sequence continues at coordinate 14,785,455 of OX418216.1, forward strand.
ATATTAGGAATGTCCAAATGGAATATCGTTTGAATCAAGGTTCAGAACAAGATAAAAAAGTCTCTTCACTTTCACTGTCAACACTGAAATTTGTGACATCTCACGGTTCAAAACAAAAAAGGTAAATAAGTTTAGTAATTAAAGTTATATCAATTTCAATAACAAAATATCTCAGCAATATTTATTCTAAATTGTAAACATTCGTTATCACCTTTTGAACTTTAAACACGCTTTTAATGCAACTAATCATACAGCACAAAATCTCAATCTCAGACTATTGGTCAATATTGCGATAATTCTATTCCATTACTTTCAAAAAACATTGTCGTCAGTTTTAACGATAATATTTTGTGACCTTGAAAAAAAATTGATATTATCATTCATTATTTACTAAATAAATCCAGTGCCAATAACCGATATAAAAGCCTGGCTATTTCTAGTTATCACATAACTGAATATTGATGAAATAAGGCCCAATAAATACCCTATACAGCACAGTTGAAACGTGTTACAAAACCAAAGCCACAGACAAAATGGCGACCACTGTTCACTATCTCCGGACTGACAGTTGAAAATTAAGTCCACCACTGGACTGGAGAATTTCGAGAGATAATTATTGTTCAGTTTATGCACGAAAACAGTCCAATTTGACGTGAATTAGCAGCGAAGTGAATTGTGGGACAGCTCACGTTTGGACTGATTGGAAAGCCATTATCAACTGTCATTGGTTTTGTCGTCACATTGTCTCCCAATAAACTATCGCTTTTCACATGCAACCGTATAGATTTTCCGGAGTTTTCTCTCTATTTTCAAATGGTTATCCTCACTTTCCAGGACGATTTCCCAGTTTCCGATAGTTTACCTCACTTAACTAGTAGTTTATGCAACGATTGTATTATGACTGTCTTTAAGCAAAAAATAGAATAGAATAGAATGGCTGCCTTTATTTATTACCTGGGAGGGCGAAGTTAGAGCGCAGCCGGCCCTTTCTTCTACTTAACCCTCCCCTACAATTCTGATTAAAATAAGTAAAAATAATTATTAGAATAGAAGAACAAAAACAGAACTAAAAAATAGGAGATTGAAAAAGGATTATCAGGAGAAAAAAATTAAAAGAAAGAATAATTAAAGAAAGAGTGAGATGTAAGCGAGTGTTCTAAAAATCTTACGAGTTGCTTAAAGGCGAAATACAATAGCTGCATGAAATATTTCATTTAAATTTCAAAAAATATATTTTTATGAAATATATCATTATAACCCACATTTTTGTCAAATCAAAAAATTTATCTTGAAAATAATTTATTGTCTCCCATGTTCAGAACAAAATACACTAGCAAAATAATTTTATGCAATATTTGATCTCCGAGTATCAATAAATTACGTTCAATTTAACTTGCCAATGAATCAGATAACTTCCCCAAAATAAAAACATAACCTACAATGCGTGAATGTTGTCAACAGTTCCAATTTAAAATGTTTGAATCAGCTGATGTGACTAATGCATAACACTCATTTCGACACTGTCTTGAAGAAATCCTGAGTTCTGATTGGTTTACTATTTGGGACGTCTAGACTCTTGTACTGAAAAGTGGCAATGGTGTTAGAATAGCTCCATTATACAACTAGTTTGATTAGGCATGAAGTAAAGTAAGCTGTATGATTTCCTAACCTTCACATCATTAACCTTAACATGACTTTCTAACCGTTAATATCTACTTTATCTACGTAGCTGTAGATGAATTGCTATTAATTGTCGTTTCAATCAATTTTAGGTTATGAACAATTCACAATTCAATGCACAATTCAATAACTCATCAATTTGTCCTTATTCATGTTTTCCAAGCAATTAGATGCTGTTAGATTTGAAATATCGTGGGTGAAGTAAATATGGCGTCGGCTAGCGTAAAGGAAAATTTAGCAGCATTCGGGCAAAATATCTGCTGATACGTTTTATATCTTAATTTTTTCTAATACTGGAAATCGAGCCAAATGGATATAAACATCATCAACAGCGAAAATTGAAAATTAATGGATAGAGAAAATAAACCTTACCTAACAGAATAAAGGGAATATGGAATTATTGTTCCATTTTTATGGATTATCCATATACTTTTCCACTATTTTTCTTGTTTCTCTCCACTATTTTCCATCCTTTTCTTTCCGTTTCCCGTGGTTTTCCTACGGGTTTATTGCTTTTCCCATTGACTCTAAATCATCGCGTGAGGGTGTGTTCACCCTGGCAAACATCATAAATCATCTAGCATCTGCTAGTAAACAGTGATGAAAAAGCCACGCAATCCACATTTAGAGCTAGTCAGATTGATTTACAAAATGGAATTTCCAAATTATGAATCAATTTTTGAAAGAAAATCTTTCTATCTAGAGTCAATTATAATAGAGAAGGAAAAATTACTGATTATTAAAATACTGTTCGCCCATCACGAGAATAGAGGCGACGTATGAGGTGTGCGGGGAGGCTCTTCTTCGCTGTCTCTCACACGCTGTTTCTCTCTTTCTCGCACACTTCCATCTACTACCCAACGTGCAACATTTTAATGAAGGCAATAGAAATTATTTAGAAATTGAAAGGGAAACAAAGATATAATGCTAGATGACAAAGATAAAACTTGTTTCGTTTACCTGGATGTTATCAGGACTTTGAAATTTTATCTATTGCTGAGAAAAAGTTTTTTTTTGTCAATTATTTTGTGATAATCCTCTTCCTTATTCGTTGGATAACGTAATATTATTGATCATAGTGATGTGTCAATGTTATATTATGATATGCCATTAATTTGATGAATATCAATGTGATATACAAATAATATCACATTTTCCTACTATAAAATCTCAATGGTGAATAGACAGAAAGAGATATAGGAGATTAAAAAGTGATGTCAATACTTATTTTATTTCGTCATGAAACTAATTTCCTAATAAAGCTTTTTTAACACTACTGTCACTTTTCAGTCCAGAAGTTCAAACCAATCAAAAATGAGGATTTCTTCAAAACAAAGATGAAATGAGTGTTATGCAATTTGATGTCAAATGATTTGCTGAATTATTAAATTATCATTTAAAATTAAACTGCATTTTAAATAACAACTGTCGACAAAAATCACGTTGCAGGTTATGCTATATTTTGGGGAAGTTATCGGATTCATTGGTAAGTCAAATGAAAATTTATTGGTAGTTGGAGGTAAAATATTATTGGAATCGATTGTATTTTGCCTTATGAAGCAACGCGTGAGATGTTTACAACTTCATCCCACTTGTCTTTTAAAGACAGTCATAATACAATAAAGTACTATTGGTGACACATAGTTTTTTATTTTGAAGGTTACGTCCTGGAGACTCCTGTTATATAAGACAAGTAAAGTCAAATCAACAATTATTTACAATATTACCCACCATCTTATTAAAAAGTTACCACAATTACAATTATTCAAATTAAATGAGGTGAGGCTCAATTTTGATCTGAAAGGAACTGTTGTACACTATAAAAAGCTTTATCAACTGAATGTTTTCTCAATTGTTTGTTAAATTTCGATTCTTTCAAGATTCTTCAGGAACTGCGGTTGCTTGTTATAGAACTTCCTATTGTGTTTGCTTATGCGTTTGCATAAAATATGCAGTGATGGTTACTGTTTGTAATTTGTGGGGTATCTAATTCACAAAAATTTGTGAATTTTTTCAAAATATCCAAGTAACTTTTGGGCATAGATTGACCAATATATTTATTTTCTTTGTCTGTACTCACCTACTAGGGTAAAACCAAGGAGAGTAAGGAAACTACTGCAAGAAAACAATTACGACAAATCCTAAAAACGCACGATATGCAACAGCAGAAAACACATTTTTGTTGTTATAGCTTGCGGGACATTTCGGTGCCATTTCTTCTGCATATTTTTGCCATTTACGACATTTGCCTGATATCATCAGCAAGCAAATGCGCGTCGTGCTAAGTGAATGTTCGGCTATCTGAATGCTGCTGAAAGGCTAAGAGTGAGTGCTGAAGACCTACAAAATACATTTTTGCAGCCCCAAACTACCCTCAAGGCTTTTAGGCTTCTGAGGAAACGATGGAGGGTAATGTGGAAGTTAGAAGAAGGGATGATAAAAAGGAAGAAAGGGAATGATGAGGAAAAAAGGGAAGAACTTACTTGGAACGAATGTCGGCGAGTGAGCATTATGACATTCCTTTTCCAGGAATTTCACATGCGAAGCTATTTTTGCCTCCTATCACTTGCTGCCCTTTCATCTATTCCTTCTTCACTGTTTTTTCGTCTCCCATTCTTGTGTGTGCTTATCACATGCTATTTCATAATATTCCATATATTCTCTTGCACGGGCGCCCATATGAATATTTACAGGGAGGGGGGGAGAGGGTAAGGTATAATAGAAAACGTGCATATTACATTTTTTAGTATACATTGAAAGACAATATATACACCCAATCACATCTAATGTTCCCTAGACTCAATCGTACCATAACACGAATCAATTAAATACTTTCAGACAGGAAAACAAGTTCAATTTGGTACACTTATTCAATATTATCAAATTGGTATTATCAAATTCAATAATTTTGACAGAAATAATAGACGAACCATCAAGTATCCATCAAGACTTGAACCATCAAGACTTACTATCCCTGATCAATGGAAATACGTTCGTTTACATATGATACATTATGAACATTTGTTCTTTCCCTAAGAGCTTGAGGGAGGGGGCAATGCCGCGGTCCCTCTCTGCCGCCAAGTATGTGCGTCAACGATCTCTTGCATTTCCTTTCTTTTCTTGCCTCTATTTCACCATCCCTGATTCATCCCCTCCCTCCACATCCTTCATACTCCATGTTTTCCATGCTCCTTTCCCCCTCTATTTGTCTAATTAACTTGCATCTATTAAACTTTGTCCCATTTTATTCCTATTCCATTGTTCCTTTAGTCATCCTATTCTATGTTTCTCTTGCTACTTTACTCCTTGATCATTTTTGCATTTATTTCACCATCTTAGTTTGCCTGCTTTATCATTATTCCTTTTTATTTTTGTTTTTCATCCTTTTTGTGTATGTTTATCTCTTGCTACTACATAATAAGCAATATTCTTGTCTTTCTTTCCTGTGTCTATTCTTGCCTCTATTTTACTAGCCTAAATTGTTTTTGTCTTCTTCTTCTTCATTTTTTCGCTTTATTTTCACTGTTTTTTATCTTCTTGTTTATTTTTCGTATCCTTCTTGCCACTTATCGTTTCTCTTTGACACTTTCATGCAATTCATATATAATAGTTGAAATTCATATACGCATAACAACTCAAATAGATTAGAATAGATTGGAATAGACATTAGAATAGAATGGAAAAATTGAATATCTGGTCATCAGAGTGAAATTCCAATGAAGCTTAATCCTACACTAATATTTTCATTCTCAAATCAACATTTTGTAAAAAAAAATAGTTTGGGCCTGAAAGCCTATTTTAAATCTTAATATTCAATGATTATATGTTAGTCTAATCGATAAAAAAGAATGAACACTAAAATTGTTTTAAATAGTAGTATTCAGGATCAATGGGAGGTTTCTACTCACATACTTTGGAATAATTAGTTGACCATATGACATACCTGGAAAAAAGAAATAATATTTTAGACAATTCACAAACACATTTATTTTCTAAAAATATTTTACTTGATGTATCATTATTAAATGTTTCACAGCAAAACAATATACATCTTAAAAGTATTGTAGCATACGTATTCGCAGAAAAAATTTTAATGAACTAATGGAACTCTACGAACTTTGTTTCAGTGTAAATTACATTTGAGTTAATCAAATATTAGGGATCAAAAGTGAAAGCATAGTTTGATGAAAGTATGAAGATTGCCCAGAGCGCTTCGTAGGCCATCCATTCATTGAGTCAGTCTCCTTCGCAGCTGTGTTGTCTACAGAGAAATGTCTCGTCTTATTTCGAGTTAACTTCGTTACTTCGAACAACGAAGGAAGAAAAGAAGAGAGAGAAGAATGCATAGAAGAAAAGAAGCAGGTAAAAGAAGAAGAAGAATGAGAAGTTGGCAGGAGGAGAAAAAAGAAGGAGTGGTTGAGAAAAAGAGGAGGTAGACGCAATGGAACAAACGCTCCCTATTTCGTTAAAAGCAGTTATGGAAGTTTGGAGTTGGATCTTTTCGGAAAATGTGTAGATGAAAAAAAGGATAGTGAGTGAGAAACAGAATCTGGAAAAGGGAGAGAGTGAGAGAATGTGATAAGAGAGGAAAATAAAGTGAAAGATTTGAGAAAGCCAGATAGTTTGAAAAAAAAAAAACAGGGTTTTGGTGGATTAGGATGAGGAATAGAAGTGAGGGCTGTAGAAAAGATTGGATGGAGGGAGATAAAAACGAGAGAAACCGAGTGAGAGAGAAACACAAACTGGAAACAGAGGAAGAGAGAATGAGGGAGTAAGGGTGGTGCATAGTGGAGCTTCGATACTAGAGTCAAGAGCATAGCTGCAAAATTAAGCACATGCTTTGTAATGGGTTTAAATACTGTTACAAAAGTAAACAAAGCAGTTATTTACGAACTTGTTCTACGTACATCGTTCCATTCCTGGTCAAATGTGACTTGTAATCTGATCTTCATTCTCTTACTTTTCATGACCTTCTCGAAGCATCTTCGAAAAGTCAAAGTCTAAAGTCAATTCTCTCAATGTGCTCTAACCATACAGAGTCATCTAAGAAAAATGCCCGTATTTAAAAAAATCACTACTCCGACTAAAATGAACATAACGAATTGCTTATGGTCTTAAAACCAATGTGAAGATTAGGAGTTTTTGTTGCACTAAAAATTAATTTCAATTCAACACGCAGTCGCATTACAAAATTAACCTAGGCAAAGCACTGAATGCCAAGTTTCCGAATAGTTGGATTGGTAGAGGTGGCCCAAGAAGCTTATACCTCACTCAGATGGACTTCTTGTAAGTAAAGTAAATTCGTATGGCTTTTCGTGGTGGCGAGACCCTTACGGGTAGTTCCACCTCGCCGCTTTTTTTAACGACTGCTTTTTTTTATATGCAACCGGGACCGACGGCTTAACGTGTCCTCCGAAACACGGGAGTGGCTCGAGAAAAATATCTTGTACTCAACTGGGATCGAACCCAGGACCTTTGGCTTATCAGACCAGCGATAAGCCAACTCGGCTACGCCGACTCCACTTCTTCTTGTGGGGATACATTAAGGAAATTGTTTATGGTGAAAATGTTCATGAAGTAGTGCATCTCAGAGAAAGGATTTGCTGCTATGGCAACTGTAACTCCAGAAATACTCTACCGTGGAGCGAAATAGACTATATACTCGATGTTTGCCGTGCAAGTAATGGAGCACATATCGAAACTTATAACGGTATGTAAAAAACTCCCAACCTTCACCTTAGGTTTAAGACTGTAAGCAATTCTATGTTCATTCTACATGGAATAGTGTTTTTTTCTAAATACAAGAATTATTTTTCGATGACCCTGTGTACAAGACAATACGTTTTCACGTTACTACTACACTGTTCTATAAGTTTCATTATAAGAATGTTTGCATCGTAAATGAATTGTAATATCCAGGTGATGCATTTACAGAAAAGGGCGAAGTTAGGGCAGAATAGCTCTATCTTACACTCAACCTACTGGGTGATATGAGAGAGTATGAGAGATGGAAAGGAATTCAAGTGAGAGAAGGGAGAGAGTGAGAGGATTGAGTAGACGAGAGTGTGAGAAGAAACGAGTGATAAAGTGAAAGTTTTTAAAGAAGAGAAAAAGGATTCAAATGAGAAAAGGAGAAATGGATTGAGGGTGGGAAAAAGTGTGAAGAAGAGAGTATGAGAGTTGAAAAGGAATTCAAGTGAGAGAAGGAGAAACAGGGATTGAGGAGACAAGAGTGTGAGAAGAACAGTGATAAAGTTATTGAATGAAAGAGAATTGCCTTTCTGCTTCGTATCTTATCAGATCCGACTGGAAATTTTGAGAGAATAAAGTCAGCGCGCGCTAGATTTCCAAGATACACACTTCATTAATTAACTGCAAGCTTGGCAGTCCTGAGAGAAAAAACTCTGAGAATGGTTTTACTCAACGGGAAAGCTAACGGACGTCCCTTATTGGCTGAAAGAGAAAGTGAATAAGCGGGGGGAAAAAAGAGATGAATTGGGAGAATGTAGGTATTTTGGGAGTTGAACCTCAGGGCTTGACCTTTAAAAAGCCATGGGTGTGATTGGGGTAGGTGACAAGATGGATTATGCACGCATGAAAAGATTCTGTGAATAAGTGACAAAAGGTATGAGGTCCCACTCTACAGCTACACTCCTAATGTAATTAACTTGCTACTTGATGTTTAGCCTTGATATATTCACTGTATTCGTGCAGTAATTAATTAATTAGTCCAGTATTATTGTAATCTGCAAATCAACTATTTTGAAATAGTATTCTGTCTTTATAATGAAACTTCATCACTTATAACCTGTCAATGACACTATCACTTGATATTGTACATCATTATTTCCTTTTTTTTTTCATTTTATTTTATACAAACAAAACAAAAACAAAATTCCATCACATTATATCAAATAACTTATAACTAGTGTACAAAATCAAATATTCAAAATGTTATGTTATGTCAACATCACTAATAGCCTTGTGTGGGAAGGGGGGCTTACTTTACCGTGTGATCTAACCTATTCAAAAAGAATTTGAATTGGAAACTTCTACATCGTTCCTTATAGAAACATATTAAGTTTTCAAATAAGCATAAACAGGGGAAAAACTCAGTAACTAAAATAAATAAATTATTAGAAAAAATAAAGCGGGAATTGCAGTGGAGTACAGTAAAAGAAGGAGCAGATTTCGAACATCTAATTCTTCCAAACTACGTAATTTATATAACTAACTCAAATGTTCAAAGACAAAATGAATTTAAATTTTCAATCAGATTGTTTATAATGAATAATTAGACAAAATTGTCACAACCACATTTATTAAAAATACTGAGAAACTAGTTTTGGTTGTTATACCATTATCAATCTCAATCAAGCTAAAACTAAAGCACAGAGAAGCTTAATAGATATTAGATACTAATCATGAAATTATACTATTGGCTACGCGGGAAAGAGGCTGTCCTTCATCGGACGTTGTGATTGGCTGTCTAGTCACGCCCCCTGGTGGGAGGAGTAACAAGTAAAAATACGTCTCAAATCAAAAACTAAACACTGTGAACATCAAGAAAGCAACAAAGAAGAAAAAAATACGTAATAAGGCTAGAATCGAATCAAATTAAAACTAAAAAAATAGTAGCTCACTGAAATGCAGTCAAGGTCAACCGAGAAATACACGAAAGAATTGTATTTTAAATGTAGGCTGCAATTATGATGAAACCAAGTTAGTAGTATTGAATTGGTTAGAATAATTTTGGTCATTGAAACTAGTATTAGAATAGTTTATTACCAACCTAGTTATCTCCAAAGCTTCTAAAATGTTCAATTGTATATCTTTGCCAATCAAATGCAGAAATTCAACATTTTCTTTAGCCTTGAACTTGTGCCCATTATTAATGAGATGCTCTGCAAAATTTGAATCTCCTTTTTGGGTTTTCCAATCCCTGGTATGTTCATTTATTCTACATTTGAAACTTCTACCGGTCTAACCTATCTAACAATCCGGTCTAACAATCACCTCAATTCAATTTATAAACCCCACTTTTATCATAGATATCAATTTTGTCTTTACTACACGCAAATGAACTCTTTAAAATAGTTTTTGTTTGTAAAGCTACATCATTACCGTTCTTTTCAATTCTTTCCCTAATTTAGCAGATACTGGGCGAAGATTAGGTACCGTTATCATCCATGCATCTATGACCTTTTCCCAGTATCAGTTACAGCAATGCTAGCACTGATTGCTAGTCTCCTACATATTTTATTTAAGATCTCCTCATATCCATTTGTGATAGCTATCTGTTTAATCGTACTAATCTCTTTTTCAAAGTGATGTTTGCTCATTGGAATAGTTAAAGCTCTATAAATCATACTCTTGAAAGCTGCAAGTTTGTGGGATATAGGGTGACATGAGTGATGAGGTATGATTACATCAGTATGAGTTACTTTTCTGAAAATAGAGAAATTGTGGGCTCCTGTATCTATACTGCATTTCGGTATGCTTCCAATTTTTTAATTTTAATTTGATTCAATTTTAGCTTTATTACGTATTTTTTTCTTTATTGATTTCTAGATGTTCACACTTTTTAGTTATTGATTTGACTCGTATTTTTGCATGTTACTCCTCCTACCAAGGGGCGTGACTTGTCAGCCAATCACAACCTTCAATGAAGGTCAGCCTCTTTCTAGCGTAGCCAATAGTATCATTCTGTGTTCAGTATATATTAAGCTTCTCTGTACTTTGGTTTTAGTTTGATTGAGATTGATAATGGTTTAACAACCGAAACTAGCTTCTCAATATTTTTTAATAAATGTGGTTGTGACAATTTTGTCTAATTATTTATTATGGATACCTTTCACAATATCACCTTCGCCACTACAAAGGCAGATTGTTTATCGTTTATGCATTTTTACACTGAAGTAAAATGGCGCAACACCACAGGACGGACAGTTATTTTTGAGCCCACAGAAATCCACATATCAGCTAGAAAGGAACCTAACAATCCTCAATCTACTGGAGAGGACAAAGGATCTTATAGATTGAATTTTTATGTGAATTTAACGACTTGCAGTCAAATATTCATTAAGAATAAATAAAATTTACTTACTCTGTAGGCCGAGCGCTTTCGAATCTTTGAGATCCGTTTTCAGAGGCGTCCTTCTTGATCATCGATGTCAGTTTTTTGGTTAGAAGAGTTGTGGTTTTTGTAAAATGTGATCGAAAAGTTTGTGTGATTTAAAATTTAGTTGTTCGTTGAGGATGTATTGTTTATTGTGTGCGGTGTGTTTGTATATTTCAAATTGTTCCAAGGTGTTGAGTTCGTGTCCTTTAGATTTTATATGTAGAATGTGTAGGTTGGTAGTAATATCAGTAAAAGTGTGTCCAGTTTGAATGATATGGTCGGCAAAATTCCGATCAGATCTTATAGAAGATCTTAAGATATCAGATCTTATAGAACTGTACTAACAGGGTAGCTTGAATGATTTTCGCTTAATTTCAAACAGTTATTTTTGGGGAATTTCTTAACACTTGTCCTAGCACAGGGCAACAGAAAATGAGTAAAAGATTTAAACCGTCCGTTTAGTCGCTTCGTTCTGCAGAAACGGTGACGGATGAGTGAATGAGTAAGTGAGTGATGCGCCAGTCACTAGTATTTGGATTTTATATATGAAGATACTCTAACACTGTGAGTTTTACAATGCTTTTTCCTCATTGTAAGTGATCTACCATTTCGAATACGTAAAGGTATATATTTCAACTGTATATTTTCTGTGAAAGAACATTCTCGCAACACATTAGTTAGTTAAATACTGCGCTTCACAGCTAACGATAATATTTTGATTAATTTCGGCTGCGAAAGTAGCACTTTCTTTAGATATTTTTACAAGAATTACCAAGCGCCGCTTTTTAGTCTTTCAACAACGTGAACCACATCTTACTAAGGAGCTCCATCGCGTATTTAATCTCAGTTACTGACTTAATGGTAATTGTAATTTTGTAAGCATAACAAGCCAATGTTTTTGTTCTATAGAATCTGGTTGAAGGGTTTGGTACGTTAGGCCTAAGTGTTATTAGGGTTTCAGGTGTAATTTGGAGTAAAAGGTGAACACCATCTACTCTACATCGGGGAACTTTATACCTCGGGCAGAGGTATTGCTTTTCCTGCAGAAGGGATTTCGTAGAAGGCAAGTGTAAGGAAGAGAGTTGTTGCCTTTAGATTCTGGTCTGACTCAAATGAAGAGACCTGCCTTTAATATACCATGTGCTGGTTGGTAAAGTAAAAAGGGGGGGAGAAGGGGAGGTGTAGACAAGGAGAAGGTGGAGGAGGAAGACGACGAGAAGAGCTGAAAGAAGAAGTAGACGAAGCAGAAAATAGTGGGGAGGAGGGAATGTGAAGAAGTAAGAAGAAGGGACAAGAAAGGAGAAAATGGGAGGGGAAACGAAGTGAAGAGACGATGAAGAAGGGAGAGAACAAGATGTAATGGAGAATGGAGAAGAAAATGGAATGATGAAGGAGGTGGAGAAAAAGCAGGGAGAGCAGAAGGTGTAGGAAAGAAGATATAGAACAACACGGAGAGGAAGAGAAGAGAGACGAAAGATGAAGAGGAGAAGTTTTAAAAGGAGCAGAGTGATAAGAAAATAAAGAAGAAGATTAAGAAGAAACAGGAAGAAGTAGAAGACGAAGAAGAAGAAAAAGAAAAAGAAGAAAAAATATAAAAAAAAAGATGAAAAAGAAGAAGATAAAAACTGATGAAATGAAGAAGAAGAAGATGAAAAAGAAGAAGAAAAAAGATGAAATGAAGAAGAAAGAGAAAAAGAAGATAAAAAGATGAAAAAGAATAAGATGAAAAAATAGAAAAAATGAAGAAGTTAAAAAAGAGGAAAAAAGAAGATAAAAAGAAGAAGATGGAGAAAGAGATGTAGAAGAAGAAAAAGGAGAAAAAAGGGAGATGAACAGAGCGAAGAATGAGATGATGAAAAAGAAGAACAAGAAGAAAAACGGAGAAGGAGAAGAAGAAGTGGAAGATGTAGTTGAAGGAGGATGTAGAAAAGGAGTAGGAGTAGAACGATGGAAGAGGTGAATGATGAGGATTGGGAAGGGGACCAGTTGGAGCTGAGGTAAGAGATGTGAGGCATGTTGATGTTGAGGTGGTTCATTGAGGTTATCTGGATGTTGCTGCTTGGTGCTAGGGCTGGCTTTTCCCATTAAAACTGTATCTGCCGCTCGTTGCTCTGCTATCCTATTTTGCCACTGCTAGAGTTCCATTTCATCCTTCTCATCCTCACTCCCTTACTCACACCCACTCTTTCTCGGATTTTCTCTCTCATTTTCCCTCTCGTTCACTCAAACCATCTCATTTCCTCTTCATAGCTCCGGCTGTTTCATCCCATTCACCATTGCAACTCACTTAATTAGAATGCAGATCTTTTGGTTGACCAAATTTATCTGCCCATTCTTGCGCGCTGTAACATTTTTTCTTCGTCAAAGTAATTTTTCTTCCTCTTTCAACCACAACCATTTATCTTTAACACTTTTATTAATTTGTCACACTATTATTGTCCCATATATTCTCATTTGCGTCGTTATTAAGCACTGTTTATTTTTGTTTCTTAATTTTTTTGTAGATTACGTCTTGGCGACTCCAGTTACGCAGTATAAGACAAGTCAATGTCATTAATACAACCTAATATTACATTGTGCTAGCATAAAGTAGATTTGTATATTTTGTCAACAGAGAGACTGTAATGCAATTCAGTTATTTGGTATATGACATTATTAAGGAACCGAAAAGTCCTTATTGAAATCGTGCCGTTGTCCTAGCTCTAGCGCTTAAAAGGAAGATTCTAAACTCTTAAAACTTAGTATATAGCCTCCTCATAGTCCAAATTAAATGACTAATGATTTTGGAGTTTGGGGGTCGAATATGATAATAGTTATGATGTAAGACAGATTTCCACTATAGGCTCTCGGTTAGTTTTGGCTAATTAAAATCAGAACATTGGACAGCTGGTTAAACACGAATGGAAAAATTGAAGAATATTACAAATGTTGCTGTTTAGCCCAATTATCAACTTAATTTTTACAGTGCAGAACGTTTAATTTTTGATTGTATTGAAATCTTTTCTTAAATTAATTTAAATCGTTAATTAGTAGTTACAAAAGGCTGCTTCTGGGACAACCTTGACCTTTGACCTTTGACCGTGACCTTGACCCTGACCTTTGACTTTGACCTTTGACCCTGACCTTTGACCTTTGACCCTGACCTTTGACCCTGACCTTTGACCTTTGACCTTGACCCCGGACCGGAAGTGACGTAGCAGACCGGAAGTCAAACCGGAAGTGGCCCCCCCTCACCCTAAAAGTGGCCCCCCTCACCCTAAAAGTGACCCCCCCTCACCCTAAAAGTGACCCCCCTCACCCTAAAAGTGACCCCCCTCACCCTAAAAGTGACCCCCCTCACCCTAAAAGTGACCCCCCTCACCCTAAAAGTGACCCCCCTAGCCCTAAAAGTGACCCCCCTCACCCTAAAAGTGGCCCCCCCCTCACCCTAAAAGAGACCCCCCTCTACCCAAAAGTGACCCCCTCACCCTAAAAGTGACCCCCCTCACCCTAAAAGTGACCCCCCTCACCCTGAAAGTGACCCCCTCACCCTAAAAGTGACCCCCCACAGCCTAAAAGTGACCCTTTCAGGTACCTGCTTCTAGAGTTATCAATGGCCTTGACATTCTGGCGCAATTCCAATGCAGGAAAAAACATGTCTGTGTATAATTGCGCAACCTTACGTAATCACTGACTTGGATATTTCTATCACCAGTTTCAATGCCTAGTGAATAGACATCTACTATATATATTATGTATACATTTAATATTTATCAGTATGGAGAAGGCTACAATAGCAAGAGAGTTGCACAGGTCAGCTCGTCGGAATTTCCCAACACGTATGGTAACTGTGAAAGGTCTAGATGATCTCTATCAGGCTGATCTTGTTGAGATGATACCATATGCACGTCAGAACAAAGGTTACAGGTACATTATTACAATTATCAATTGTCTCAGCAAGTATGCTTATGCTATTCCAATAAAGAACAAGTCGGCTGATGCAGTTGTCAAGGCAATGCATCCTATATTTGAGCAGAATCCAATGAACCATTTGCAAACTGATGATGGTAAAGAGTGGTTCAATTCAAAGTTTCAACAGCTTGTGAAACACTATGACATCAATCACTATTCAACATATTCAGATAAGAAGGCCTCAATAGTGGAACGTTTCAACAGAACACTTAAACATTTAATGTGGATCAAATTCACTGAGCGTGGAACCTATCGCTGGACAGATATTCTAACCTCACTTGTCAAAGAGTATAATGGAAGAATCCATAAGACAATAGGTATGCGACCGGTTGATGTTACAAAAGAGCATGAGACATTGCTGCTTTCCAGACTAGGTGAGCAACGTCATGAGTATCAGCAGAGCTTGTTGGACAAATCTGAGAACAGGTTCTATCCAGGTGTTCACCAAAAAATCAATCCAGGTGATAAGGTGCGCATAAGCAAGTATAAAATGACATTTGACAAGGGTTACCTACCCAATTGGACAAATGAACTGTTCACTGTCACACGTGTGAGACCTACTGTACCTGTAACATACGAGTTGGAAGATTGCAGAGGACAGCGTGTCCAAGGAGGATTCTATGCAGAAGAGATTGTGAAAACCAAAGTACCTAGTGTTTTTGAAATTGCCAGAGTGCTGAAGAGGAAAGGTAATAAACTGTTGGTGCGCTGGAAAGGATACGATCGCAGTCACGACTCTTGGATTGATAGAGCAGATTTGGTGTGATGAAGCAGGTTGTGCAAAGGAGTCACAGGTTCAATATAATTGACTTTGATCAAGTGGTGAGAGGCTGTGGTCTGGCCGACCCAGAAATGAATGCAAAGAAACGTCATGGACCTTTGTTCCCCAACCATATGCGCTGCATTATATGTGGACCATCAGGCTGTGGAAAAACCAATTTACTGTTCAACATGCTTTTCGATTGTGAAGGAATCTCATTTTCAAATATCTATCTCTACTCAAAAACTGCATTTCAACCAAAGTATCAGCTACTGCGCACCATTATGGAAGACCTTGGACCTAAACTGAGCTACACTGAGTGTGACAGCTGTGGAGAGATACCTGCACCACATGAGTTGCCCACCAATTCGATAATAATTTTCGATGATGTGATTTGCGAGCAACAGGAAGCCATCAGACGTTACTTTACCACTGGTCGACACAGTAATGTTGATGCATTTTATCTGGCACAGACTTATAGTCGTATACCGAAACAGTTGATACGTGACAATGCCAATTTTCTAATCATGTTTAAACAAGATGAACTGAATATGAAACATTTGTACAGGGATCATGTGGGATCTGACATGACCTTTGATGAATTCAAAAGAATGTGCAATGACATATGGTCATCATCCATGCATGCATTCCTTGTAATTGATCAGTCCTCAGACAAGAATAGAGGGCGCTACAGGAAAGGACTTGATACATTTTTAGTTGAAGCACAACAGTGATTATGCTCAGTCTAGCACTGAATGGCGAGTGAGACGGACAAATAGATGAAGAGTATGTATCAGAAGAAGAAGCAAACTGTGGAGGAGATTGCACCAATCATCATGGAGATTGCCAAGCTGAAGCGTAACATCAAGCGGAAGCATAGAGAGCTGACACTGGGCAGGGAATTGACAGAGGAGCAGAATGCGAAGCATTTCAAGCCAATCAGTGATCCACTTATCACTATTGTTGAAGCACTCAAATCTTCTCAACCACCAGCTCAACAACAACAAGAACAACAGTCAGTTCCAATGACTACACCATTATTGGATGCACCCCGTATATTGCCTACACCACCAACAACACCAGCCAGCAGCAGCACTCCCTATCCAGGAAGGATAAGGCATAGACTGCAACCACTGCCAGATATTAGAGAAGAAGAGTCACCAATCTATGAAGCATATGGAACAGGTGAAGATGCAAGTCCAGCTGCAAGTACTTCGAGTGTTGCACGACAATTGTGGAAGCATCAGGACATGAGTGATGATGATGATGATGATAATGATGATGATGATGAGGAAAACCTTAGTGTTGAGAAATTGCTTGATACTAGCAGTCATGTGGCACAACAAGCCTTGGCCCAATCTGATCTGGCTTCAAAACCAGTGGGAGAGTACATTATGCGATCAGTGCGTAAGGACTACAACTCTGATGATGCATTTGGACCAAAAGTGATAAACAACTCGTACTATCTAGGCAGTAAGATGCTTACCTTTGGACCTAAAGGTAACAAAATTGTGCTGTCTAATCCTGCAGATGGTAGAATTGAAAAGACTTTTAGAGCTACACCAGGCCTTTGTGAGTTGATTTTCATGAAAATGCCCGACAAAGGAAAATTGGAAGGGGACGACTTGAACGCCTATAAATTACTTCTGGACTTTACCAATGTCTACAGAGAAAACTACAGTCCAGATGGCAGAATTGCAAACTATAACAATATCAAGTACAAGAGGACAATCAGGGATCTGATAAGAGGAGAAGCAGTCAGTGGAAAAGGAGCCAAAGTTGCTGGAAGAGGACTGGTAGCACCTTTCAATATGGTGGCAAGTGATGGCAACAGGATTGAATATGTCTACTACAATGACCCCAACGAACTTGTGGACAGACTGAAGCTGCTGGATCAGTCTAAAGCAGTTGGCAACACTGGACATGAGAATGAAATCAACTCAATCTTGGAAGAGCTGGAGGAAGGTGGTTACATAGTTGGTAAACCTGCATACTAGTTGCACACTATATAAGGCAACAACGTTGCAACAAGAGACAGTAAGTCTCTCAAGTGAAAGAGTAAACATGAATTCTTTGGGAAACATCAATGCCCGCCATAGGCGTATGATCAATTTGGCAAATCCACGCAGCAATCATGATGCTGTGAATCTGATTACATGTAGAGATATGATGTCATTTCATTTACCAAAGAGAAGAGATGCGGATACATTGCAAGTAATGACAAGCCTTAAGAATTCAATACTGACAGATATGCAAGAACCAATTCAAGCTACAGATGGAGTTAACAAAAAGTATTTGGAGAGAAGGTTGGATGAGCATTCAAAGGCTGTGGTTGAAAAGTGTCTCACTGTCATGTTGGATGTTACTACGTCAAGAGAAAACCTCAATTTGAGTAAAGAACAACTGAGGGATAAAATGTTAAAGCTTATGGGAATCTCCAAGCCGTCTAAGGGTATAAAATGAGATGACAAGGCTGCTGATCGACATAAGATGGCTGTATGCAGAGGAAAACGGAGGTACCGAGGAAAAGGAGTACTTTCTGCAATCACAAATGCAGCGGGTACAATAGTCAACAAAGCAATAGACGTACTGCCCGTAGAACTTCATCTTCCTGGCTACCAGTACTGTGGACCAGGTACAAAGCTTGAAAAACGATTAGCAAGAGGTGATCCAGGTGTCAACAAACTTGACCAAGCCTGCAAGCAGCACGACATTGCCTACTCAAGGAATAGTGATACAAGGAGCAGAGCAGCAGCAGACAGAGATTTGGCTGAACGAGCTTGGAGTGTGGCAACATCTTCAGATGCTGGATTGGCAGAGAGAGCTGCAGCATTAGCAGTAACCAACATCATGAAGGCCAAGGCAAAGTTTGGAGGAGGAGCTAAACAACAAAGGAAGGGGAGAGCTGCACAGAGGAGGAGAAAAGCAGCAGCAACCAAGGGTCAAGGCCTGTACCTGAGGCGTCAGAAGACGGGAAACGGGGTGCGTCGCCGTCAATGTGGCGGCAGAAGATGATTGTAGCTCTACCTGACCGAGCACTAACAGATGCCGACCTCTACAAGTATGCCTGCTGTCTCAAGCTGAAGAAATTTCGAGGAGTATTCATGCGAGATGCTCTACCAGCTAATGGACCACTGGATCAAGAGTGTGGCATCATCAACCTGGACCAAAGTGATGGAGCTGGCACACATTGGGTGTGCTATGTGAAGAAGAAGGATGGCATCGTTCACTACTTTGATGGCTTTGGCAACCTGAGACCACCACAGGAGTTTATCGACTACATGCACAGAGGATCGAGTCCAGCAACAAGGATCGAGTACAACTATGATCAGAAGCAAGAGGATCTCTACTCTCATATATGCGGACATTTATGTTTAAAATTTTTGCTTGATGAAAATAAATAACAATGTACAACACTTGTCTTTTCCTTTCTCCCATCCACATAGTATAAAGGTTCTAGTCTATACTCTTATCAAGTCATTGTGTAATAGTACACTGAGCAGTCAAGACCATGATGCTATGCTTTGGAGGTAAAACCTCAATATTGAAGAGTGAATTTTTCCCGCCACTTGATACAAGCAATGGCGAATGGGAAGTTGGACTCATCAGCTTTACAAGCTGCAACTCTATACCAAATGTTGAGAATCGTTACAATAATGCAATACATTTTCTGGCTCCAAAAGTGGACCAGAAGGCAGTAGTCAAGCCAGAGGAGGAGGAGGATTATGCAATGACTCATGAGGAAGTTACAGGTAAAGTGTTTGCTCAGCATTTGTTTAGTGATACCGCCCACCAAAGTATTCAAAGGAAAACCAGATCTGCCCCAGTAATGGTTTGGCAAAAAGTATTATTGCCAGAAGGTAGTTTTGAATTTCAAACAATTGCCAACCTGCTTGAGGCAAGGATGAAGAAGCATGGAGTCAAGTTTCAGATGGCTGTGGACCCCTCTACCTTGAAATGTTTAGTATTATGCGATGCCAAGATAGACTTTAGACAACCTGATTCAATAGGAAAGCTGCTGGGATTCAACCAAGTTGTGGATGCTAACATTGAGACTAGAGGTAGTAATACAGTGCAAATCAGTCGTCCCAATGTGCTGCATATAAAGTGTAACATTGTGAGTGGATCCTACTCAAATGGAGTCAAGGATCATGTGATCTATGAGTTTTACCCAGATGTTGATCCAGGGTATAAAATGAATGTGACTGTACAGAATGTCATCTATTTACCAGTGGACACCAAGCAGATTGGTAACATTACGTTGGAGATTGTTGATGAGAACGGACGTCTGGTGAACTTTAGAGAAGAGCCAATAAACATTGCCTTACATTTGCGACAACAACCCAAGTGATGGTGCTATTATTTGGCAAGTGGAATCATGGATTGGATGTGGAAGCAGCAATGTCCCCCACGGGGGTAGAACAAGAGTCTATTAATAGGGCGCTATTTGTGAAAGATGTCATTCAACCATTGGACTCTGTGGAGTTAACATCAAGCAGCATCAAATATCTGCAGAAGAAAGGTTATCAAGTTAGAAGAGGAGGAAGACGACAACAACACTGAAAAATGGGAGTATTGGATGTGACAGTACATGGTCCTTCAGCAGACAATAGCATCATTGGCTATGAATATCATTCTCATGCACCATATACTACAGGCTTTGGTGCCAATGATGAGATTCGGATATCAATTCAGCAGCAGGACATCTATACACTGCCATCAGAGAGCTATCTGCACATGGAGTACAAGGTGACCAATGCCTTAAATACAACCTTGGTAGGCTCAC
Source organism: Conomelus anceps (assembly GCA_948455865.1). NCBI lineage: Eukaryota > Metazoa > Arthropoda > Insecta > Hemiptera > Delphacidae > Conomelus > Conomelus anceps. The sequence goes on from OX418216.1 coordinate 14,805,753, forward strand.
CTTGTGTCTCTGGATTCTTTGGCCACCTGTTTTCTGAGATACGCTACGAGATCAATGGAGTTGTAGTGGACAGCATACGTAGCCCCGGAATCACCAGCCTGATGAAGAATGCCATGACCTTTGAACGAGAAGAACAACACAAGATGGATGGAGCTGGCTACAGGTATGATGCCAAGGCAGGGTTTGGCACATTTGATTCTGATGGTACCAACACAACCATCATGAATGTGCCACTTAGATATCTGCTGGGATTTGCTGAGGACTATAGACAGATTATGCTGAATGTGAAACAGGAGCTGGTGCTGAGACGCAGTGCTGACACTTTAGACTGTTTGAATGCAGCAGGCAAGGTCACAATTGAGAAACTGGTGTGGAGGATGCCCTATGTAGAGGTGTCTGATGAGGAAAAAATGCGTCTGCTGAGACTGGTGCAAAAGAACACGCCCATCTCAATGCCATTCCGACATTGGGAACTGTACGAGTACCCATCTTTGCCACAGACCACAAAACATACGTGGACTGTCAAATCAACTACTCAGCTGGAGAAGCCAAGATACATTGTGATTGGACTGCAGACTGGAAGAAGAGGAGCAGCTACTGTGAATAGCTCATACTTTGACATGTGCAAAATGAAAGACGTTCGAGTGTTCTTGAACAACAAGTACTATCCGTATGAAAGCATCAATGGTGATGATAACCAAGTGTATAATATGTATGCAGCTTTTAATGGAGTCTACAATCATGATGATGCTCGAGCAAGCAACCCACTTTTTGAGAAACAAGCTGTGCGGGATGGTAAGATGTTACTGTTTCCCATTGACTGTTCACGTCAAAATGAATCGCTCAAGACGGGAAGCATTGACATCAGAGTTGAGTTTGAAGCAAGTGAGAACATTCCAGGAAATACACATGCCTATTGTCTGCTGATACATGAAGTGGTTAAGGAGTATCAGCCAATGACTGGTCTTGTTCAATCGGTCTAGAGAGAGAGGGAGATAGCAGCGGAGGATATAAAGGTGGTCGACAAGCATCAGGATGGTCATAGTTGCATGAAGCATTGAGTGAAGCATACATCATGTCCAGGAGACTTCTACGCTTTTTGGAGGAGGAAGAGGAGGAGGGGGAGTTGCCACCCAGCGATGGAGAGGATGTTGTGGGCTGCTGCCTAGGCTACTACACTCAACACGAGAAATCATTGATGAAGGATGCTTCTACAAGTACAACCGACCTCAACCAGGCTTCCACTGATGATGATGACAATGATGGCATCATGCCAAGCAGGGCTACAGAACTTTTTGGACCACTACCAATCTACCTGATGGACTTTCAAGGCTTTGAGGGATTGAATAACCAGTTTATTGTCAAGGAGATGGCAATATTGGAACGTGACGATGAGCATCATGTGTTGACACACCACTATTTTTTCAAGTCACCATACCCAGACATTTTGCTAAAAACAAGCATATTGGTTGATAACAATCAATTACAAAGAGCTAAACATGGACTGAGATGGTCGGGCAATGGAGCCGGCCAAACACATCTCTCATATTCGACCTTGAAGCAAATTGTATGTGACACAGTTGGAAGATGGCTGCATGAGAACAGTGACTCGGGACGACCAATCAAGATCTTGGTCTACGGATATGAGAAGATTTCCCTGCTGGAAACGCTACTGCAGCTGGACAACAAGGAGAATGTGGAGTATGTGGACCTGAGTTCGCCCTACCTCTTTCATGAGACGCCCAACTTGGAGGTGCTGATGAAGACTACTACAGTCTACTGCCCGGAACATTACCTGCTCGACTTCTTGGAGACTGTGAAGATGAAGCTGGCTGGTGACAATGGAAGAAGAGGACGCTTAGATGTACCGCCATTTTGTGCACTCAATGTAGTAAACATCCTGCACAATTGGATTATGCATGCATTACAAAAAGATAGACATTTTTGTCGAAGTTTGTTTTTATCAATAAAGAATGAAATGTGAATATTGCATCATCATTTACTCCTCCACCACCTGCTCTCCTAGTATATAATAAGTAGCTGAGTCTCGCTGAGCATCATTCAGTCTACAACAATGGCCAGTATAACTATACTGCCATTCAAGGTAGCAGTCATATTTGACAATTGTAGAACTCCATTGACATCAGTATACAAGTTGAAGTATAGCTTGGTAGCCATAATGGACTTGCGTTCAGTGCCTGGATGGAGGAGCAAGGATGTTAAGCTGGAGATTGATTTCAACAACAGTGATGAGACTTGGTGGTGTGACTTTGAGTGTGGTGACCAGAGTCTATCTTTGATTGGCAGAAGAAGGATTACATTTGCTGGCTTTGACTACAACGCTATGGATGGACGTGTCAGATGCATTAGGATTGAGGATGGTCAATCAGGCGATCCTGCTCTACTGGTATCAATTTGTAAAGCTGAGCAACATCCTAGATTATGGCCACCAGGCGATGTGACTGATGGCGTGGGCTGTGTAAAGGAATCTCTTAATAGGTCGGCAGAGACCTATGGTGTTACCAGAGACTTTGAAAGAGGCAATATTGTAGCCAATTTCTATGTATTGTTTCATACTTGTGATTGTTTATGTTAATAAACAATGTATTGTAAAGTATACTTTTCTTTTCAACCTATTTCCATGAAGCAACAGTGCAGCTGTGTATGCACTAGGTGAACACTTGGTGTACACTTTCAAGCCTAAGTGAGAGCTAGGTGAACACTTGGTGTACACTTTTAAGCCTAAGTGAGCACTAGGTGAACACTTGGTGAACACTGGTGATCACTAGGTGAGCACTAGGTGAACACTAGGTGAGCATGTGATGAACACTTTTAGGCATAAGTGGACACTAGGTGTGACTACTGATACTAGGATAGGGGAGAATGAATAACAAATCAGTTGCAGATGTCACATTTTTATTTCACAATACATAGAGAGAGATTCATTATTCTTTAATCAATTGGATTCTATGGGTTTTCCCATCAGGATGGCACATAAATTTATATGATTTCATGTCAATGGTTCCACCAGCAGGGACGAATTTGGAGGTTATCCTGCTGTACGACTCTGGTAGTATAACCCGCATGTGTGTGTTCTTGGAATCCAATGTGACAGCTACCTTCTCACCGTATTTTGTAGTGACTCTCTCTGCGCTCACCATTTGGTATGGGAACCCTGGCTGGAGATCTTTCATGGATATGTGGTCTAGTGGCTTTTGGGCTGCAATTGTGTTGTAGATGGCATCAGCGGCAGCATTAGTGGATGACATCTGTAATTGGAAATGAACAGGTATTAGCATAATCTTGCAGTCAGCATTGTGAAACAATGGGTCACCCATTTTGATGTTAGATTTCATGCAGTAGACCACATATTATTGGATGAGATCATGGTCAGCCATTTGAGGTTAGATTTCATGCAATAGTATTGGATGATATCATGGTTAGCCATTTGAGGTTAGATTTCATGCAATAGCTATGGAATATTTGGAGGGAAGGTTTATACACTACAACAATTAAGGGATATTCATTAGTAAAGAAACAAGTACTTACTGTTATTGATTTGAGTCTTTAGCTGGATTCACTGTAGGAGCTAGCAGTCGTTTGCTGAGATACAATGAATCTACCAGCAAGATGTCCACCATATATATACTCGGTAACCGGATCTCCCCCACCCCCAACTTTTGGGAGAGTGGGGAACCGTTTTAAGGATGAGGGGGTCACTTTTAGGGTGAGGGGGGTCTCTTTTAGGGTGAGGGGGGGGGCACTTTTAGGGTGAGGGGGGTCACTTTTAGGGCAAGGGGGGTCACTTTTAGGGTGAGGGGGGTCACTTTTAGGGTGAGGGGGGTCACTTTTAGGGTGAGGGGGGTCACTTTTAGGGTGAGGGGGGTCACTTTTAGGGTGAGGGGGGTCACTTTTAGGGTGAGGGGGGTCACTTTTAGGGTGAGGGGGGTCACTTTTAGGGTGAGGGGGGCCACTTTTAGGGTGAGGGGGGGTCACTTTTAGGGTGAGGGGGGCCACTTTTAGGGTGAGGGGGGGCCACTTCCGGTTTGACTTCCGGTCTGCTACGTCACTTCCGGTCCGGGGTCAAGGTCAAAGGTCAAAGGTCAGGGTCAAAGGTCAGGGTCAAAGGTCAAAGGTCAGGGTCAAAGGTCAAAGGTCAGGGTCAAAGGTCAAAGGTCAGGGTCAAGGTCACGGTCAAAGGTCAAAGGTCAAGGTTGTCCCAGAAGCAGCCTTTTGTAACTACTTTAATTAAAAAAAAGAGAAAATATTAGGCATGATACGTTATGAGATCTGTTGAACAAGAAGAAGATACAATATACTTTTTCAAAAACTGCCGATGTGCATTTTTTGCGAATAAGGAAGTATTTAATATTATGTTTATAGAAATCGAAGCTGTTAAATGGTGCATAATCCTATAAGCACAAGCGATGAAAATAATAATTATTATTATTCTATGTAAATTCTTCTATATAAAATTCTTCCGCTGTATCGATTTATTTAGTTAGTACGTTACATTCAAAGTTAGTCGATATTTCGGTAAGTAGTTTAATTTAAAATACCATTAGCCTTGTCCTGTCATGAAGAAGATCAAAGTCAATCTTTTAATTTTTCTCTACATGATTGTTGAAACTGCTGCTCAACAAGACATGCGCTTTTATAAGTTTTTGTAACATTCCAGGAAACTCTCAAAATCTCCATAAGCTTCCCGCCCATTGTTTCTATTTACACAGATAACGTTGTCTCGAGCATTCTAGATGACCATTTGACAGCAAGGAAGATGAATAAATAAATATAATTTTATTGTCATTAAGCTCTTTGAACAATAGACGTCAAATAAAAAAAAAATAGATTTACAATATGAATTGTATACACAAATACAAAACAAGTCCTAGAATATATATTCAAACATCACATGTGTCTCATCAATGCATAACCCATAATGCTCACAGCACAACCTAAGCCTCCTGAACAATTACATAAAAAATACAAAAATGATGTAAACATCTCTAAGCAACAATTATTTCACTTTCAAAGAACTCATTAACAGTATGATAAGGATTAATTACAAGCCAATTTAATAACCTGGTCTTAAATTTCTTTCCCGTTTCCATAATTAAATCTGTTGGTAATTTATTGTAAATTTTAATACCAAGTGCGTCATAACTTTTAGTTGTTTTAGATAATCTTTGATAGGGAATATCAATCCTCTTACAATTCCTTGTGTTATAACTATGAGTATCAAGTCTTTAAATTGGATGAGTTTCTTTTAACATGCAATAATACTGAGTATATGTAAAAATTCACTATTGTCATTATTTTAAGCTCAACAAAAAGAGGCTTAGCATGTGCTAATCTATTAGAACCTGTCAATACCCTGACCACCTTTTTTTGCAATAATAAAATTCTTCCTGTATATCTACTATTACCCCACAGTAGTATACCATAAGCAGCAATACTCTGAAAAAAGGCAAAATAAGCTGACCTCAAGTAATTGTCTGGAACATGGTTTTTCAGTTGCCTAATTAGGTAAATCACTCTTAATAGTTTACCAGAGATATAATTAATATGGGCTTCTATGGAGAGATGGAGAGAAGAGGAGAAGAATAAACAAAAAGTGCCTGTTATCAATATAACCTGAGGTACTTTTGACACAATGGGCAGAAATATGTTCTTTTCTTCCTTGCGTTTCCAAACAATATTGTTTTAATGTTCGAACGTTCGGTCACATGTTGTCTACCGGTTTCACTGCTGATTCGTGTTTGTAGACTATTTCTTGTTACTAGTGGGCGTGTCTAGTATCAGCCAATGACAGACCTCCAAGGTACAGTTCGACCTATGGGAGGCTCCCAATCTATGTACCAAGATAACAGTATTCTTCTAATTATATTAAACTACTCTCTAGTTTAGTTGTAGGTTGTGTCATGGTGCAAATTCACCAACCCCAAATTAACACTAATATCGTAATTAATCTGAGAAACGAGGTTTAATTTGTAACATTAAATACTCACTCAGAATTACCAATTTTATTATTTAATTTTATGTAAACTTAGATGCACAATCATTTGCCTAATTTGTTAAAACAGCGTCCTACAATTGGCTGGAATACAAAAGTTGTTTACTTTAAGTGAAAGGTTAGCTTGTCGACTGTCCTGATAAAACCGGCTTATCAAACAGCTGTTACCGGTTAGTAATGTCACTTTCCTTTTCACAAAAAATATTCGTATTGTTATTTATTTCCTGTATTTATGTTATTTGATCGACTTGGGAAATCTGCTTATGCTTGCCCTGCTAATTATTAATTTCTCTAATTTAATTATTATTTTCTCCAATTTTCAACCTATTTAATTTTCTTACGTATGGTACACCGTACTTAAAAACCGGGTGTAAGCTCCTCATTGGAGGAAAATAATTTCCTGCGCTGTTATTGGCGGATTTACCGCATGACACAGCCCCTTCTTCAAGTACTGTGACCAGAGCTTGAAGAAGAAGGAGACTTCACGAAAATTTAGGCTGGCTGAGGGAGAGGTTCCGTTTTAAACCTCCCCTACTCAATAATTTTTAATTTTAAAGAAATCCGATCTAGTCAAATTTAAATGTTTTTATATCTGTTTTAAAATCCCGCTGTTTGAGTGCAACCCCAGGATTGCCGAATTTAAATAGTGTATCAGTAAAAGTATCAAAAATATTCGCGAACGACCACGAGGATCAATCCAAGATGTCTGAGGGTGACGCCAACTAGTGACGAGCCAAAGAAGAAATATAATACTTCGACTAGTGCGCGTAAATTGGGCCCAAATATCTGGTATGTGCGAAATATATTATTCATACAAGGTTTATAGAAATAATCGGCATATCCAATTGTAAATTGCAATCAAACTACTCTCTTGGAACTGAGAAATCCTTAGGCTAGAGACCTAAATGCTCATATGAACAATTTTATTAAATATATCATTTTTAACTTCTGAATATTAGTGGTAGGGATTGAAGGCGAGAGTTGCGTCTCCGCATTCGAATTGCTACCTTTCATTATATTTTAAACTCCATAATATCAATTTACATTTATTAAAAATCCATTGTAATTTCAAAACCTTAGTTCTGATTTACAATCCTTACTCGACCCTGGCTGCAGGTTATAGTTATATATCATTTCAGCGGACCATCAAGCAGTATAGCCGAGAGGGATATATCGCCTCAGTAACTTTCTGGTTTGTCCTTATTGAAGGACCCTTGGCATTAAATCTTTCGATTATTTATTGGAAGGATATCTGTATCGGGATTATTTCTTATAGCTTTTCCACCTCGCTAGCGTGAATTGCGAGGAGAGTGCAACAAGCAAGAGTTGCATGTTCCGCACTCGATCTCCGCTCGCGAGAGGGACTTAGCTGAATTATTCCTGATTTTTTAATATATCTTTCTTTGTTGGATTGTAGTTGCGTGGGCGTAAATTACAGCTATTCTGTGTATCACCCCGCAACTGCATTCCGCAAGGACAGACATTTTCTCGTATGGGTTTGAGCTGGAGTGGTGTGTCCTCACAATTCTTCGGGAATTTGCCCGACTGCAGCTTCCGGCCATCAAATTTATCTTAAGCGCATATAAGGTACACACCCCCCCAAATCGAATACCATAGTTGATTGACATTGAAAAAGAACATGACAGTCGAAACTATAATATCATTATAATTCAACATCATTGTAATTCATTATCTATCGTGTCTATTAGATAGAGTAAATAGATAGTGTCTCTTTTAACACTATCCATGTAAATTACTATACTCATGACTTCTTTCTCTTTTTGATGTCTTTCATGAGTTCTTCCATCTCCTCTCTACTCTTCCCTGTCTTAAGCCTTTTTTGTGATGCATTGCAACAAGTCTCAATATGTCATGAGAATATGGGGTCGGAAAAAGTGTCTCATCTCTTCTCCTTTCTTCCTAATCACCTTATTCTTCTTGTTCCTTTCCTTCTTTTTCTTCTCCATCTTATTTTCCTTTTTCTTCTTTCTCTTCATTCTTCTTCTCTAAAATTTACATTGTTTGAGTCTACCACATCCCTGCTTTCTTCCTGTCTTGATCTTCTATTGTTTGTTTACATAAGACAATGGAGCCGAGAAAATGAATTCTGGTTTTTCTGGTGGCAGTCTTTTTGAAATCCTCTTGAATTTTGGATATTAGTAGCACAACATGTTTCTTAGAAAACGTGAAATGTACTAGCCGAGGGAAATGAATATTTGCATGCATTTTATTAGAATTTGATAATTATTATTAATTCGAATTATTAATGAATAATACATCTGATATTCTGGGTAGCAAAATCTTAGAAGCACGAATACATAATATTCAGTACCTATCAAACTTATTTTAACGTATATTAAAAAAATTATGTCAAAAAATACAGCTTTGAGCACAAATACACATTCAATAACTATCAAAATAATTATAAAAATATGTCAAAAAAATACAGCTTTGATATATATATATATATAATATATATTTTCAACATAATTATATTCTGTTCAAAGCAGAATAATTGATGAATAATAAAACGAAATTGTCACAACAAAATTTATTAAAACATATTGAGAAACTAGTTTTGGTTATTATACCATAATCAATCTCAATCGAAACTAAAGTACAGAGAAGCTTAATATATAATGAACATGGAATGATACTATTGGCTAAGCGAGAAAGAGGCTGACCTTCATCGAAGGCTGTGATTGGCTGACAAGTCACGCCCCCTGGTGGGAAGAGTAACAAGCAAAAATACGAGTCAATTTCTCAATATTTTTTAATAAATGTGGTTGTGACAATTTCGTCTTATTATTCATATGGATACCTTCCACAATATCACCTTTGACATACAAAGATAGTTTCAGAATAATTGAAATGATGTATCTGTCTGTAATAACATGTATTGAAAAGAATCAAATAATCCATTTTATCCAGGCAAAAATTTATTTTAGAGATATTCACGTAAAAAATGTATAAATTCATTCTGTTGTTAAATTGTTGCTATATTTTGTTAACAACATAAACTGTTCATAAATTATGCATTTCAACAATTTGTATAAGCGAAAGCTTTGAACAAATAAAATCCTTTATTTTCGATGTTAATGACGATTGAAATTTATTTTTATATCCTTCATTTTAATGAGAAGTTGTCTTGCCAACATTGCAAAGTCTATGGAAACCATAATAATTATTTATATAGTGGATTCAGTTATTTGAAGTACGTTTTAAAGAATTTTCACTAGAATTTTTTTCTTTTCATCATAATGGCCTGAAAAATAAATTATTGTAACTCTTAGCATAGCCTACAGTACAAGCACCAAATCTTATCTTTAATACTCTACTACAGTATTACTATGTTACTTTAATATTATAGTTTAAGAGCATTAGTGTAGACTCACTTCCAATTACAGCAGAGTATTACTGTTACAGAACATGCCCCTTATCTGGATATTCTAATTTTTAATCATGAAAACAAACTATTAATGCAATCATCCGATTTTACAAGTGTCCAATTAGCAGAGAGAAGCTTCATTGAACACATCAACAACTTTGGATTCGGATTCAAACTTGATAAGTAAATAGAAACTCTAAAAATTCAAGTTGAAGCTGCAACTTCATTCCTGCTAACCATCTCTTACTTTGTCATATTCTCTCTTTCTCTTCTTCTCTCTCGCCCACTCTGTTCTCTCTTTCTATTCGTCTCTTTTTTTCACGACTCACTCCAACACTTTTTCACATTTTCTTTTTCCCCCATTTACTGTCTTATTCTCTTTCTGTTTTTCCTCTCTCTCTTTATCCCCCCATCTCTCTCTCTCTCTCTCTCTCTCTCTCTCTCTCTCTCTCTCTCTCTCTCTCTCTCTCTCTCTCTCACTCTAGGTTGAGTGTTAGAAAGAGTTATTTTTCTCCAAATCCGCCCGTTTGTGTAAATGCATCACCAGTGAAAACAAATCGACTTGTATATATTGTTACGGGTTCTATGTCTAAAATAACGCTGGCAACAATTAACTTTATCACTCGCACTTTATTAACACAAATAATTCACAACTCACACTGTTCAGTAATTTCTTACACAAAAATAAGCAATCGGAAACAGATAAAACGATATTGTTCAACTGATAATGAGTTTTCAATAAACTGTACAAAAATCAATCACTAAATGCCAAAAGGCCGATCCAATACTAAATAATAACTGTACAATAAACTGTCCAATAATATTCAAAAAGAAACGTTGAGGAAGAACAATTAACTCACGTAGCACAAGTCCATAATACAGTCATATATAAAAGAATTATCACTATAGAACTGTCAAGAGAATTATCACTACAGACAACGAAAGTTCATTGCATGGTTTGTAATAGCGCCAACGGGATTTCACTGTCTGTATTAATGGGAACTGTCACTACTGCCACTTATCAACGTAGAACAACAACTGAACTACTTAACTGTCACACTCTTCTCAACAATTTCATATTCGCTACAATATTTTTTACCTAACTTCCAAGATTATAGGTGATGTCATTCATTGTAAGGTTATAGTCAGAAGTCATATAAATTGTAATTTTACTCAAATAAAGCAATCTGAATCTCTATTTGCTGGTTGCAGGTTGAGTGTAAGGTAGGGCTATTTTGCCCTAGCTCCGCCCTTTTGTGTAAATGATCTGGATATTCCACTTCATTTACTATACAAACATTCTATTAATGTCAGTAATCAAACTTACAAAACAGTGTAATAGTGATTGTGAGAACGTATCGTTTTTTATTTATTTTTATCTATCTTCCGTAATTTTAGGTTAACCTAACCTAACTTGTACTTCTACTCGCTTTTTTTCTTAGGATGAAGCCCACATAGGTCTGAGATCTGAGACCTGTGCGTGGGTAATGAGTTGGATGATGGTGATTGATGAGTTGGACCTACAGTTATAGGTGGGTTCCGAACCACCGGGAAGTGATTTTACAGCAGAGAACAGTGTCTTTTTTGTTGGCCAATCTAATCGGTCACCGTTACAAACAGGACCTACGAGAACGCAGCTTATCTCTATCTGATTGAACAGATACCTGCTACGCCTCGCGGCTATCACTTCCCTTTTACTCAAATAAAGTTATCTGAATTTGAATGTATCTATCTCTGTCCCACTAGTCTATCTTTCCCTGACTCATTATCTCTTTCTTTTCTCCTCGTTCTTTCTTTCCCTCACACATTCTCCCTTTTCCTCAATCTTTCTCACTTTTACTCCCCAAAAAAACTCGAGCTCCAAATAATTTATGGACAAGACGAGCACTCCTACTAAACGAATCATTCGCCTGGAAGTTTGTGGACTTCAAGTGGATTTTGGAATTTGAAAAACGGATTAGAGCAAGAGAGAAAACGAAAAACAGCGAGTGAGTGGGAGAGTGATAAAGATAGTGTGAGTGAGACAGAGTGGCAGTTTTGAAATTGAATTTCTCGCCCACCCCCGCACATCAAAGTCCCCTGAGAAATGGTTGCAAGATGCTTGCTCGAGTTTGGACTCGAACGGACTGAGTTCCAGTTGTAGTTGGATTGTGATCATTGTGTAAGTTCACGCAAATGAAAAGCTAGTTTGTTGTTGAAGCGAAATTTCAAGCCGCTTCACGAATAAAATATTATGGAACTACGGCTGCTGTTGCTCTACTCAATTCGCTCCACTATACAAGGATCTACACTGACTTTATAAAGTTACTGTACAAGGATCGACTTCATTGAATTATAAACTGATACAACCGAGAATCCAAGGACCCGACAAATTTACATAAGATAATAATTATTATTAGCATCAGTTGTGCTGATAGACATATGCACCAGTTTAACTGTTTTGATTTCTATAAGCATCATATTCCTCCCGATTCACAAAAAATGCACATCGGCTTTTCTTGAAAACATTTTCGTTTCTTCTTCTTCTTCTTCTTCTTCAACATATCTCATATCATGCCTCAATATATTTTTTCTGGGTTTTTTTAAATTCAACGTTTTAAAATAATCTAAAAAAATAGTGTAATATAATCAAAAATGAAAACGTCAACGCTTGTGCTGTAAAAATAAATTGGATAATTGGCTGATATTGTGGTAAATTGGTTAATTTAGTGGTGAATTGGATAAATGGCTAAGTAGCAACTTCCGTAATATTCTTCAATTTTTTCCAATTGAAATGAAACAGCTGTCCAATGTTTTGATTTTCACTAGCCGATAAGCCGATCCTGTTGTGGAAATCAGTTTTACATCGAATATTTTAGTTTCATTTTTAAATATGAAATATTTTTAGTTCTAGTTTCAGTTTTAGTTTTAGTTTCAGTTTAATTTAGTGATGAATTGGATAAATGGCTAAGCAGCAACTTCCGTAATTTTCTTCAATTTTTTCCAATTGAAATGAAACAGCTGTCCAATGTTTTGATTTTAATTAGCCGATCCTGTCGTGGAAATCAGTTTTACATCGAATATTTTAGTTTCAGTTTTACATATAAAATATTTTTAGTTTTAGTTTCATTTTAGTTTCAGTTTTACATATGAAACATTTTTAGTTTTAGTTTCAGTTTTAGTTTCATTTTAGTTTCAGTTTTACATATGAAATATTTTCATATTCGACCTCCAAATTTCAAAGTCAATAGCGATCTCTCTTGGGCCATGAGAAAACTATGTAACAAGTTTCAAGAGTCGAGATTCTTCTTTTCAAAGACTAGAGCACGGATGCACGGACGGACGGACAATGACACGATTTCAATAAGGCCCCGTCGATTCCTTAATCAGTTTTAAAACACTTAAAAAAAAGTGGATTCTCATGTAGTTGGATTTCATTAATAATCTATTCAATTAAAAAATTTGAACCCAATTTATGTAATAAAATGGAACAACTTTATGTATTAGAACAAAAAAGCCTCTCATTACGATACTTCGAAGCGACGCGGCGGATACTCGAGGGTCTGGAGAGTATCATTGAAATCATTTGCAATGTTTGACCGTACAAAGAGACTTTTCTGTTTTAAGTCGATCTTTTGGTATTTGTCTGTTTAATGCATTTACGTGCATTAATGCATTCACGTAATTCATTAATGCATTAATGCATTAATGCATTTAGTAATGCATTTACGGACAAACGAGTTGATCAAATTCTATGAAATTTTGCATGGATCTTTCTTCAAGAAATGCCCAGCAATGTATGTGTAAGGATTTTCAAAATTTGCTTGAATTTGAAGGACATTTAAAAGGGGGTAAAAAGGAAAGGTACTCAGGAACGTATTTATGAAAGGAAAGTTCCTTCAATAAGTGTTTTACTTGAGGAGCTCGTGAAATGCCTCTAAAGACAGAGCAAATTCACAAAGTTAAAATCTAGCGAGTAGCTGCAACCAAGGGCGGATTAAAGGGGGGGGGGCGGAGGAGGCGACCGCCCCCCCCCCCCCCGAGGGCTTGCACATTTTAAAAAATTAAAAAGGGTAACACTTGTGCCATGCACACGGTTAAATTTTAATTGTCCCGCCACAGACGGAATACCTCCAACTTGTCTTACCACTCCGCCTCCGACGGCCGGGAATTAACAAATGTTGTAATACTTATTTTGCCTTATTTTCTATATTACCTTTACTTTATCTTTAACTGTTGACATAATTTTAATTCAATGACGAATTAACAAATGACAGAGAATGAAGGAAATCTTATATCAAGTGAAATTAGTTTGAATAAGATTAATCTTTTATAGAATAGGTAGGGGCATATAAATCTCTGTTTGTTTTTGACCTAATGTTTATTGTAGTACTGGTATTATGAAACATGAAAGAATGTTGAGATTAATTTAAATATATATATAGGTCTAAAAATCATCACGATCACGAATAAATTGCTTAGACTCTGTTCATTTCTCTGTAAATTTTGATAAAAATTAAGCTAGCAAAGCAATTTTTGTTCAAGACATATTGTATTGTATAAAAAAATTTGTATTCCTAATTCCACATGAATATACAGAAATAAACTACTCTAGCTAGGTGAAATTTGATTGTTCTTAACACGAAAAAATTATATTTCTACTACATTTTAAGTGCTAGAATGGTGTAAAATGCGGTTAAAGGCTACTAAATTTCCAAAAATTTTATTCCATATCCACCCCCCCCCCCCCCCCCGACCAACGGGTATTTTTGGGGTATGTCGCCCCCTCCCATAAAAATTCATTAATCCGCCACTGGCTGCAACACTAGAAACCAACCTAGCTCCCCAAAAAAGTCTGAGTCCTGACAATAGTTGACGTAAGTTAACACTAATTTAAATTAACATAAGAATTTACATGTCATAAATACGGCCGGGACAGCTGGTTAGGCTTTAGTATTGCTCCTCGCTGACTTGTCCGCTAGTAAACTGAACATCAATTGAATTTTGTATTTATGAACCGCACTTGCAGATCTTCTCAAATTCGTTCTAGGCAGACGCTTACCTTGAAGAGGTTACCTCAGTTAAATTAAAATATTAACGAATTGGGTTTTTAAAAAAAGAAATTTTATTTATTAGATGTTTACACAACCAGATCTCAGCACCGACTGAAGCGCCGGTCGGTAGGAAACAATACATTACAATACAATGATCATGGGAACTAATATCTTGCTGATTAAATAGATAAAACCTCTACATAACTCTCGAAGCGATTCATCAGATTATTTTCATATTTCGGCTTCATTTTTGGGTATAGGCTATAGCATATCGGTTCATCAAAATCAAATAAAATATTACATTCATTTTTTACACATTGCAATATAATTCTCTGTATATTAGACCAATTAAAATTTATTTTCATCTACTATATAACTCGATTTCTAACCTATAAACTTTTCTTCTCATTAAGAACCTTCTGGAATGAACGCAAAGTTCCTCTGCCTGCTGTTAGATTGTCCTCGCTACGCTACATTTATCTTACATTATTAAAAAAATCGAAACATGAAATATAGAGGATATTGGCTTAGTAATAATTACTCCAAATTTTACTTACACATGTACTTGTTCTAAATTTTAGAAAAATCAATATAAATACAGTTTTATTTTTTATTCTCATTGATTCTTTTCATCTGCTGGAAGCCAATGCGCTGCCATCCCATATCCTTCCGCATTTTATGGATGATTGTAAAGCTTATTTCTTAGAGTTATTTAAAGTTTGTTTATAGTTATTTCTTTCAATTTTACAGCACAGTTATCTATTTTTTATTTTATTTATTTTTAAAATAATCTGTGCTGTCCATGGAACTCTCCCCCACACGCAGACGACTGGTCTTTGTGGAGGAATTCCTTGTATGGTATTTTGTGTAAAATTTATCATGTCTTTTTTGGAATAAAATTTATTTGAATTTTGAATTTAAATTTGATATCTGTAATTTTACATATGATATCTTTATATTTCCATCTATATTTTGTAATTATGGGTATTGTTTTAATATTTTGATTGTTTCTGTTCTTAAGTTATGGAAGAATTATAGCTGTTTATTTTGTTTTTATATATTTTTAAAGAGTATGTTATTGAATTGTATTTCGGTGAATATATTTTTTTTGCTGTGTTTTTCGATTGTTTTACAATGAAAGGATGAGAATTGTGTGTTTTTTAGTTTGTCACCTCATGGAGATACTTTAAGATCTTTATTACTTTACCTTAAAATTCATTATTGATTTCTCTCATTTCACGAGCTTTCTATGTTTACTAGTAATATTATTGAATGAAATCACAGCTAGCGCTCAAGTATTTACTTTGCTGGCTGTGCCAAAAATGTGTTATACACTTTATATTGTGAATTTCTTATTTTTGTATTTTGGCGAAATAAATATTATTATTGAATATTAATTTATTTTTTGGTGTTTGAAATCAGCTACGGTTTGACATTGATAATACAATGTGCTATCGGTAATGACTCGGTAAGTAAACTGTAATGACTCGCTGGCAAGTCAACTTGTGAGCACGTTCAATTCAATAGATGCATTTCAAGAGTTGCTAGAGTCAAGAGACTGTAGGAACGTTCATAAATATCTTAATCACCTTAAAAATTAGTGACGCTGTATGGATCAAAGCCATTTTTACTTTGTGCTTTATTCAATTACCTGAAACAACGGGTCCAGACAAAACGAGGAAGCCATATAAATCCGGGTCATATGATCTCCATTCATCAAAAGAAATTACGTACAGTATCCGCTTTACGCTATTCGGTATGCGATTTCATTCGGCGTTCCAGAAAGGTATAGGAAATACTTTATTGACGTACTAGAGACTCGGCATTCGGGTACCGGAAAGTAATTGCAGGAAGGAATTTCTTTGATCGCTGACCCAACCGCTAACTACAAAAGGTCTGCAATAACTGGATTTAAGGAGAAATATCGTTTAACATCCTGTTTTTTATACAAGAGTGAAGGTTGGATTGTATTTTCAAAATATGGTTCGCTTACTCAAAAGTATGCATTCAGTATAATCCTAATCATAATCATATTTATTCCATAATAACAGAATATAAAGTATACATACAAAATTAACTTGATATCTGAACACTTTAACTAGAACACTTTCACAAAAAATTACCAACTTACAAATAAAATAATTATATGAAATTTTTTTCCTGGATTTCTTGTTCCATGACGAACTGCGTTGTTAATATTACCTTTTCATGTGAAATTTAACGACTTGCAGTCAAATATTATTGACTGCATATTTGATGACTGCATATATTTACTGCATATTGACCGTATTTGACTGCAAGTCGTTAAATTTCACATTAAATTTTTTTAGAAGTTTCTCATTCTTTTGTGGAATTCGGTACCTCCTAAAGCAAAAGCTGTATTGGAGGTTACCATATCCTGATTAAATTCATAGGGAAAGAAAGTGCTTGTCAGTTTAGATTGGATTTTCAAAATATGGTTCGCTTAATCAAAAGTATGCTTTCAGTATAATCCTAATCATAATCATATTTATTCCCCAATAACATAATACAAAGTATACATACAAAATTAACTTCATATCTGAATATAATTAAAACACTTTCACAAAAAATTACCAACTTACAAACAAAATAATTGCATGAAATTTTTTCATTAATTTTTACCGTACATCCTGTATTGGAGGTTACCATATCCCAATTAAACTCACAGGGAAAGAAAGAAGTGTTGCTGTCAAGCAACACTGTGCTATTATCATTATTTATATGCTCTATAAGTTAGTATTAAAACAAAACTTTTTATCTTTTCTTATTCTTATGTCTTGCCGTAACTATACGAACTAGGTACTCTTCCAAATTTTCCCATATTTTTTCAATTTTTATTCAATTAATTCACTCAAACGATACAAAAAATAACTTACAAAGTTGTGACAATAATACATTTCAGACAAATATACAATAATACATTTCAGTAATCAGGCAATTATTCTAAATAGATATGTCACCTCACTTATATTTTAATATTTATTTAATTAATTTAACTTATTTGATATTTCGTTTTAATTTTATCATATTTTTATTTAATTTTTTCCCATATTAAAGTTTATATCTTACTGCAAACTTTTATTACACATATTTTAATTGCACACATTATGATACATATCAACAAATTGATATTAAAAGGAGGTAATTCAAAACAATATTTTATTGCAGCATCGTGTTAACATATAGGCTAGCATTTAAACAAACTGAATCAAAATTTGAACTTCATTGTTCTATTACAGTTTTATTTAGCGTATAAATTCTTCTACCAATTGGTGGAGAAAACCAATTGATACAGTATCAATTGCTGGTTCAGAAGAAGAAGAAGAAGAAGAAGAAGGAGAAGGAGAAGGAGGAGAAGGAGGAGAAAGAGGAGAAGGAGGAGAAGGAGGAGAAGGAGGAGAAGGAGGAGAAGGAGGAGAAGGAGGAGAAGGAGGAGAAGGAGGAGAAGGAGGAGAAGGAGGAGAAGGAGGAGAAGGAGGAGAAGGAGGAGAAGGAGGAGAAGGAGGAGAAGGAGGAGAAGGAGGAGAAGGAGGAGAAGGAGGAGAAGGAGGAGAAGGAGGAGAAGGAGGAGAAGGAGGAGAAGGAGGAGAAGGAGGAGAAGGAGGAGAAGGAGGAGAAGGAGGAGAAGGAGGAGAAGGAGGAGAAGGAGGAGAAGGAGGAGAAGGAGGAGAAGGAGGAGAAGGAGGAGAAGGAGGAGAAGGAGGAGAAGGAGGAGAAGGAGGAGAAGGAGGAGAAGGAGGAGAAGGAGGAGAAGGAGGAGAAGGAGGAGAAGGAGGAGAAGGAGGAGAAGGAGGAGAAGGAGGAGAAGGAGGAGGAGGAGGAGGAGGAGGAGGAGGAGGAGGAGGAGGAGGAGGAGGAGGAGGAGGAGGAGGAGGAGGAGGAGGAGGAGGAGGAGGAGGAGGAGGAGGAGGAGGAGGAGGAGGAGGAGGAGGAGGAGGAGGAGGAGGAGGAGGAGAAGAAGAAGAAGAAGAAGAAGAAGAAGAAGAAGAAGAAGAAGAAGAAGAAGAAGAAGAAGAAGAAGAAGAAGAAGAAGAAGAAGAAGAAGAAGAAAGAATGATGAAGAAGAAAAAGTAGAAGAAGAAAAGGAAAAATATACAATATTTCTTCTTCTCCTTCTTCTTTATAGAAAAATTTATGATTCATGAAACCAAGCGACTTCAAGTGACTTTAAAAATAAGTCATCCTCATCTCAGTTGTTCATTACCACAACGCTAGAATGTATACTGTAGTATCTCTCACAGAAGACCATTTTCCCCGCTTCCTATCAGTTATACAGCATCATAAAACTACAACAAAATGCCGCCTTCAATCTTTGTGAATTTATGCTGATTCAGCCATAAAACTATGATAAGAATCACTGGCAATCAAGCGAACTGTACTTAACAGCTTATCAATGCCCTGCAAACTATCGCAGAACCCATCTAAGAACTAATATCGATTACAATTTTATCTGTGCAGGAGTTCTTCAACAATCAGGCGTGGCAAGTTTACTGGCTTTCTAGTGCACTGTTTGCTAGTTTACTGGCTCTTCACTTCTCTCTTAAAAAGGAGATAGACGCGTAAAACTGAACCACTCGAGCCAGACATGGCAGTCGTCAAGTGTTGCTAGTTTGCTACTCTCCCGGGTTCAGTCAACCATTATCATCACGTCTTTTCAAATCATTTTTATCGTCATCTTGTTTGTGTCATTATCATTATCTCGTCAATCTTTTTCTCCTTCTTCTTTTTCTCCTAATTCTTCTCATTATAATGTAATGATATAATCCACCATTTGTAATGATAGCATCACAATCTTTTGTAGTGATCCTCCACTATTTGTAATGCTTTAATATAGTTAATAAAGGACAACGTTATAGTTATAAAGGACAATGCCTTTACCACTTGTAGCCTCCACCAGGTAAGGATTCTGCAATGAATTATTATTGTGTGATATTATTATTGCACCTATAATTACCACATCCAACCTTACCCTATGAATGTGGAAATCGTGAAAGACAGGACGCGACAATAATATTACACTAATTCATATTTCAAGGGCTCAGCATAGCTTTTGGTGGTAGAACTTATATCAATAAATATCTGATTATTATTCTGACAAATAAAAATTTTTTGTAAATCAAATAAAATACAGTGATTAAATTAACTTTTCTTTTATTTGGTCAATATAAAATACAGAATTGAAATTTATTTTCTATTTGTGAACAGAATCAATTTTTATTTAATCTCCTTCTTTTTTGAATCAACATAATTTATTAATTTATTTTTAATTTTATTTATTTTTAATATACTATTAATGATGATGAAAGACAGAAATTTGAAATGAAAACAAAAAGTGAGAAAAGTGACGTTATGTAGTTTTAAATTATTCTTCCGGTTAAAATTTTTATTTATTTTCTATAAGGATTGAAAAGATGTTTTGGTTTACATTACAAATATAAAAAAAAATGTAACAATACCAGTTTTTATCATTTATGACAGTAATATATCCTTATGTCTTTCTTCTATCCTTCTTCTAATCCTCCACCACCACCACTTATTCCTCCTTCTCCCACCACCTCCTCCTCCGCCACCTCCTCATTCTCCACCCCTTTCTTCTCTTTCATCTACTCCTCTTTCTTCATCTTCATCTACTACTCCTACTTCTCCTTATCCAACAACTCTTTCTTCTTCCCCTCGTTTTCTTGTTGACGTTCTCAATTTTTTCTTGTTCTTATTCTTCTCTTTCACATTTTCTCCTTCCTCTTTTTTATTTTTTATTTTCCCACATCTTCTTGCTAACTTCTCCAACGTTTTTTTGTCTTTCTTTCATCATTTTACTCATCCTCCCCCTTCACTTCCTTCACTACCGTCTCCCAAACATCCTCCTCCTCCACCATCTCCTCCTCCCCATGCTACACCAACACCCTTCTTCTCTTTAAACTTCTCTCTCCTTTTCTTCCTTTCCTAACTCTTCATCCTCTTATCTCCTCCTCCTGAAGAATAGAATAGAATAACATTTTATTTCTGCGATATAAGTTACATTCTGTACTGTTACAATTTCTATACCGTAATATAATTTAACATGAATAATTATGAAGAAGGTTAGGTCAATTTTTAACACAGTATTTCACTATGAAGTATAAATCTAACCAATTCTTTCCAATTCAAGAATATCAATTTAAAAGTGCACTTAAAAAAAAGCACTAACACAGTTCAATAGTCCTAAAAAGTGGACATAAATTTTAATTTTGTTTAGATTATAGAACCAAAATAAAGGAGTCAAAATCAGTATGCCAATACAGTCGAGAGTATACAATTAGATTATAAGTTTAAATCCCAAAATGGAAAAGAACCTTTCCCGGATCAAACTATCTCAATTTTTTATTCGTAATCCTTCCCCAATCTGACCCACACATATTATCTCACTCTTTTCACCATGCTTCATATTTTTACCCTTTCACCAATATCCATTTCCTTCTCTGCCATTCTTGCCCCTTCTCTTTCCCATACTTTTTCACCCTTACTTCGTCTGTCATTTCTTTATTTCTTAATTCACTTTCTCTCCTCTCACTCTCTACCACCCTCACACTAATTCACTCACTTCGCTCACCTTCTCACGTACCCTCTCTCTCAAACTCACTCCCACTTCCTTTCTTCTTCTCTTTCTTCCTCACTCTTCTCTCCTCTTTCGCATTGTGGTCGAGTTATTTATAATGATTAATGGTGTATGTCAGTACCTCGACTGCTATCCATTACTAATGGCTTCCTATGCTGTGCTGAGCTGTGCTGTGCTGTGCTGAATGCTGGCTGGAACAAGCTACACACGACTCAACAATGGAGTTGACAGCGAAACAATAACAAATAGCAACACTATTGGGTTACATGTGGGTTATTACACCAGTTAAAGCAAGGCATTCCTCGTCTAGACTAGGAATCATTATTCAGATGCGGAATTTTTAGAAATGTTTTCTATTTTCAAGTTGTTTTAGTGCACTTTTACTTTTACGTGAATCACTTTATATTTTTTTATATTGTTGTGGAAGAATGAACCGTGATTTTCGGTGTTATCTGCTTGTGTCAAAAAGTCTTCCGGTCTAAGCTAATTGTTTACTTTTCCCCCGTACTCTCTTCGACTTGTGGTTTATCTGAACCTTTGGAATCTTCTTATCTTGGAAATTAAAATAGTCTCGATGAATGAAGAATGTTTATTTAGAAGTTTGTGAATAATGCGAGAATCCTTACGTGATTTTTGAATAGTAGTATAGCAAAACCTTTATTAGCTGAGCATTATCGATTTATCTGCTTCCGATTTCTTTATTTTGTGTAAGAATAACTAACTGAACAGTGCAAGTTGTGAATAATTTGTGTTAATAAAGTGCAAGTGTTAATTTAAAGTGTTGCCAGCGTTATTTTAGAGATAGAACCTATAAAAAAATTTTTTTTTCGGAGGATGAAGCCCACATAGGTCTGATACCTGTGCGTGGGTAATGAGTTGGATGATAGTGATTGATGAGCTGGACCTTCAGTTTTAGGTGGGTTCCATACCACCGCGAAGTGATTTTACAGCAGAGAACAGTGTCCTTTTTGCTGACGAATCTAATCGGTCACCCTTACGAAGAGTGCCTAGGAGACGCAGCTTATCTCTATCTGACTGAACTGTCACTGTTATGACAAAAATGATGGTCATTAATTTCGGAATTTTAGAAAATGTTCCTCCACTTTCAAGCACCTAGTTTTAGATCGATATTCTTTATTTTCTACGTATCACTATAATAGCTGGTGATTGGTCAAGCGGTGAGCGTGGTATTTATGCAATCGTGATGTTCAGTCACGAGCGCTC
The DNA here is from genome assembly GCA_948455865.1 of Conomelus anceps. Taxonomy (NCBI): domain Eukaryota; kingdom Metazoa; phylum Arthropoda; class Insecta; order Hemiptera; family Delphacidae; genus Conomelus; species Conomelus anceps. Next base: position 14,828,027 of record OX418216.1, read on the forward strand.
AAGACTGCGCTTGGACGTTGACCGTGCTTCAGTGACTCGATGTTATAAGCTTTATTATCACTCACCCGGTGGTTCGGGACCCACCTAAAATAGTAGGTCAACCATGTTTCCCATAACATGGCTCAAACGGCGAGGTGGAACTACCGGCAATGGTCTCCTCATCAATAAAAACCATACGCTTATTATTTTTTATTACTGCAAGAATTTATAATAAGCGTGAAGATTTTATGGATGTAGAGCTCAGAGGTACGATTCGTGGAGGGCAGACCTCCCCCAAACATATGAAAATTTAAAAAATGCGTGTATTTTAAAAATTGTCGCCTGCTCCAGGCCAAATACTAATTAACATACGATAAGATGAACCTACTCCCAGAACAATAAATAATAAGTTTTAAATGTATTAAAGTTCAAAAAAATTCGTTTTTAGTGTGAAAGGAAATTTTTTCTTGATTAAAAAAAAAAAATAGTTATTTATGTATTAAGAGCGTGAAGCGCGACTTTATCGCTCGAGCCAAAACATTTACTGCGCGACGCGTAGCGGAGCGCAGTAATTTTGCGAGAGCGATAAAGAAGCTTCACGCGCGAATTGCATACAATATTTTTCCTAAAACTGCAGTTCTGGATTCCAACACAATAAAAGCTTGTAGTTTTTAACATCACAGACCATGCGCGGATTTGGTTAGCGTTCGCCATTGTTGAGGTTATATAAATTTCACGGATTCCGTAATCCACCAATGAGAAGACATCAAAATCAAAACAGAAGCGTAAAGAAAACAGCTGGCGAGCGTAAAGTACTTTACCGCTTGCGGAGCAGTAAAGAGGTAATTTACAATTAGTTTTCAGTACGTAAAGAACTACTTTACGAGCAGTTGTAGGAAAAAATATTTTACCTAATGGAATTTATTCTGAAGTAAAGTAGGTGTTCATGCTTAGTTGAAATAATAACCAAGTGGGTAGGAATCGAATTTCAAAAAACAATCTATAAAAATTGACTTTACTTACTGAAATTTGTTCATAAACGTTTTATTTTTTTTATTTTCACATTCCTTATTTGATTTAGTAACACAACAGACAAATAATTTGACAGACTGGTTGAATAGTGGGATATTGGGTTCACAATAGTTGAATTGATTTAAATTTTTAAATTATGGTTAAATTTATAAATTAATTTTTAATTTTGACTTATCAGTTGTTAAATTTGCTTTAATGAAATAAATTCTTTTGCCGAGTTATCTTTAGGCTAGCTTTATCTGCTGCCAAGGTGAATATTCAATTATTTTACACAAATTTGAATTATTTACGTCCTTTTTGGGGGGTTTTCTACAGTGCTTCGAATCACTTGAAAACTTCATTTCCTATGTTTTCAGATAGTACGAAATTACTATCTTTCACTCAATAACAATCACTATCACGATTTACATGAGCTTTACATACTCACTAAATAAACTAAACATGAATTTTGACAAGAAATTTTCAAGATTTTTCAAATTCATCATGAAGGTAAAGCAACTGCAGCATTAAAAGAAAGCAATCATCGATCATGGAAAGCTCAAGCGTAGGGTGTTTTCCGAGCATAAGGGATTTTGGGATGAGGAGGGAGGTGCAGGAAAAGTTGATGGAAAATTCGGGGTGTGAGAATTCCGGCGCGATATGGATCACATTTCCCGGTTGTCCTAAGCTTTTCTCTTTAGTTTTCCCAAGACGAAGCTTTTCTTTTTGTGTGCTCGCTAAGAAAAAGCGAACCCACACTCCAGACAGCCTGAGTGAAAACCTCAACAACTACTACTTCTTCTTTTTTCTTGTGTCACATGTTTCTCTATCGTACTCACCCACCTATCCCGGCTCTCAATACTTTTAGAAAAACACTCGAAATAGAAGGGAGAAAATAATCGCTTAAGTGAGGTTAGGTCAGCACTATTATGTGCTCAATTTGAGCCATTTTTATTTCATTGGTGATATTGTGATATATAAAGGACATTTTTGAAGGAGGCCTACATTCTGAGTATGATGTCAACAGGCTGAAGTAAGAATTTTTATTAAAATAAACTGATACAACGGAGTATTCAAGGACACGTCGTGTGAAATAATAATAATTATTGCACTATTGGTGATACAGAAAAACTGATAACAGATTTGAAATCAGTAGGGGGAAAATACCGGTTCAGGCCCAGTTTTCTTTAACCTTAAATTTAAGGTTAACCTCAACCAACCTATCCAAACCGAACCTAACCTTAAATAGGTAAGTTCAAGTCGAATCAACGCAATCTATCCGATCTCGAAAATTCCCATTTTCACGGGAGCTAAAAATCACGAAAAAATTTGAACTTTTTAACCCGTGAAGGGTATTTTAATTTGAAGACACCATCTTGTTCAGCATTTCAAGGCATCCCAAATTCATGTATCAAGTACAATTTTCCAATCACGATTAATTGGGGAAAAATAATAATAAAATTTTACCTTAAATTTAAGGTTAACCTAAATCAACTATCCAAACCTGAAATAGGTATAGTGGTATAGTTGTATAGTCGAATCAACGCAATCTATCCGATCTCGAAAATTCTCATTTTCACGGGAGCTAAAAATCACGAAAAAAAATTTGAACTTTTCAACCCTTGAAGGGAATTTAAATTAGAAGACGCCATCTTGTTCAGCCTTCCAAGGCACCTCAAATTCATATATCAAGTACATTTTTCCGATCACGATTAATTAGGGAAAAATAATAATAAAATTTTTAGTAAAGTTTTTCTTTAACCTTAAATTCCTTCCCAGTTTTTCTTTAACCTTAAATTTAAGGTTAACCTAAACGAATCCAATTAAACCTAATTTAACCTGAAATAGGTAAGTTCAAGTTGAATCAACGCAATCTATCCGATCTCGAAAATTCCCATTTTCACGAGAGCTAAAAATCACGAAAAAATTTGAACTTTTTTTACCCCTGAAGGAAATTTCAATTAGAAGACGCCATCTTGTTCAGCATTTCAAGCCATCCCAAATTCATGTATTAAATACAAATTTTCGATCACGATTAATTGGGGAAAAATAATAATAAAATTTTTTTTTGGGTCGTTTTTCTTTAACCTTAAATTTAACCTCAACCTAAACCAACCCATCCAAACCCAACGTAGGTATCATTGTATAGTCAAATTCGAATCAACGCAATCTATCAAATCTTGAAAATTCCCATTTTCACGAGAGTTAAAAATCACAAAACAATTTGAACTTTTTAACCCTTGAAGGTAAATTAAATTGGACAGTGCCATCTTGTTCAGCATTTCAAGGCACCTCAAATTCATGTATCAAATACAAATTTTCGATAATAATTAATTGGAAAAAAAATGTAATGAAATTATTTAATGGTGGTAAGCTAAACCTAGCGTGTTTGTGGTATAGCTGTATAGTCAATTTAATCTAACATATCCCGAAAATTCCAATTTCCATGAGAGTTATACTGCAAGGTAATTAGAAAAAACACTCCTTCCCCCCCTCTATCATAATTCAAGCTGCAAATCAAATTTAATCTATTGTGACCTAGGTAATTTCAAACTAATTAAGCCTATACTATATCACAACATATTGCTTATAAGGAAAATCAAGAGTTGAAAAATCACAGAACCAAATCTGCTATTTTATTTTCTTGTTCAGTCTTCTCAAGTAGCCTTTCTTAATGAAACACAGGTTGGTGTGATAATAATGCTATTATTTGTAACTGATGAGATGGTAAATCTATTAATTTGAATGATAACCAATGAGATGGGAAATGGGGTATCATATTATTGGTGGCTGACAAGATAGCTGATATTTCAATCAAATTGGGAAGGTAGAAAATAAAGTATAATGTGAAGGCTTATGGATCTTCATACACTCCTCACCTAATATCTGAACAGTGGGGATCTATTATAAACAGGTCTGGGTGGGAGGAATGACAATGTTAAGGTATATAGCTAATCTTTCAATAGAATTGATTATTAGAACTATTGGAGAGTATCAATATAATATGAAGGCTTGTGAATCCACCTTTTCCACTTCATGTCTGTGAAGACCTCTGATAAACAGTAAGTGGGATAATAATGTTATTAAATTATTGCTAACTGATGAGGTAAATCTATTAATTTGAATGATAACCAATGAGATGAGAAATAGGGTATATATTATATAAATAGGGTATCATATTATTTGTGGTTGACAAGATAGCTAATATTTCAATTGAATTGACAATTGGGAAGGTTAGAAATAGAGTATAATGTGAAAGCTTATTCCTCCTAATCTACACCTCACCTAATGTCTGTGAGATTGTTAGGGTATGTATCAATATTATATTATTTGTGGTTGATAAGATGGCTAATATTTTAATTTCAATGATGATTTTACAAGATGAGAAATATATCAATATCATAATAGACAAAAAGGCTAATCTATCAATTGAATTGCTGTCTGATGAGATGATTGATGCATTAATTACATTTGTGTTTGAGGAGATATACTAAAATTCAGGTATAGGTTTAATTAAGATGCAAATCTGCACAAACCCTATCTTATTCAGTTCACAAAGTCAGTTCAAACTCAAGCCAGCACTATATAAAGGCTTGCAAACCACATTTTTATCCAGTCTTCACCGACAACCTGAACAGTAGATACCTCTCTTAATCAGATACAGATGCATGGAAAAATAATGCTATTAAATCATTGGTAACTGATAAGATGGGTAATATAAGTTGGTGATTGAGGTTGATCTATTAATTTGAATGGTAACCAATGAGATGAGAATGATCTGCACAAGTGGATATAGCCTATGTTTGTTTGTTGATTCCATAGAAATAGCTGTATAATCAATTGGGTACATTTCATAATTCAAATGAATCTTTATATATAACGTTAGTATTATATACAATTTGCTGAATGAAATGAACTTGATTTGATTGGATATATATCAATATTATTGGTAGCTGACAGAATAGCTAATCTTTAAATTGAATTGGTTATTAGCAAGATGGGAAATAGAATATATGTATTTCAATATAAAACCTGTGTCAAAGCTTGTGAATCAACCTCTTCAACCACTTCCCACTTCATGTCTGTGTGGATTTATCAGGTCTGGGTGGAAGGAATGAGGATGTTAGGGTATATTTCAATATTATATTATTGATGACTGACGAGATTGTAAATGTATTAATTTCAACCATGGGAACAAGATTTTATTTCAATGTAATATTATTGTTGATTAACAGGAAGGTAGCTGGTGGCTGGGGATTTAGTAAATGGTGATATATGTACAAAATGTTAGGGTAGATTAAAATGTAATTTATTAAATTGATTACTGACAAGATGACTAATCTATCAATTACATGATGAGGAAGAGGGTATATTGATATTATATTTTATTAGTGAGCAACAAGATAGTTGATACCCTGTTTGAATTAATAACTGATTGAATTAATAACTGATTGAATTTATAACTGATGAGATGATTAACTACACTGGTGTCTGAGGAGATGGCGGGATATTTATTTGAAGTTGGGTCAGTTCTGCTTACCAAGTTAGTTCAAATTCATACATCATAAACTAATTTCTGATGATGAAAAAAAATTAAGAAACTAATGAGATGACCAATTATTGAATTTGAATGAATATGGTATGTTAGAACTTATTTATTTTAACTCTTAAATCTGAATAAAACTAAAATATAGCTCTGTACTATTGGGCTGTGTTAGTGTTTTAATTTAATTTTTATTAGTTTTGGAAAAATCAGTAGTTACATTCAAAGTGGAATTCCCAAGTTCAAATTGGATATAACATAAAATTTAGATTTTTCATAGAAAATTTGTGAAGGAAGCATTAGTGGGCTATGACTGTTATATATTTACTTGATTGTGTTTTGAATAAATGAATGATTTTGTAACAGAAGATGACTAATCTATCGATTTCATTGGTTACTAACAAGATGGTAGCTGGTGGCTGGGGATTTAGTGTACAAAATGTTAGGGTAGATTAAAATGTAATTTATACTTCAAGGTAAATGTAAATTGATTACTAACAAGATGACTAATCTATCAATTACATTGGTGTGTATGCAAATGAGGAAGAGAGTATATTGGTACAGGATACTCATTGTTAAAGTTCAAATTCCCATTACACCTAAGCGCTCCACACTCCACATATTCTATTGATTTCATTGATAACTGATGGCTAATCAATTAATTACACTGGTGGCTGGGGATTTAGTAAATGGTGATATATGTACAAAATTTTAGGGTTGATTAAAATGTAATCTATTAAATTGATTACTGACAAGATGACTAATTTTTTCAATTACATTGGTGTGTATGCAAATGATGATTGATATTATATTTTATTAGTGACCAACAAGATAGTTGATACTCTGTTTATACTTCTATTAAATTCTGTTTAAATTAATGACTGATTGAAATGGTGACTGATGAGATGACTAATCTATTTATTATTTCTGTGTTTCATGAGAAGGGTGGTGTTGATGTAATTGATTGATCAAATTTGTAACTGATGGATTGAATGCTGATGAAGAATTGGGTATGTATCAATATTAATGGTGAGTGAAAAGAGAGCTAATATTTTAGTTGAAATGGCAACTGACAAGATAAGCAATCTATAACTTAGGTGGGGACTGATGAGACTGCTCAGCTTTTCATTAAATTGTTGATGGTGGAGCTGTTAATTTTATTGGTTTCTGATGAGATGGACAATCTTTCAATTGAATTTGTGACTGATGGCTAATCAATTAATTACACTGATGGCTGGGGATTTAGTAAATGGTGATATATGTACAAAATTTTAGGGTAGATTAAAATGTAATTTATTAAATAGATTACTGACAAGATGAGTAAACTATCAATTACATTGGTGTCCAAGGAGATGGAAAACAGTGGATGGTCTCACATGCTACCTAATGAAATGATTAATGAATTTATTAAATTGATGGCTCAAGAGGTGGTGGATGTATTGATATTAGTTGGAGACTCATAAGATGGTTAATATACCAATTAGGCTACATCAGCAGCTAAAAATTACAAATCTTTCAATTGAATTCAAAGATGGTAGGGTACTTATTTCAGTCCAACTTTTCAAAACTCCCACAACATGCATGGAACCATAATTTCCACATGCTTCTTAATTTATTAATCACATTGATGACTAATGTGAAGGTTAATCTATTAATTTAACTGATAATGTGGTTTATTGAGGAGATGGGAAATATAGGGTATTACATGTTAAGTGACTGATAAGTTGACAATGTTGAATTGGTTGCTGGATAATCTGTTAAGTACATTAATGACTGAGGAGATGGCAAATAGGTTTACAGAAAATGTTAGGGTGTGTGCATATTATATTACTGATGACTGATGTATTAATTACATTGAAGACTGAGGGAATGATGTACTAAATTTTAGGATATATAATATTATTGGTCACCATCAAGACAGCAGGATTTTCACAGTTCAAATTCTCAATACACTTATAATGTGAGACTCTGTCATTTCCACATGCTTCCCAATCTAATTATGGAATTAGTGGTTGATGATATATTAGTTACATTGATTACTGATGATATGGTTGAATATGTATAAATGCCGAATGCTAGGGTATATCATTTGTGACTAATATTTTCATTAAATTGGCAACTGATGACTAATCTATTTGTGACTGATGAGATGGTAAATCTATCCATGAAAGCAATGAAAAACCAAATTTAAGATTCCATTTTCCCCAATTTATAAACTTAATATTAATAAAAAATTACTGTTTGAAACTCAAATGAAGCCTCCAACATTAATTATATTTGATTTTTTTTCGTATAATTTAGATTAAAACGAATGGAGGTGTGAATCTCTTGAACAGAGACTTTTCATCTAATGAATTCAATCTTGACCACCTTGGGTCTGGGGGGTACCCCAGGTCTTCAATGGACAAGACTGGGTGAGTTGTATTCCTCTGTGTACCTCAACTTCATACCCAATTTTGGATCTCTACTGATATTTGTCACTGATATATACTTGATTGGAGGTTGTAGGGGGGGGGGGGGGGGAAGGGGTCTGGGGGTAATTATTATTATTATAATTGTTGTTGTTATTGTTGTTATTGTTATTGTTATTGTTATTGTTATTGTTATTATTATTATTATTATTATTATTATTATTATTATTATTATTATTATTATTGCTCCAAGGCAAGCAGCAATGGGTGAAGATGGCTAACTATATAATCACCATACTACAGACAAACAAGAGAGATCTTGATGCAGCAGGGTAGCTTGAATAAGCTAAAGGAATGAGAGGCCGTTCTGAATGTGAATTTTTATTATTGTTATTATTATTATTATTATTATTATTATTATTGAATTCGACCCCCAAACTCCAAAATCAATAGCTATCTCACTTGGACTATGAGGAAGCTATGTACCAAGTTCCAACAGTATAGAATCTTCCTTTCCGTGCTAGAGCACGGACGGACAGACGGACGGACAACGGCACGATTTCAATAGAGTCCTGTCGGGTCGTCAATAATACTAACGTTGTCTCAAATGCAACTGGTCTAATGTAATCTACCAAGCGTGCTCTCACAAGTAATTCGAACAAGCACAAAAACTCTAGAGCTAGTAAAGAATGTATTAGAAAGTTAGTCTACAAGAATAGCATGCGAACAAAAATTTCAGAGTTTTCGAAGAGGAAATAAAAAGCAATACGAAGAACGAGAGCAAGTGCAGAAGAAAAAGCAGAGAGAAAAGAAGGAGAACAACAAGAAGAACTAGAAAAAAGGAGGAGAGGAAGAAGTAGACAGAAGACAACTGTTGCGATACTCTTCATTTAAAATTATGACAATTGAACATGTCGGCTGGTTGATGGTAATCGACCTGAAACTGGGAAGGCAGACAGTTTGTCATTGCACAGTTGGCTAGAGTTTGAAGAAGAAGAACTAGAAGAGAGAAATAAGAAGAAGAAGATAAAGAAAAGAAGCTAGAAAGAGCAAAATATGAAACGTAAGAAGAAGTAAGAAGGGTAAGAAGAAGAAAATGGTGGTGATGGTGGTGGTGGTGGGAGTGATGGTGATGAAGAAAAAGAAAGAGAAGAGGAAGAACAATAAGAAAAGGAAGAAGAAAAAGAAGAGGAAGAAGAAAAAGAAGAAAAAGAAGAAGGAGAAGAAGAAGAAAAAGAAGAAGAAAAAGAAGAAGAAGAAGAAGAAGAAGAAGAGGAAGAACAATAAGAAAAGGAAGAAGAAAAAGAGAAGTAGAAGTAGAAGAAGAAAAAGAAGTAGAAGAAGAGAAAGAAGAAGAAAAAGAAGAAGAAGAAGAAAGAGAAAAGAAGAAGAAGTAGAAAAGAAGAAGAAAAATAAAAAAAGAGGAAGAAGAAGAAGAGGAAGAGGAAGAGGAAGAGGATGAAGAAGAAGAGGAAGAAGAAGAAGAGGAAGAACAATAAGAAGAACAATAAGAGGAGGAAGAGGAAGAGGAAGGAGAAGAAGAAGAGGAAGAGGAAGAAGAAGAGGAAGAAGAAGAGGAAGAAGAAGAAGCGGAAGAGGAAGAAGGAGAAGAAGAAGAAGAGGAAGAGGAAGAAGAATAAGAAGAGGAAGAGGAAGAGGAGGAAGAAGAAGAAGAGGAAGAAGAAGAAAAAGAAGAAGAAGAAGAAGAGGAAGAGGAAGAAGAAGAGGAAGAAGAAGAAGAAGAAGAGAAAGAAGAAGAAGAGGAAGAACAATAAGAAAAGGAAGAAGAAAAAAAGAAGTAGAAGTAGAAGAAGAAAAAGAAGTAGAAGAAGAAGTAGAAGAAGAGAAAGAAGAAGAAAAAGAAGAAGAAGAAGAAAGAGAAAAAGAAAAAGTAGAAAAGAAGAAGAAAAATAAAAAAAGGGGAAGAAGAAGAAGAGGAAGAATAAGAAGAGGAAGAGGAAGAGGAAGGAGAAGAAGAAGAGGAAGAGGAAGAAGAAGAGAAAGAAGAAGAGGAAGAAGAAGAAGAGGAAGAGGAAGAAGGAGAAGAAGAGGAAGAGGAAGAGGAAGAAGAATAAGAAGAGGAAGAGGAAGAAGAAGAAGAAGAAGAAGAAAGAGAAAAAGAAGAAGAAGTAGAAAAGAAGAAGAAAAATAAAAAAAGAGGAAGAAGAAGTGGAAGAAGAAGAAGAAGAGGAAGAGGAAAAAGGAGAAGAAGAAAAAGAAGAAGAAGAAGACAAAGATAAAGAAAAAAGAAGAAGAAGAAGAAGATAAAGCAGGAAGATGATGATGATGATGTTGAAGGAAGAAGAAAATGAAGAAGAAGAAGAATAAGGCGAAAACACAAACAAAAGTTAAAGTTGAAGAGGCAATGGAAACGAACCGACTACACAAATAAGGGGGGCGATGATTGGAGTGGAAAACATGTCAAGTGGAAGGCAGCGGAAGGGAGAGAGGATGATAGGGTGAGGAAACGTGGAAGAAGCAAGGGTAACAGCTGAAGGACTCTCGTAGCAGCACTCTTGGCATGTGGACAAGCGACAAGTGTGCCGACTGACTGCACTGAACATGGAATTCATCATCTCTACTCCTTCTCCTAGTATCGCCTCAAGGGTTTGGAATGCGGGGTTTGCACAGCATGAACCGCAAAATATTGGTACAAAGGCTGATTCACCAACATGCCGTATGCAGAAACTTACATGTAGTTTATATCGAAAAATATCGGCACTAGAATAAAATTTGCTTTTACTAACAGGAAATGTTATAAAGCAATTTTATCTACGACCATGTCATAATGTATACATTACAGTTTCACAATTGATGCCAAAACAACTGTCTTTTCGAAATGCTTTTTGAAACCCGTTGCATAAAGAGCTCATTATAGTACAGGTTCTACATTATAACACGGTTTCTGGACCAATCAGAAGCATTTTTGATGGAATCAATATCGTAATTCAATATTGTGAAACTATCAGCTGATTTGATCAAACTGGTACACCAGCTGCTTTAACCTAACAATCTACTATAACTTCTCATATTTGAGATGAGAGGTTAGGTATCTCTGACAGTCACAGGTAAAATGAAATTGTTTTAATTAAATGTATACTAGTGGTCGTAGATAAAATAGTGTATGCAACGATTTTATTTGGCCATTAAGGCACTCGGGAGATATTTATAAGACTCGCATTCGCTCGTGTTATAACTTACATCTAACTCGTGCCTTAATTAGGGTCAAAATAAAATCGTTGCATAAACTACTATTTTTTAATTCATACATGCTAGCAATAGCCTCAAAGAACGACCTTCAGTTGAGATTCCCCAGCATTATTTATAATACATGTCTTCCATTAATTTTCGCATCACCAAATTGATATGAGATTTGCAGAAATAATTATCTATAAGATAGACAGTTCTATACTGTGAATTTATTTAAAAAGTATAGTCCTTGTTTCATCACATTTAAATATTTTTGGCACCATTTGTGTTAAATTTTGTAATCAAAGGATATCTATAATTTTCAAGCATTCTGACAATATTATTTTCAACCAATTAGTACCAATCAAATATGTTTTTAATTCTGGTAATGTACGATCAACACTACTAGTGCAGGTGAATTAGGAAATAAAAAATAAAGTAAAAAATAGGAAAATAGAATAAATAAAAATAGGAAGTTGTAAAAAAAATAGGAATAATCAGGAAGAGGAAAATATAGGAATAAGAAATAGGAAAAACATGAATAAAGGTACAATTGAAAAAAAATGAGAGAAGCATTGAAATAATTAGTAAGAAGGGGAAAAATCAATAAGTGTATGGCTTTTATTAGCGGGGAGACCCTTACGGTTAGTTCCACCTCGCCGTTTGAGCCATGATTTGGAAGAAAAGAAAAGAAGGAAATAAAGGAATACTGAGGAAAACTAAGTAAATACAGGAATAATTGGGAGGAAACAAAAATAAGGAAAAACGGATAAATTAGGAAATGAAGGAATAATTGGGAGGAAACTAAACATGAATAGAAAGTTGTAATGCCACATATTTCTGGAAGGAAGGAAAGAAAATATAGGCATAATTGAGAAAACTAAGCACATAGGAATTATTGGGGGAAACAAAAATAGGGAAAAATAGGAATAATCAGGAGATAAAGAAATAATTAGGAAAAGCTAGAAATGAATAAAAATTAGTAATGTCACATATTTCAGGAGTGTATAGATAGACAACTAAAAATAGAATGAGAGAAGAAATAATCTAAAAAATAATGAAAATTAGTAATGTCACATATTTCAGGAGTGTAGAGAAAATTGTAAAAAAGAATGTGAGGAGGAAAAAGGTGCTACAAAAATTAACAACACTGATTGTAGCCGAATATGATGAAAGAAAAAGAGAAACGAATAGAATGAGTAAAAGAAAGAAAAGAGAGGGCATGAAGCAAAGGATAGAAGAAATAAAATAATAACGGAAGGCGGATGAATTGAGAAAGTTGTATATATGTAAGGAGACAATCAGGAAAGGATACCGGCCTGATGGAGTGAGAACGAAGGGAGGGAAAACTATATTATTTGATGGAAAGCAAAAGATGAGTGGAACACTTCAGTGAACTCTTGAATAATAATGAGGAAAGCGGGTGGACAGGGGGGCTGAGGGGATTGATGTGAGGGAGTCATCAGTTGAGGATATACGCCATGAGATAAAAATGACAAAGCTCCAAGTGATGACAATATAGTACCTGAAATGATCAAGTATGGTGGAGAAAGTTTGCAGGAGAGAGTTGTGGCTCTTGTTAGGAGAATATGGCGGGAGGAAAGCATGCCTTTTACAGGGAATGTTGGTGCTATAAGCCCAATTTACGATAAGGGTAGAAAGTAAATGCTTTTATTGCTAAGACGAGTAGTTTCACTTCACCACTAAAGCCATGTTATTGGAAACATGGTGAACCTAAGTTTTTGGAGGGTTCCGAATCACTGGGAAGAGATTTTACAGCAGAGAACACAGTCTTTTTTGCTGGCCAATCCAATTGGTCACCCTCACAGAGAGGGCCCAGGAGATCGTTGCTTATCTAGTATCTACTCTGATTGAACAGATACCTGCTACGGCTCACGGCTATCACTTCCCTTACGATAAGGGTGTTGGTATGTTAAGCAAGAGCTACACAGCTTTAACATTCCATGGATTATCAAAGTAGAGTTATAATGAAGCTATTTTAATACTAGCCACTATTTATTTCAGGCCTAGATCGATCAGAATTACGGATTTCTCTAAACAGTGTCGAAATTATAATGTTGTGTATCAGTCACATCTGATAAAGACATTTTGAATTTCAATTCAGAACCGAATAACACCAAACACACATTCTTGGTTATGTTAGTGTGGGGGAGTCATCAGATTCATTGGTAAGTTAAATTGAACTCAATATGTTGGTAATCGTAGATAAAATATTGTATGCCACGATCGTATTTTGCCTATAAGCCATTCGTGATGTGACCTAACCTGAACCCAACCTAACCTAACCTAGCCTAGCCTAACCTAACCTATCTTACATCTCACTTGTGGCTTAAAAGCTGTCATAATACAATCGTCTCAAATCACCTCTATAACTTGCAACAATTGTCATTAGTAGTGGATTATTTCCACCATTAATACATGATATGAGATAATAGAACGGGGCCATGGAATTATTCCTTGAAAATTTTCAGGAAAAGAGGGAAAGAGTTACCCTTGCCCAGTCTTTTAATATCCGCAATATATTACAGTCATTTTTGAGGCACCGCACTTCAAAATCAGCTTCATAACAAGTAATCTACTGGAAGTAACGAACCGAAAAATTTTAAAGTACTTTCGCATTCATTCGGTCTCACTAACTCTCTATCACTCTCTCTTCGTCTCCTCTTTCTTCAATACACTTTCACTAGTACATTAATGCATTCTCCGTTTTTCTTGCATGATATCTTTTGGAACTTTTTTCCACACTACATTATTTTTCACGCTAAGGGCATTCATTCCTCTGTCAGCAGTTTGAGCTAATTTTTACTTCAGAGGACTTTTTATTATTCTAATATATTGTTACAAAAGCAAACAAGCAGTTAATCACGCACTTGTTCTATTTATATCATTCCATTGTTTTCATGGAGAGACACAGCAGCAATTTGATTCCTTTCGTTCTCACTTGTTAGATGTCTTTCTCACTCCTATTCTTCAAGTCTGCAACTCTCTCACTCAATTGATCTTCTCGTCAATTCTACATTTTTCTTGAACAATCGAGGTCTATTCCAAGCTTTCTTGTAGATTCTCAAAGTGTCTGGTGAGCTCCAATTCTTTGGAATTATACAACTACAACAGCTATATAAAGGAGTCCACGTGAACCAGTGAGTTAGTTTTCTACAAACCCGCATGACAGATTGTATTACAGATTTTGTGAAAGAGACAATCCAGTGCCAGTGGAGTAAACAGTGCTTTATTCAGTCTTTAGACAGTGTCAAGTGCAGAGACAAGTGTTTACTGTTTATGCAGCTTACTAATAGTTTAAAGACGTTGTGTTAAGTGATATTATTTGGGACTGTCAAATAACGAATTGGACTGTGTTTTTGTAAGCGATTAGTTGCTCTTTTTTTATAATTTCTTTCTGCATTATTGTACAGTTTATTGGACTCTTGTTTCTTCTATTATTGATCAGCCTGTGATTGCTTATTCATTAATTCTTGTAAATAATTACTGAAAATAAGTATTAGCATGTCATTTGATGATGTTTTTATTTAATTAATTGAACTTGCAATTAATTTGTGTAAATAAAGTGCAAGTGTGAACTTTAGTGTTACCAGCCTTATTTTAGCTATTAGAACCCGTAACAATATGAATCAAAATTTTCATTCCATAATATCTAAACAAGATTAAAATTCCATAATATTAAAACAAGATATAGAAATATTAAACCAATTCAAAATTCTTCACAACCATAAAAGCTACTAGCCCAACACACTTCAGCACTTTGAAATATTCAAACATTTTAAATAGATTCGTTGTCATGTAAGTTGACTAATAATGCTTGATATATTTATCATAATGAAAACAATATCTAACAGACATAAATAAGCACGAAATAAAAATGAACATTTATTTTTTAAATTTTAAAAGTAATGGTCATGGTAAGTAGGGAGAGTTTGAAAGTTTATAGACTTGACCCATATTTTTCTCTTGTTTTAAATCGAACAAAATTAATTAGAGAAGTGATAGCCGCGAGCCGTAGCAGGTATCTGTTCAATCAGATAAGCTGCGTTCTCGTTGGTCCTGTTTGTAACGGTGACCGATTAGATTGGCCAGCAAAAAAGGCACGCTCTCTGCTGTAAAATCACTTCCCGGTGGCTCGGAACCCACCTAAAACTGTAGGTCCAACTCATCAATCACCATCATCTAACTCATTACCCACGCACAGGTCTCAAACCTATGTGGGCTCCATCCTCAAAAAAATAAATTGTACCAAATAAATAATGGATAATTCAAACAAAATAAATTTAAAAAATACAAAGCATTAGAAAAATTTGAAAAGTATACAACAAATAGGCGGCTCTGGTAGTGCAGTTGGTTGGAGCACTTATCTGTGATAAAATAAGGCTCTGGCTAATTTCGTTTCCTGCAGCCTTGGGTTCGAATCTCATTCAGTCACGGATTTTTCTCATCATTCAACCATTCACCTCATTACCCACGCACAAGTCTCCAGACTCAGGTGGGCATCATCCGCAATAAAAAATAAATATATACAAGTACCTGACAATGTATCTAATATAAAGACAGATGAAAGATAATTTCTTGTGATTTTTTATGCGCTTATGTTTGTATTTTTTGGGAATGTTTATTGAACTGTGACTTTTTACAATTTATTGTTACTTTTCAACTCGACATTTCAACCAAAAATGTCATCCGTTATCATTTTCTGTCTTCCTGGGTCCAATTTTTTGATAGTAACTTAATTAAAAAGTGAACCAAACCGTGAATCTATTTTCAAATAACACCTACTTCTATATTCAGCTGATCCCCTATAGAAATTTCCTACTAGAAGAGATAAATAACTGAAATAACTGGAATCTATAACAACAAAAATTCACCAACTGAACATGGCGTGAAGTCAAACTTTTAACGAGCGGAATTTCCAAAGTTCTAAACCGCATTTGAATATCAGAGATTTAGTAAGCACTGACTGTGTGGAGCTAATTAATTACTATCTCTTACTCTTTCTCACACTTCTCTCATAGTTACTCTCTCTCTCCTATACTCTCCCTCTCTCCATCCCACACTGGTTGAGTGTCAAGAATGGAAGAATCTTTGTCCAAACTTCGCCACTTCATGTAATTGCATCGCTTAGATTTTCATCACTGAAGTTTATATCATTAGGATTTTACAAATAATATCATTGTACAAAATGTCTGGCACTAAAATAATATAGTATATATGCGATGTTGACAATTTTGTTTTTTTAACTACTCATCTGCAAAATTTGTAAATTTGCATGAATAAAGAAAGATAATTTAATCTAATTCCTTATTGGTCAAGAATGGACGAATCTTTGTCCAAACTTTGCCACTGCATGTAACTGCGTCACTTAGATTGTCTATTCTATTCAAGAATTTTTGTAAATTTAAAAAATTGATCAGTTTATTCACCTGTAAATTCTAAATGAAATTGCTCATGTTTCAGGAGTGACCGTTGAAGAAAGAATGGATAAGATAAAGAGAAGGAATCCACGATACTTTCTTAGAAATTGGATGGCGCAAGAAGCAATTAATTGAAGTAGCTGATAAAAATAACGATTATACAGAGGTGAGACTATTTTATTAGACCCATCAACAGCCCCCCAAGACATTTAAAGAAGTTCTTCAAGATATTCGAACAATCGTCTAGTTTCTAGCAGAAATTTATTTCAATATTCCTATTTCTTCAAGATATAAATTTTCTAGTTATTGAAATTCATTGATATCGATTCACACGCTATCATGTAGCGTCACAAATAATATCACTACATAATTTCATAGTTATATCAATTACATAGTTATTGAAATTCATTGATATCGATTCACACGCTATCATGTAGCGTCACAAATAATATCACTACATAATTTCTAGCACTATAAAAATTTCATCATCTAAATTTAATATAGTATTTATGTGATGCTGATAATTTTGTTTTTAAACACTCATATGCAAAATTTGTAAATTTACATAAATAAAGAAAGATAATCTAATCTAATCCCATTTCATTCTTTTCTCTTTCTCTTTTCCTGAACCTATTATCAATCTATTCATTATTTTCAGACTCTGTTGTGGTGAGTGTGATACCAAATCAATATGGGGGAAAAAATTGGAGGAATGTAAGAAGAGTGAGAAGAAAAACAGAAAAGTAGAAGAATAATAGTAGGAGAGGAGAAGAAGACAAAAAGAGGAAGAAAATGAGAGATAATAATACGGAGAAGGAGAAGATGTTGAAGAATAAGAAGGAGAAGGAGAAGACGTTGAAGAATGAGAAGAAAAAAGAAGAAGAAAACGAAAAAAGGTAGAATTTCTTTAAGAAGAAACAGCATGGAAGAGGAAGGAGTAAAACCGATGAGAAGTTAGGAGAAGAAGGAAGAGGCAAGCAGAGGTAAGCAGGAAAAATAAGAAGCAATACGGAGGAAAAATCAAAAGGAACATGGAGCAAGGGTAGAGAAACTAATGCAAGAACGAATAAGGAGAAGTGAATAAGCAAAGATAAGAAGGAGAATAGAAAAGAAGATGAAGAGTAAGAAGGAAAAAAAGAAATAAGGAAGAGAAAAAGTTAGTAGTAGTAGAAAGAGGGAGAAAAAGAAGATGAAAAAGAAGAAGAGAAAAACGTAGAAGCGGAAGAAGAAGAAAGAAAAGATAGATTCTCTCTCACACACACTCTCTCATTCTCTCTCCCTCTATCCCACTCCTCTCTCCTACCCTCTCACACACTCACTCAATCCATCTATCTCTATCTACGAGTGCAAGATAGGGCTATTCTGCCTCAACTCCGCCGCCCTTTTGCGTA
The DNA here is from genome assembly GCA_948455865.1 of Conomelus anceps. Lineage (NCBI taxonomy): Eukaryota > Metazoa > Arthropoda > Insecta > Hemiptera > Delphacidae > Conomelus > Conomelus anceps. The sequence goes on from OX418216.1 coordinate 14,845,992, forward strand.
AATGGATATTACAATTCATTTATTATGCAAACATTCTATTTATGTCAGTAATCAAACTTACAAAACAATGTAACAGTGAGAACGTATCGTCTTGGATATCATATTTTTCTATCTTCCATGATTTTAGGTGATGCCATTCATTGTAAGGTTATAATCCAGTAGTCATATAAATTATACTTATCTGAATTCGAATCTGAATAGGAATCTCTTTCTTTCTCGCTCTCCCACTCACTCTCTCTCTCTCTCCTACCCATTATTCTCAGTACCCATCTATCAATCTCTTCTTCTCTGTTTTGGTGCGATTGAGTTTGCAAATGCCAATCTGTCCAATTTTCAAATAACTCTGGGGTGACAATTAGAGGAATGCGGTCACTCTGTTCTTGAAAGGGCACCACAGGCCTTTGTTGAGAGTGTTGATGGTAGGGAAGGAGTGGAGGAGGGGAGGAGGGGAGGGGTTTAACGACAGAGATGAATATGCACGCCTTTGAAACGGTGGTTATTGGGGAAACAATAGACCCTAGAAGGCTGGTCGATGCTACTTGTGGTCAGAATCAATGCATTTAAATCAAGTAGACTGGGCGGTCAAACTCAGTCAAGTTGAAGGAGGTTCAAGTGGTTGGAGATTGGAATACCCGCATTAAACATTCATCAAAAGCGATCATTCTTAAATGATTGCTTACGAAGAAAAAGTAGTCAAATAATTTTTAAAAATAATTGTGAGGCTGACGAAGCTTCTTTTCAGAAGTGAAATGCGTCCCTCAAGCATATCCAGTATAAGTGAGTAAAACAATACATAAAAGTGAAATACAGTGTCAGTTTTAATATTGGATTGTTCATTAAGTATGTCGTCATGGAAAACATCACAGAATAATTGTTATTTGAGTGACATGTGAAAATAGTTTTTCCTACAACTGCTCGTAAAGTAGTTCTTTACGTACTGAAAACTAATTGTAAAATACCTCTTTACTGCTTCACAAGCGGTAAAGTACTTTACATTCGCCAGCTGTTTTCTTTACGATTTTCTTTTGAATTTGATGCCTTCTCATTGGTGGATCACGGAATCCGTGAAATTCACATAGCCTCAACAATGGCGAACGCTAACCAAATCCGCGCACGGTCTGTGATGTTACAAACTAAAAGTTTTTATTGTGTTGGAATCCAGAACTGCAGTTTTAGGAGAAATATTGTATGCAATTCGCGCGTGAAGCTTCTTTATCGCTCTCGCAAAATTAAAAAAAAAAGTAAATTTTTTGGCTCGAGAGGTAAAGTCGCGCTTCACGCTCTTAATACATAAATAACTATTTCCTACAACTGCTCGGAAAGTAGTTCTTTATGTACTGAAAACTAATTGTAAAATACCTCTTTACTGCTCCGCAAGCGGTAAAGTACTTTACGCTCACCAGCTGTTTTCTTTACGCTTCTGTTTTGATTTTGATGCCTTCTCATTGATGGATCACGGAATCCGTGAAATTCACATAACCTCAACAATGGCGAACGCTAACCAAATCCGCGCACGGTCTGTGATGTTACAAACTAAAAGTTTTTATTGTGTTGGAATCCAGAACTGCAGTTGTAGGAAAAATATTGTATGTAATTCGCGCGTGAGGCTTCTTTATCGCTCTCGCAAAATTACTACGCTTCGCTATGCGTCGCGCAGTAAATGTTTTGGCTCGAGCGATAAAGTCGCGCTTCACGCTCTTAATACATAAATAACCATTATGTATTAAGAGCATAAAGTGAGTGCAGCAAAGATACTTTCAACATGAGTTACACTTAAACTTTTCCTACAGTTGGCACACCTGGAGTGCGACAAAGTAAAATTAGTGTGGCAAAGTCAGCTGGAGTGTGGCAAAGTAGATTAATGCAGGAATCAACTGTTTTGCGTTTGAGTGCATAAATAGCTTCATTTTTAGAAAATGTGGGAAAAGTCTATTGTTTCATTATAGACTCAATTGTTGTAAATACACTCAATAGTGCTTATGAAGGAATAAATTATATGAGGTGTGTGATGATGGAGGAGGAGGAGGAGGAGGTGGAGGAGGAGGAGGTGGAGGAGGAGGAGGATGAGGTAGAAAAATGTGAAGAAGACAAACAAGAAGAAAAAGAAGGTAGGGAAGGAGGAGTGGATAACATGAGCAATTCATGAGGTGAGTGAATTCTTGATCTTACGTGAAAGATTCAAAACGGCAGAGAAGCATTTCAGAGTTGGGCCTCTACTGTCTCCTTCAACTCCACCACCATTCCTTCTTCGATCCCTCTCTAACTCCTCCTACTCCTCGGCCTCTTCCTCATCACCATCCTCTCCGTGTTACATTTCATGAATTATTCGCTATTTATCACTTCTCTCCTGCATCCCACCCCACAATTACAATGTCTTCTTCTTATTTTTCACCTTCTCCTTTTTTCGTGTCGTCTTCTTCTTTTTTCCTTATTCTTCTTCATCTTCTTCATGTTATTCTTCATTTTCATCTTCTTCTTCATCTCCTCTTCCTCCTCCTCCTCCTCCTGCCATAAGTTCTACCCCTTATTACCGTCTTCTTCTACTTCTTTTACTTCTCCTTCTATTACTTTGTTCTTCCTCACCTACATTTTTTCTTCTCCTTCTTCTTCTTCTTCTTCTTCATTTTTTTCTTCTTATTCTTCATTTCTTCTTCTTCTTCTTCGTGTTCTTCTTGCTCTTCTTCTTCACTGCTCTTCTTCTTCACTACTTTTCTTTCTACTTCATCATCTTCTCCTTCCTGTTTCTCCTTCTTTTTCTTTTCCTTCAAGTTCATATCCATCTTCTTCATCTCCTAATTCTTGTTCTACTTATCAGGTTCTTCTTCTACTAGTTCTTTTCTTCTTCTTCTCTGCCTCAAGTTCTTCCCCTTATTACCGTCTTCTTCTATTTCTTTTACTTCTCCTTCTATTACTTTGTTCTTCCTTCTACTTTTTCTTTTTCTTCTTCTTCTTCCTCTTCCTCCT